>JARGCV010000173.1:710000-1145000 GCA_034064705.1 Bothrops alternatus | reverse complement strand
ATGGGCCAGTGTGGCATGCTATAAAAGTTTAGATGTGCGCACCTCGAGTTCACTGCAGATAAAACCTAAAACGCTAATATTTAAACAGTACTTGAATTCAGGCACATTAATTTGATATAAATCCATAATTACTTGTATTAGAGTTAAAAGGCATCCTGTGTGAGCTTTAAAATTCACAACCACAATACATTTTTTGTAATGGCACAATACATTAAATTAATAGAAATTGCATGCACTGGTGGAAAACCTATTGTGTGATTTTTAATGATTGATAATGTTATGCAATTACCATTTAAGTAAATGAGGACTATCTAACTATCAGGACAGCATAATTTTATCTTCAACAATTCTCAGGTATAGTAGAAAAACAAAATGAATGTAGGCAATGTGATTTATAAACGCTTTAAATCCAAAACATTTGATTTTAATTTGTAGTTCTTTTACACGTATTTATTGTTTTGCCATTTATTTAGTGGATTAATAAAGAAACAGGTACATTGTTGTTATCTATTTGTGTAATTTCGGCAATTCTTTATGAATATAATTGGCTTCCTTTGTAATTCAATTTATGTTATTTATTTGTTGCTTTAAAGAATTTACATGGCTGTCCACTTCCAAAAATGTGGCTCTGGATGTTTTACAAGAAAAATAATTTCAAGATAAAGCCATAATTAATCTCAGTTTTAATTCAGTCCTTTTATTTGTTTGTTTGTTTGTTTTCTGGGAAGGTTTTACCATATTATTTTTCTGTTCGTTTTACCATACACTCAAAGTGTTATAAAAAGGTTACAAACCTTTGTTGTCTTAAAAAAAAGAATTGCAGCATTAGAAATAAAACTGCCAAAAATACTATATCACCACAGGCAGATGAACTTGAAAAATGATTTTGATATAACTGGTACATTCATAGAATTCAGAATATTACACGTTGTCAGTATCTATATTGTAGACATGTTTCATGTTGCATACAATATAAGTAAAATGCTATTAAGTAAAAATTAAAATTAAATTAAACACACAATATTCTTTGCAATTTAAGTTAATAGTTGTAATTTGATTTTTATACATAAAATGCTTGGGTAAAAGAGATTATTTAACTGCACATTTCTTGGGATAGACATTCACAATTTTTATAGTGGTGTTTACCAAATAACATACTTTGTGGAGCTGTTGTGGTTGAATATATGGAGATAGTCAATGTTTTAAATAATTTGATTATAACTCCATGTCATACTGGTTAAGGTGGTGCTGAACCATTATATTGGAGCAATTATTTATTTGGTCTAGTTAAGTTTGTGTTTGAGATGTGCGTCAAAATTACAGACTCTTTTTGTTAGATGTATAACACTGAAGGACGTGAACTGTCTGCATTTTACTAGGATGAAACAGAATCACAAATGAGAATAGGATAGATAGACTCCTAACCATATTGTTTTGAAAGTCAGCCAGTTTCAATTTCCATCAGACTTTGCCAGATGCATGCAGATACGAAGTTGAAAAATGAATGAGTATTTGATATTTGTTTATGCTTTATGGCACCATATGTTGAGAAGATGTAAATTGTTCAAATTGCTTTATGAAATACTAGGACCTAAAAGAGAAGGAGAATGAAGAACTTGATATTCAGTTGAAAGTATTTGATGAAAACAAAGAGGAAGATTTAATTGAATTGGCCCATCGTCTCAATGACATCAAAGTGGAAATGGAATATCCTTTTTTTAAATAATAATAATAATATATATACTATTTTCCTTAGAACTGAATGGTAAACAATGAGTAAGACTTGAAGACAGAATAAGTTTCATTAGGGTACAGGAAAAGGTACTGTTTTTGCAAATAAATAAGAATAGTGATAATTATTTAGGATAATGTGTGAGTCAATTAAGAGTATTGCTAAATGAGTCACACATGAATTTATATTGAACTTTCTTCTTGGTACTAACGACATTATTGGATTTATATTAAAGTTTTGGGGCGAGCTAAAATAAACCTTGTGGCTTTGTTTAAGTCGCACAATAACTTTACAGTGTGGATTTATTTTCTTAATTGTTTCAATACATTTTAAAAACTTAAAGAGCTAGAGGTATGGCTAATTTGGGACAATTCTCATATTGAAAAATGAAAACAGGCACCTTACTTTTAGCAGTAAGTACAAAAATGTTACATTAAACATTCCAATCTTAAATCATAGCATTTAAAGGGTTACTTTAAATTTTGTTGTAGCAGTAAATGGAGGCTTAAAGTACATGTCCCGGTTTAGAGTTTAGAGTTAGTGTCCAATATTCGGTAACACCGTAGAAGAATTTTCAAGGCTTTTTCGGCGTTGAGTTGCAAAATACAGTGATTATCTATGGTTCATCTATTCTGACATTTCCTTAATGGTTCTTTTACTGATGTGAATGAAGTTTACCACTTGTTGTATAATATGTTGAGAGAAACAACATCAGAAAACTACTTCCTATCAATTTTACAACATTTTTTACTCATTAGGAATGATTATTATGTACGGTAAGCTAGCTATTTTGCTTTTCATGTTTCAATGATGCATCCTGTGGCTTAATTAAATGAGGATGTCATATAGTAAAGGGAACGTGAATTCCCATCTTTCTTTTCAGGTGAAGCTATCAAAGAGGCATTAGCAAATTAATTGCTAACACTTTCAAGTTGATTCCATTGCAGAGGAGAAGATCCCACTGTATTGTGGTATTGTGTATTATCTGTTTTGTGGCAGATAAAACAGATCTTTTGTTTAAATCAACAGAAAATGTTAGGTTTGAGGACTGCTCTGGTGTGAGTAAGCTTAAATTGAGTTAAGTCTTGTGGTCTGTGGCCACAAAAAGGTATTTAAAGGGAGTCCGTGGTGAAGGAAAGGGTGGGAACCATTGGATTATGTGACTTTTTTTTCTTTTTTAAGTGTGCCTGTTGATTATTTATTACAAAAACAATTGCATTTTATTTTTCACACCAGCCCTCAATATTACAAGATAATAGAAGAATGTGTTTCACAGATAGTGTTGCACTGTAGTGGTATGGATCCTGACTTCAAATGTAGAGGAAGATTGGATGTAGACTTCACACATCTTGTGGGTAGGTGTTCAATGTTTTTCATAATTATGATTTACTATTTTTTCCCACGTGGTCAGTTTTTCTACCCTAAGAACCGGGCCATTGAAAGTTAAGTCATTTTGATTTCAGTGGACATAGGGTAATATCTATCTATCTATCTATCTATCTATCTATCTATCTATCTATCTATCTATCTATCTATCTATCTATCTATCTATCTATCTATCTATCTATCTATCTATCTATTATATCTTATTGAAGTTGCTGAGATCAAAAAGATCCTTGTTTGTTCTTCCATTTTTAGTGGAATTTATATACAGCATGTGCCAAGGATTCAGTGCTTTGTGATCTCTTGTTTATTCTGTCTGTAAACATGCCTACATATCCATATAGAAATTCCATTGATTTTGGAGCAGGGAGAATAGAAATGAATGCATTATCACTAGAATTGTAGGAATAATCATTATGTATTTAGCTTTTCTCAGTTGGAACCCTGTTTTGATTAATGTTAATTTTAGTCCTGAGTAATTTTAGAAATGTAAAATATAAAAATAGGCATATATGTTTTTTAAATAAAAATTTTAGTGAGGAAAGAGAAGAGTTTCATATATATTTGTCCTTTATAGAACAAATCTGAGGCTATTCAGGAACATTATTTTTTTAAACCCAGATGATTTTAAAAACGATTTGCTTCCTTTCAGAAGCAATGGTATCGCTGTATGGTATTGTGTATCTTGGATTTTTAAAATTGTAGTTATGTTGGGCCCTATTATTTGTATCCTTTCAGACAGCTGTGTGAACAAAGCAAAAGTTGAAGAAAGTGAGCAAAAAGCTGCTGATTTTTCCAAAAAGGTAGGCACCAAACAATTTGTCATCTTGCAGCCTTTGTGAAACTTTCATTGTTATATTTCTACATATTTTTGTTAAAAGGTCTTCACTTTCAGAATTAAGTGTTACTATGTTTATATCTGAAAACAGCTGTACCCAGGCACGATAAAAATACACTTAGATACTTAGTGATCATTTACATCAAACTAATAATTTCAATTAATAATCGAAAGATCCCTCAGCAACCAGGCAGAACTTAGCTTAGAAGTTGGGGTATTTGGTATGATACAAAAGCTTTTGTCCCTCTCTTGTCTCACCTTGCCTTATCTTAGCTTAAAATCCTTAAATCACTCTTATAGGCAACACATTATCTCCTGCTCTGTCTTAGCTTTAGCCAATTCATCTTTAAGATAAACATTCTTGTTTACCTCCAACCTAATTCTATGGACACCGAAAGGTTATAAGTTGACTCAAGAATTTTTAACTATCCCCTACTGGTGTTTCTCATCTCCAGTTAATCATTTGGCACAATTCCACATATATTAATTAGAATAAATACTGCTTCCCATTGTTTAACCTAATAGAAATTTATAATGGGAAATAGCCTACTGTTACTGTTAGATGTATGAAGAAAACTATCTCAAGATACTTTTTGTTCTGACTACTTTCCATTCCATTCCATGCTCTGGCATGACTTTAAGTAATCCATGAAGCCAGGCAGATTTCTTTAGCTCAATCTTTCGTTCTTATGTAGCAGTATTAAATTTTGACCAAGATGAATGATTATTTCCATATTGGTGATCATTGCAGTTTGATGAAGAATTCACAGCTCGGCAGGAAGCCCAGGCTGAGCTTCAAATGCGAGAGGAGAAAATCCGACAGCTTGAAGCTGAAATCCAGCAGTTGCGAACCCAGGTATAAGATAAATTAGTGGCATCTTTACCCTGTTGAAATGACTTCTGGTTTCTTTTTCTGGAAATAGGGTGCTAATTGCTAAACGTCAGCTAAGTATAGCTGGAATAAGAAATGTTACAGAAAGTCCTTGACTTAAAACCCTTTGTTTGAAGTACAACGACACTGAAAAAAAAGATAACTTATGATCACTTTTCTCACTTAACCACTGCAGCATCCCCAGGGTCATGCGACAGCTTATTAATATGAACCCAGATTTAATGTTGATTGCTTTAATATTGGGAAAGCGTACTGAATTTCTACCTCAGGATACTGAATTTCTACCTCAGGATTATTGGTTAGGGATCATAAAAAATTGTACTAATACTGAAATGAATAATATGTGATAGACTAGGAACGGTGGATAGACTATAGAAAAGAGAAACACCAAGCAAATGAATTGTAACAGGCGTTTAGTTGAGGCTTGATGTGCGGAGTGAAAAATGTTTACCAAACCAGACGATTATAAAGATTAATACTTAGTGATGTATATCAGGCGCTATGATGATTGATGCATACTATGATTTTATGTTCAATGCTGATTGTTTTAATAAAAGAATTTTTTCATTAAAAAATGTCAGAGCATGCACAGTCTTATTGCACTGAGATAACCCAGGAGTAAACACAGTAAACGGTGGTCTGTATTAAATGGTGGTTTATTTTACACTATTTACAATATCATGCACCAGGAACAATATACATACACATGGTAATACAGCAGAATCCAACACAGAGCAATTACAGCAAGAAAACAGAAGAGAGAGCACACATCTGCGGAGCCCTCCTTTTTATACAAAGCTCTTAAAGAGACACAGACCCTGCTGAGTCATTCCCATCATTATATCTTACATCTTACATTACATCAGCTGGTTAGTTTGAAATCATTACCTTGACAATTTATGACACTTGCACTGTCCTGGGGTCCTGTGATCTCCATTTGTAACCTTCCCAGCTGGCTTCTGAGAAACAAAGTCAGTAGGGAAGCCAGATTCATTGAAAAACCACATGATTCGCTTAACAACTATGGCAAAAAGATCATGAAATGAGGCCCTACTCACTTAACAACTGTTTAGCAATGGAAATTCTCAGTTGTGATCATAAGTCAAGGACTGCCTGCATTTCATTGTTTCAACATAAGCAGAAATGTGGGTTGCTTCCACTCAGATGTAACCCGCATAACATAAAACATCAACATGAAATTAAATACAAGAATTGTTTGGGTTCTTTTTAATTGGGTTTATTTAAAATCTGATTATTGCATTAGTGCATGTAAATGCTTATCAAATGTCTAGAACAACATAATGTTATTAATATCATTGATACTTAGGATTAAGTACCAGTAGAGACTAAAGATTGTTACATAGAGGTGTATTTAAAGCTGAAGGGTTTAAAAGAAAGCAGAACAAATTTAATCTTTAATTGTAAAATTTATAGGCACTTTAAAAACAAAGAGCGAACATTTAGCTATTTGATAATCTGTCATAGAAAGTTCATTTGTTCTGGCTGATTTTATTCTAAAAAAAGAATCCTAATGAATACATTTTCAATTTATGGGTTTGTTATGAGAGAATTGTCATATTTTACAAAAAAAAGACATGCTGGTGTTTTGTTCAAGGCCTCATAATGACTTACAGTAGTGCTAAAAGCTTATGTTGGTTTAGATAATGAATTTTCCTCATATTACCTTGGTAGTAGAACTGACGATTATTAAGAATCAGAGCTAAGAGTAGGATCTTCATCCTAATTTTCCTGCTTATACAGCTAATATAATTTTAAAAATTGATTTTCTGAGGCAGTGAATATTTAAATATGGGACCTTATGATGATAATTCAGTTTCAACCCGTTGACGTCTTTTCTAACACTTCTATGGATACTACATAGATAAAAATATCCTCAAACCCCTTGGAATGTACTTTTGTTAATGGACCTTTCCTTTTGTTTTCAAATGTTGCGTCAGTCTGGAGGCTGTTAGGGTTTGGATGGGTGCTAACAGGCTCAAACTCAACCCCGACAAGACGGAGTGGCTATGGGTTCTGCCTCCCAAAGATATTTCAATCTATCTGTCCATTAGCCTGGGGGGGAGCTTTTGACCCCCTCGGAGAAGGTCCGCAACTTGGGCGTCCTCCTCGATCCACAGCTAAATCTGGAACATCATCTTTCGGCTGTGGCGAGGAGGACATTTGCCCAGGTTCGCCTGGTGCACCAGTTGCGGCCCTATTTGGACCGGGAGTCTCTTCTCACAGTCACTCATGCCCTTATCACCTCGAGGTTTGACTACTGCAATGCTCTCTACATGGGGCTACCTTTGAAAAATGTTCGGAGACTTCAGGTAATGCAGAATGCAGCTGCATTGGCTGCCAATTGGTCTCCGAACCCAATTCAAAGTGTTGGTTATGACCTATAAAGCCCTACATGGCATCGGACCAGGTTACTTACGGGACCGTCTACTGCCTCATGAATCCCAGCGGCCGGTTAGGGCCCACAGAGTGGGCCTTCTCCAGGTCCCGTCAGCCAGACAGTGTCGCCTGGCGGGGCCTAGGGGAAGAGCCTTCTCTGTTGCGGCCCCGGCCCTCTGGAACCAACTTCCCCCGGAGATCCGTGTCACCCCCACCCTCTCCGCCTTTCGTAAATTGCTTAAAACACACTTTTGCCAGCAGGCCTGGGGCAGCTAACACCTTGCCCCTAGCCAGTGTATGTTTGTGGAATGATTGGTTTCTTTTTTAATTAAGGGTTTTTGTATTTATGTATATAATGTAATTTCTATCATGTTGTGAGCCGCCCTGAGTTCTCCGGAATAGGGCGGCATAGAAATTAAATAATAAATAAATAAATAAATAAATAAATAAATAAATAAATAAATAATTCTCTTAATCTGTTTTAACGTGGAAGAACTCTTACAAAAGTTGCGCATGACACTTGTTGCTTCTTACTATATAATGAAGTGCTAAAAATATCTGTTAAATAGCTGAACTGATCTGAAAATGATTTTTTCCCCTCTGACCATATTCTCACTTATTATGGATTTCATCTCAGCAAAATACTTGAATAAAATATAACAGAACATAATTGGGTGAACTTGCATTTTGGTTGGAGATATTTAGAATGAGGTGACCAGTAAAAGGGAATATTTGCAGCTCAGGATTGAAATGAGAGTGGTGCTCTCTGAGCTTGGTTGTTTTCCATTACCCAAATTAAGTATAGTGACATCATCATGTTACCTAGTGTGATGTTGCCACCTAGTTTGGATAATGAAACATCTGCAAGAAAACAACCAAGCTCAGGTGGAGGAGAGTATTTGATTGCCATTGAAAGCAAACTTTAATGTGTACTTTTAATAGCCTGTGGATGACATATTTTCATCTTCCTTTCTCCTTTCTTTTGTAGGGTTCTGTATCTTCAGGTGGTGGTGGTCCTCCTCCTCCTCCACCCCCACCCCCTCCTCCCTTGCCAGGTAGTATGGTTCCTGCTCCCCCTCCTCCTCCTCCTCTACCACCACCACTACCTGGAAGTGGAGCACCTTCAGGCCCTCCACCACCACCTCCTCCTCCTCCTATGTTTGGTGGCCCACCACCACCACCACCACCTTTTGGTGGCATTCCTTCTGTAGTAACTGCACCAGTGCTGCCTTTTGGGATGAAGCCAAAGAAGAAGTACAGCCTGGATGTAACTATGAAGAGAATCAACTGGGCAAAGGTATCTCTATCAAACATTCTGAATGTTTACCTTCTGCTTTTCTAATGTCAAGGAGAATACAGGTAGCCCTTGAGTTATGACCAGTGATTGTCTTAAGTTATGATGGCACTAAGCAAATGGACTTAGATTCAGTCCTCAAAGTTCCGGCTGGTGCAGCACCCAGGGGTTATGTATATTCAGGCCCTTGGCAACCAGTTTGCACTTACCACCAGTTGCAGCATTCTGCACTTATGAGATCACCGACTTTCTCTGCTAGCTTCCCACAAGCAAAGTCAATGGGGAAGCTGGTGAAGAAGGTCACAAATTGTGTGAGTAAATCTTCCACCCCCCACCAGCCTCCCTGTGTTTGCGCACAAGCATGCACTTTTTCCCCCTAGCCTTCCTGCACTTGTACACACATGAACAAACACACGGACACGCCATTTGCCCTCCTTTCTTGGCCTCCCTATGCTTGCACACATACATGCCCTTAACCTGGATATTTTTTTCCCTTCTTTCCTCCACACTGCAGCATTCCCACATACTTTTTTGTGGCTTGCGCTGATCCACCCAAGACCTTATCCACCCTCCCACCCAACTTGCAGCACACCTGCGCTCCTTACCTGGGACGCTCTCTGCTTCCCGGTTAACAATCCACATGTCTTTCGGTTACAATGACAAACCGGACTATCTGAATTGCAATCACTAAACGACATAGTCATGTGTTATCGTGCTTAAGGACTTCAACGCTTAACGACTTAATCCAGGTTACGATTGCCGTTGTAACTCAAGGACAATCTGCAATGCCTAATTCATGCAGCTGAATTAGGTCTGAATATACAAATGCTGCTGTTTAATCTTTGTTCATTTTTGAAGATAATTGTTTTCCCATGAACAGTTAAGATATTAATCTCTAATCCTTCTTAGTGGCTGGGGATATTCTCAAGCAACATTGAAGCTCTTATTTAGAGTTGTGATGGACATGGTCTCTGTTTTATATATCTCTATAAATAATCTACCATTTTCCCTCTGGTGCGAAAGGTAACAGATTCAATAAAATATTTTAAAAACTCATCATAAACCATTGTGGTCATAAACTAGTTTATAATATCATGTTTAATAGAAAAATGTCTCAGGCAGACTAAAGTGGTCTGTTGGGGCAGGAGATGTAATTTTGGTTTTAATAATCTTGATTGCTCCATGGGGGGAAAGTGGGGGGAAACCTTAACACATTTTGCAGATTTTACATGTATAAGGAGAATAAAATAGATATTGCAAGGTATCTGTTTTGTTTTGTTTTTGTTGGCTTTTTATTAATAATTTACTCTTCTGGGCTCTGCTTGGATGATTTAAGTTGCATCTATAAATCAGTTTATTATTATGTATTCTGTTGTAGTAGATGAACAGTAGGAAGCTCATAATATGTACACAATATTATATAAATTGAGGATAGGAACATCTGAAGATTATCCTGTTCTAAGGTGTGTATTTATTATGAATGCACAGCACAACACAATAAACACTCTGCTCAGTTCTATAAACACTACTTATTATTATCATATTGGATATGAGCTGGAAAGTGTGTTTGGATAGATCTTCATTTTCGCAACGTAATGTCCAATATAGCAGCATAATTCCAATGGATTAGATTTTGAGAAGCAAACAGAGAGGAATATTTATTAATTTTACTCGTATTTCACATTTCTAAACTGCCCATCTCCCTTCAAAAGGGACTCTGGACTGTGTACAATAAAACTGTGAGATGTAAAACAGTATATAAATTCAAAGGTTAGAGTTAAAATTTTGAGTTAGCTTTTTTTTTTAAATAAAACTTTTATTAAAACAATCAACATTGAACATAAAATCATATTATGCAGCAATCATCATAGCACCTGATATACAACACTAAGTATTAGTCTTTGTAAACGTCTGATTTGGTAAACATTTTTCACTCCTCACGTCAAGCCTCAACTGTACGCCTGTTACACTTTATTTGATTGGTGTTTCTCTTATCTATAGTCTATCCACTGTTTCTAGTCTATCACATATTATTCATCTCAGTATTAGTACAATCTTTTTTGATTCCTAACCAACGATCCTGAGGTAGAAATTCAATAACCTGAGGTAGATATTCAATCCGCTTTTTCAATATTAAAGTGATCAACATTAAACATAAGATCCTATTGCTAAGCAATCATCCTAGAACATAGCATACAACATTAGGTATTAATCTTTGTAAACATCTGTTTTAGTAAACGTTCTTCCCTCCTCCCTTCCATCTTCAAGTATACTCCCAATACCTTTTGTTTGATTGGTGTTTCTCTTATATATGGTCTACCTACTGTATCTAGTCTATCGCATATCGTTCGTTTGCACTTCTGAATTGACTTCGTCCCCGTAATAGTGCAATCTTTTATAGTCCCTAACCAGAGATCCTGAGGTAAAAGTTTCATAACCTGAGGTAGAGATTCAGTCCGCTTTAGCAGTATTAAAGCAAACAACATTAGTCATAAGATCATGTTAAGAGGCATTAGTCCTAGAACATAAACATTCAACATTGGGTGTTAGTTTTTGTAAACATTTGATTTGTTAAACATTCTTTCCTCCTCCCGTCGAGCCTCAGCTAAACGCCAGCTGCATTCTGTTTGATTGGTGTCTCTCTTGGATGTAATCTATCCACTGTTTCCAGTCTGTCAAATATTGTTCATTGGAGCAATCTTTCAAGTATGCTGATATTTTCGCCATTTCCGCCAAATTTGTTACTTTCACAGTCCATTCTTCAATAGGCGGTATTTCTGGATTCTTCCAGTATTGTCCCACCAACAATCTTGCTGCTGTAATCAAGTTCAGAAATAAGAATTGGTTGACAGAGGCAAAGGAAATTGCTCTCATGGCACTAATCAACCCCTAATTGATCACTCCTTTGGACTGCCCATGCAAGGCTGCAGAGCCACATTTTGGCTCCTTTTCAAAAAACCAGGAAAATGGGGGCCTCCCCATATTGTTTCTGGGGAAACAATATTCCATAGGGTGTGGACATCAGCAGGGAAGACTGTCTTCCTAGATCCCAAGAATATAAAAATAAGGCCTCCTTACAACAAACTCAGTTTTTGTTTTGTGGATTCTGCAAAGGGAAAAGAGTTGGACAGTTTTCCATATCGCCCCCAAGCTTTTGAGCACCAGGGACCAGTTCCTTGGAGAAAGGTTTTTCCATGGACTGGAGAGTGTGTGGTTTTGTGCACTGCCTGCATCCCACAGATGGGGCTTGTTTGTGTAGACCGGTTGCTGGCATGCTGCAGCCCGGTACCAGTCCACGGACTGGGGGTTGGGGACCCCTGTCTTAAAACACACATATCCTAAAACAACAGTTGTGTTAAAAAAAGTTAAGTCCATGAAGTTTTCTTGGCAAGAATACAGAAGTACATTGCCATTGTCTTGTTCTTCTGAGACACTTTTATTTTTATCCTCTTGTCTATATCTCTAGGAATTCTTGCTGATTTCCTATGCCAAATACTAAGTAGATCCTGTTCAACTTCCAAGGTCAGCGGACTACCATCAGCTAGGTAGTCCCAAATGTGTTGCTTGTCAACCAAGAAGGTTCTTCAGCTCAGAGCTGAAGAAGCTTCTTGGATGAGAAGTGAAATGTTTTCCAAGAAAAAAACTAAGAAAATCCAGTTGCCTTTTGGAAAAAACACCCTTGGGTCTGGATGGTGAAGCATCTCCATAGACATCTGCTAAGCACCACATAGGATGCTCCCTACTCTTATTGAAGCAGTTTCACTATCATTTTCTTTTAAAAAATACGTGTTTTTGTTCCGTTTTTAACATCTTTTTTTCTTGTTTAATGGAGAAGATTGAAAACTTCAGTCTCTGAATAATTTGCTTTGATTGCAGGAGGTACAGATGTGATGATCTGCCACTGTCATGATTTGTGGAGGGTTAAGAGATTTAAATTGATAGTCTATAATTAGCTTCATTTTCATTGCAGGTTGAACCGCACGAAATACAGGAACACTGTTTTTGGATAAAAGCTAAGGATGAAAAATTTGAAAATCCAGATCTGTTTGCCAAACTGGCACTCACTTTTGGTACACCGAAGAAGGGTAATTATTTCTCTTTTTTTTTCAATGGTAATTAATGGACATGTGGATTGATATTAATATTGTATTAGTGATGCCTTAGAGATCAGTACACAAACATATACTAATATGACCCTAAAATCTACATTTTGAGATCTAGGCGATAACAGAGAAGGCAAAAAGGAGATGATATTAAAAATACATACTATTTATGGGCTGGGAAAGGAAGCAGTTGAAATAAATGAGAAAACTGGAATTATTTTGATGGTTTTGGTATCATAGACCTAAAAAAACCCCAAAATAAAATAGAATCACAGTGATTTAAGAGAGATGGTGGCCATGGAGTAGAAAGGCTTCTTCCTAAGACATAAAGAATGAAGGACATATTACATTCTCCCAAACCAGAATGGAATCCTAGACAGTTTTATATTAACTAATGGAATGAAACTTTTATTTCTTCACTTTTGAATGGAAAACATTTTTTTCCTTTGTTTAGCTCAGTTTATGTTTTCTGGATGTAAAGATCTAGAAGGTAGTGGCTTGAAAACCTTACTGAGTGCCCTAAGATATGTACATATATTACACTTATTCGAGCCTTTGGAAACAAGACACATTTTTTTGAGTGTGTAAATAGCACAGCATAATAGTAGGGTCTAGGTTATGGCAGCCCTGAATTTTCTTTCTTGCCCTAAAGCAAAATACTGCAAGTTACTATTAGATTAGCTGTGGCGTAATTTTTCTAGGCAAGTTCAGTTAAGAACTCTTGTCTGGAAAGCAGTGTATGAAACTCTGCTTTAGGCTGAGCAATTTGTTCGTAGATGGTGATGATTTGTTACAGCTGTCCCAGCCCAAAATACTTCGAGTGGCTTACATTATCCAGTATCAAATTTAAGACAAAAAACATTACTACTCAGACTAGTGGCCTAGATAAAAAACAATGGTAGCAATAAAGCAAATAAAAACTACTCACACAACAGGCGTTCTGCAAATAAGCTCAGGCTTGAGATCACAGCTACATCTCAAGAACATTTTGGAATCCTAAGAAACTGGGCATCTTCTCTGGGGAGGGGGGATGCTGTTCCAGTGGATAGAGCTTCTTCCATCCAGGACAAGATTTAATTGAGGAGACTTGACGCCCCCCACTCTGCCTGAAGATGCTGGATGGTTCTCCTCTGTCCCAGACAAGATTTAATTGAGGGGATGTGGAGCCCCCCATTCTGCCTGAAAGTGCTGAATGGGCACAAGCCATGGGAAACAGGCAGTTTGTTGAAGGGCCTTATGGGTGACGACCAGCACCTTGAATTGCATCTAGAAGCCAATGGTAGCCACTGCAGCACATGGAGCAGTGATTACAAATGGCCACTCTATGCTTGCATTGCTGCATTTTGGATCCAAAAATGAATACCGAGGGCAAGAATTGGGACAATTCCTCGTGTCTTCAATTTCCCCAAGGGTGGTCCACCCTCAGATTCCCACCAGACACAGTATCGATAAAGCCACCTACCTTCACATCTCCCCCCCCCAGTTCACCGCAACCTTGTTTCCTCTATCTCATGGCCACCATCCATACCTCCTAGCACCCCAATTCTACTTGCAGCCTTTGCATTACATCCAGTTCATTTTAGTTCATCCCCTTGTCATTATTTGTATCGCTTTACAAAAGATTCTGTTATAAGCATATGAGAATCACAATTTAAAGTTCATCAGAATAAATAATTTAGATTTGGGAAGACGATAGCTAGGTATCGTGAGTTGTAACATTGCCATTTGAAACGTCTGGACCCCAGTTGTTAGTTGGAAATGGAGAGTAAAATGGAATCTATTTTATGTTGGTTGCTATATAGAAGCACTTTGCAGCGATTCATTCAAAATTCATACCAGAAAAGCCTGAATAAGTTAATAGGTACCATTGACTTTATGAGTGACGGGAGGATGGAGTTCCTTGCTCTTCCGAAGTACCCTCTCAATCCATTATCTTCACTATTGTAAAGGCAGTCCATCAATACCTGCTATGATAGATTTATCATCTTACATAGACACTGAAATCTTCAGGAATCCAAACGTTGATGGATGATCGAGGAGATCTTGGTTATGCAAATGTGCTAAACATTTGCTTTTAACTCCCTGAAATTCTTTTAAATTGAAACATGGCAGAAGGCACAGAGTGGGAACTCCAAAAGCACGTGACTTAAATGTCTCCAAAGTCATTGCTTTTCTTGTAATAGTGTTATACACTTACATGATTTGTAGGATTCACTTGAATGCTCTTCATTTTGGGATTTTTGCTTTTAATTGTCTTGGAGTTTTGTTGTCTGTTGCATGCCTTGAAAACACTCTTTAGAGTATTCCTGTTTAGACTTTCTTTAATGTAGTGGAAAACTGGCAAATCCTTTGGCTGTTTTTGTTGTGCTGTCAAAGTGGAGGCAGAAAAAATTAGGTGGTAATTCATTTGTAGCCTAGTCCTGAGCCACTGACAATTTTACAAATATGCTTGGAAAACTGTGCTATTCTCTTTTTCCTTTCTGTCTTGTGTCACAGTGGCAATCTATACCGATTTTGGGGGTCATCTAGTCCAACCTTTTCCCCAATACAAGAATTCATTTTTACAGTAAATGCTATTTACTGTTCTAAATGCTTCCAGAAAAGAAGAGTCCACCACCTCTTTAGAAAGTCTGCATGTGGGATTCAAATGAGAAGATTCTTTAGTTTTGAAGGCTGTCTTTATAATGCCTAGTCTAGCAAGTAATGGAAATATTTAAACCTTTTATATACAGCCATGGAAGTAGAAATAGAATGTAACATTGAAGGTTTTACAAGTGGTAGCAAAACCAGTACATTTTGAATAGAATAGAGCTGAAGTAAAGAATCCTCACCCAAGTCTTGGTGAAGATCCAAGTTTTCACGGTTCTTCTAACAATAGGAGTTGGGTGGGGAATCTGAATCTCAGGGGAAACTTAGTTCCAGAGAGCAGGTGCTGCTATGAAGGAGGTCCGCTTCCAGGGTCCTGAGAGATAACATGGTTTAATCGAAGGAACCCAGAATGTGCCAACCAATTGTGCTGGATCAAGTTGTTTGGGCCGATGTTATTGGAGACAGGAGGTCTCTCAACTAATCAGATGTAGGAGATGACTGGATTGAGCCGGTGGGAGGGGTCAAGTGTATCATCAGTCTTGAGTTAATTCGCACCCACAAGAGATCTAAAATCGCCCAGATTCGGATGGACCTTGACTCCAATTGGAATGCAGTATCGGCTGATAATGATTCAGTCGAGATGACAGGGACTCGTCTTGATCCTGTTGTGTGGGAGGAGTTTGACCCGGTGGCACCTGATGAAGTCGACAAGGCCATTGGAGCTGTGAGCTCCGCCACCTGTTTATTGGACCCGTGCCCCTCCTGGCTGGTTTCGGCCAGCAGGGAGGTGACGCGGGGCTGGGTTCAGGAGATTGTCAACGCTTCTTTGAGGGAGGGGTCCTTTCCGGCTCCCTGCAAGGAGGCAATTGTGCGCCCCCTCCTCAAGAAGCCTTCCCTGGACCCAGCTGTTTTAAACAACTACCGTCCTGTCTCCAATCTTCCCTTTATAGGGAAGGTTGTTGAGAAGGTGGTGTCACTCCAGCTCCAACGGTCCTTGGATGAGGCCGATTATCTGGGCCCTCAACAGTCAGGATTCAGGCTCGGCTACTCCACGGAAACTGCTTTGGTCGCGCTGACGGATGATCTCTGGCGGGCCCGGGATAGGGGATTATCCACTATCCTGGTGCTACTTGACCTCTCAGCGGCTTTCGATACCATTGACCATGGTATCCTTCTGCACCGACTGGAGGGGTTGGGGGTTGGAGGCACTGTTTTGCGGTGGTTCACCTCCTAACTCACTGGTCGGTCGCAGTCGGTGTTGGCAGGGGGTCAGAGGTCAACCCCTAGGTTCCTCCCTTGTGGGGTCCCTCAGGGATCGGTCCTCTCCCCTCTGCTGTTTAATATCTACATGAAACCACTGGGCGAGATCATCCGACAACACGGGGTGAGATATCATCAGTATGCTGATGATACCCAGCTTTACATCTCCACCCCGTGTCATTTCAGTGAAGCAGCGGAAGTGATGTGCCGATGTCTGGAGGCTGTTAGGGTTTGGATGGGTGCCAACAGGCTCAAACTCAACCCCGACAAGACGGAGTGGCTATGGGTTCTGCCTCCCAAGGATATTTCAATCTATCCGTCCATTAGCCTGGGGGGGAGCTTTTGACCCCCTCGGAGAAGGTCCGCAACTTGGGCATCCTCCTCGATCCACAGCTAAATTTGGAACATCATCTTTCGGCTGTGGCGAGGAGGACATTTGCCCAGGTTCGCCTGGTGCACCAGTTGCGGCCCTATTTGGACCGGGAGTCTCTTCTCACAGTCACTCATGCCCTTATCACCTCGAGGTTCGACTACTGCAATGCTCTCTACATGGGGCTACCTTTGAAAAACGTTCGGAGACTTCAGGTAATGCAGAATGCAGCCGCCCGAGCAGTGTTGGGCTTGCCTAGAAATGCCCACATTTCGGCATCACACCGCGAGCTGCATTGGCTGCCAATTTGTCTCCGAACCCAATTCAAAGTGTTGGTTATGACCTATAAAGCCCTACATGGCATTGGACCAGGTTATTTACGGGACCATCTGCTGCCCCATGAATCCCAGCGGCCGGTTAGGGCCCACAGAGTGGGCCTTCTCCAGGTCCCGTCAGCCAGACAGTGTCGCCTGGCGGGGCCTAGGGGAAGGGCCTTCTCTGTTGCGGCCCCGGCCCTCTGGAACCAACTTCCCCCGGAGATCCGTGTCGCCCCCACCCTCTTCGCCTTTCGTAGATTGCTTAAAACATACTTTTGCCGGCAGGCCTGGGGCAGCTAACACCTTGCCCCTAGCCAGTGTATGTTTCTGTGTATGTTTGTGGAGTGATTGGTTTCTTTTAGCTCAAGGGTTTTTTTTAGATATGTGTTTATTGTAATTTCTATCATGCTGTGAGCCGCCCTGAGTTCTTTGGAATAGGGCGGCATAGAAATTAAATAAATAATAATAATAAATAATAATAATAAGTCCAGCCCACCTTGAGTTCCTTTGATTCTAATGTACTACCAATTTGCTTTGACCATTAGTAGTGTGATTCTTGGAGAGTGCTTCAGATTGCAATAAATCTGTAGTCATTTGAACTGCCTGATTCCTGATTTCTTGTGCCTAACTTTAGACCCATTAAGTCATATTGCAGAATTGTTTTGAAAACTGTTCAGCTTCCATTTGGAATGTATGAATATGTTTGGTTGTTCATTAAAACTCCCCCACCCGTACAATGTATTTGTATTTGAGTAAAATATTTCAATATAATTTCTGAAGATAGTAATCCATTTATAAAACCTCTAGATGAATATTGGTTCATGTCATTTTGATAGATAAAAACTAATATTGCCAGACATTGCTGTGCATTGAATGCAAATAATTGAGCCTGTTGTCATAGTGTTTGTCTTATTTTTTTTAAGTAGGAATGCAAATATTGTAAATAGATATATGCTAAATTCTACAATTGTTTGAATGCTAAGGCAATTCTTGGCAGTTCACACTGTTTTAATAGATTGATTAGCTTCCTCTAGACATTCAATCACCTCTTAATTCGCTGTCTAAAATCATTTTGCCCAGATCAGGTAAAGATTCACTGAAACATACTAATTCATTTAAAAGCTAAAAATGTTAGTTGTAATAAAACCAGCATAGTTGACTTACGGTGTTGATAATGGCTGTCTGACAAAAAATTCTTAATAACTGGGTTTGGAACAAATTATGGAAAAGTCTGTTTTAGCATATAATTTACTCATAAAATAGACTGATTTTTGTCAGTAAGATGTGGTTGTATTAAATACGTTTGTGGTATCCTTTAAAGACAAAAACAGGTGAAAAACATACTGTGGAGGACATTTTGGCTCAAAAACACATCGTTCGCATATAATTGAGAGCTATAATTTGTCAAACTTCTCAAGGATATTTTGTTGAATGTGATCGAGCAGACATCTCACTTTCATTGGTTCTAATTCTGCCCACAAAGACATGTAACTTTCCACTAATAAGTAAATAACTACAAGACAGTATTTGTTTTAAACCTTGTCTTGCGTGGTTGATATTCATGGGAAAACTTACAGACAAAATAGACTTTAAATAGACAGAGTTTGGGAACCAAAAACTATATTTAAATAGGAAGGTGGGATTTGGAAGATGGAGATGGGAACTGAATTATATTTGGCCTTATTAACAGAAGTTAATAGGAGTTAATAGAAGTTGCGTTATGACCTTATAGAGCACAATGTTATGTAGCCTTTTCAGTAATGACCTTGTAAAATGTCACAGTCTCTGTTTGTTATTGCACTGCGCTGAAAGGATATTGGATAAATGTAAACTTTTTTAAAGGTTTCTTTGTAAGGTGGATGTTGACAGAAATTAACCATGTAGCTAAGTTTTTGGTTTTCCACTGTCTTATGTTTTTTTTAAGTTGTTCATCAGTTTCATTAGTCAAATGTTTTAGCAGGAGGCTGTTAGTTACAAATTCTTTAAGAATACTAATTTAATCATTTTTGCATTGATCATTATATTCTGTTTGTTCTCATTGATCAAAGTATTTTATGTGCATAAGGCAATGAACAATTGTTATTCTACTAAAAATCAATTTCTTGAATATCTTGGATAACATGCCTCTGTTTCATATATCATGTATATATGATAGTTAATTACCAAGCTGTTAAGAAATGGAAAAATATGTTCTAGAAATCGCTACTAATCTCTACTAATGTTAAGAACAAATTTAAGGATAATACTTATTATATATATTGCCTAAAAAATCCGACTGATTAATGGGAAGTGTAACTTGAACTGGTATCATTAAGCATCAGTTAAAATGATATGAGACATTTGATAAAAGCACAACAGGTAGGCTTGTTAGAAATATATTGAAATTGTATATGTGTATGTGTCTACATATACACTCCCCAACCCTCCCTTGCATATACACATACTGTGTGTGTGTGTGTGTGTGTGCGTGTATGTGTATCTATTCATGTGTGTATACAATATATGTCATATATATCAGTATATATCAAATAATAAATATCTTCTCAATTGTTTGGAACAAATGACCAGGATATAACTAGCTCATTTGTGGGAAGTTGATTTCTTGACAAACTTAGTAGATTAGACCTAGCCATAATTCTACTTAAAATAAACATATTAAAGTTAATGTCATTTAATATGTTTCTCACACATTAAATATGTAAAGTAAGCTAAAGTTACATTTGAATAAAGCTTAATTCCTGGTGAGTTACATAGAATCACCCATGCTGTTTTCTTGACAGGGCCAACTGTAGATCTTGATGTAGTTTCTATTAGAACAGGAAAATCAGAAACGGCTAATATTAAATTAAAGTGACCAGTTTGCCTGGTATTCTCTCTGTTTGGGTCAACAGTGCAATCCAAATTAGTTCCTCTGTAGCACCATTTCTAACTTTTTACATTGTAATCCAAAGATCAAGCCTTATGCAAAGATTTAAAGATAATAAGATTTACATTAGTTCTGCTTCACCTCGCTAGTGAAGGATAATACTAGCATTCTAAAAAAAAAGTTTGTTTTATGGATGAATAAGTTACTAAGTGATATATAATTTGCCTGACATAAGTTCTAGAACAATATTATTGCCTTTTGTTCCCATTACGGGCTGCCAACTTGCTCCTTTTCACGTACTGTGCCAGAAAGTGGAAGAGTATTCAGGCTTACAACAAGTGACTTTCAGAACAAACAAGCTAAACTGCAGCCTTTTTGGCTTTGCCTATTTCTGCAACAATAAATCTCTTTTAGTTTACCTGTTTGGTGTTTGGCTTTTGAAACTTTTGACACCTTTTCAAATAAGGGTCATGTCTGTCTGTCCAGATCCAAGATGATGACATTGATTAGGATTCAGGAATTTGCAGGTAACAGCTTTTTCCTTCCAAATATCCTATGGACCCAAATTGCACAGCTCATCTTCAGAGAGAAAGAGAGAGATGGAAAGTTCTGGAGTTAATGCAAGGATCTTCACTCCACAAAGAGCAAACAAAGCACCGCTCTTCTTCGCATGGATAGAGTGCTGTCTCTGATTTACGTGAAAGCCACAAGAGGGCACAGATGTGAACAAGGCTGACTCTGAAGTTGCAAATGGATGTTAATCACAAGGGCGATGCGCTTGCTGTGAGGCAGTCACCAACTTGGGACTTTGGAGTCTCTAAAGATGATTGATGGGAAGAGAAGGATAAATAAGCATCAGAGTCATCTGGGTTTCAAACTGCAGATGGCTCTCTTGATCTTCTGATAGGTCACACTTGAATTTTTCTTTTTGTTCTCCCTTTCACTTGCCCCATGATGCCTGTGAGTGGCAGACAGATAACAACGCCTAAGTGGGAACTTAATTTATATCTGGGGAATTGAGTTTGAAGCAAACTCCGGATTTGAATCCCCAGGAGTGAAAATGTAACTGGATGAGTACCTGGGTTACCAGTTTGAAATGAGAATATGAATGATGAAGTGGCCCTTGTTCGTGTGTTTAACACAGTGTTGGCAACTTAGTGGTGCAAGTTACTGGTTTCCGCCTTTGTGTTCAAACAAAACTTTTTAGTTACAGATCACGAAAGTGTGAGATAGAAGTCACACAATTTTAAAATTGCACTTTGAGAATTTGTCTCAAAATATATGTAGAATAACTTTTTTTCTTGTTAAGTTATAAATAAATCCGCTACTAATTCCAGTTGAGAATGTTTAAACAATTATGTCTTGTTTATTTGTGTAGTTATTGTAAGCGTCTTTCGTAGCCCCTAAATATACTTAAGTATACCTATTTGTGCTCCGTGAAATTGACTGGGATTCCATGTGCTTCCTTGCTGATTTATACCATTCTAATAATGTCTCTGTATTCTTTTTATAAATGTAATTTTATTAATGATTTTTTTTAAAAAGAAGATGAAAATGAAATAATATGTAATTACTAATTTGTTACTAATATAGGTGATATAGCTAATTTAAAGTGAGAGAAAGAAAAGAAAAAAGAAAGAAAGCTAAAAGTGCAAGACCTGAAAAAAAAAAGAAAAATAAGAAAGAAACAATACGAAGTAATAGTTTTCAATCTTTTTACCGCAGTTATAAGTGTTATACATATGTAGCTATTGTCTCTTCTCTAACCAAGTTAATTTAGCAATTTCAAAAGTTGCTTTGCCTTGGTTTGTCCCATGATTTTATTTTATATTCCCCTTGACAAAATTCTAGTATTTAACAATAAGTTAGCCATTTGGGTTTGCATATTATCTTCATCTATAAAAAGCTTTTTGCACTTAGAATTACAAAGACAACTTTGGGACAGCCTGGAATTGTGTCTATTTTATATTCTCAGTATGGCACATCTAACATGTGGATTTTTAAAATCCACATTAACCTTGATTTTATCATGCTACAAATATCCACGCTGCCCAAATCTCAGGTCATCTCCCTCTAACACCAAAGCCTTCTATTTCTCAGTAACACCCACTCGTTCCACCAAACCAAACTGCAAGCTGCAAAATATAATTCCAAGCCAGGTAAATTCAACCCTCCTATTTCTTTTGCATCTTGTAGCATCTTATGTTTAACTTGTGTTCTTTTCCCCAGCCACACAAATTTAGGTATCTACTTCTGCCGCTGTTTAAATGCTGTCAAAAACAGCTATTGTCTGAAAAAAAAGAAATTGTTCTAGGCCAGCAGTTCTCAACCTTTTTCAGGCTGCGACCCCGACCTGCGCCGTGCATGCGCGGTGCGACGGCCTGCATCGTGCATGTGCGGTACTATCCCGCGCATGCGCAGTGCTGCCCCCTGCGCCGGCCGAGGCGTAGGCCGCCGCCCATTTGCGGCGGCAGGCAGGCCCAGGTGCTCAGGTGCTCCTGGGCGGTTGCGGCGGCGACGGTGAAGGGCGACCACGGGCTGGGAGGTAAGCCACTCGCCGGGCCCCATGCATGCCAAAAACTCTCCCTGCACCCGCCACTGCCCCGCTAGCCTTGCCTTCGCTGCCGCCCGTTTGGGGCGGCGGCAGGCAGGCCCAGGCAGCGACGGCACGCGGCGACCACGGGCTGGGCCACCAGTTGGCCCAGCCCAAGGGAGGTAAACCACTGGCCGGGCCCCACACGTGCCAAAAACTCTCCCTGCGCCCGCCGGCCTCCCACCTCCCACCCCTGGCCCTCTTTTACTTACATTTTTAGTACTTGCTCAGCAGGGAAGGGTGGAAACTTCTGGAGAGCTCGCCTTTGCTACAGACAACTTGCAGCACCATTTGCAGACTGGGACTTTTGGCGGGCTCAGCAGGGCGGAGACAGCCTGGACAATTTCCATTGGCTTTTGAAAGCCAATAGAATTAGACTCTATTCAAGAGAGTCTATTCTATTGGCTTTCAAAAGCCAATAGAATAAGAGGGAGTAGCATAGCTAAGGGAAAAGGAAAAAATGGCGTAGCACAGCTAAGGAAAAGGGGAAAAAATGGCGGACTGCGTTGTTTGGCGACCCCCGTGAAATGGTTGTTCGACCCCAAATGGGGTTGCGACCCACAGGTTGAGAACCGCTGTTCTAGGCAAAACATTTTTATCACAGAAACTCTGCTCGGCAACAACAATGGTAGTTTATCCCATCTTAACATATCTTTTTTAACTTCATTCCATGTCTTAATATAGTTACTTTGAAATAGCATAAAGTTCACATTTGTCATAGGGATATCCATATACTTTATCTTCTTCTCAAGTCTTAAGACCTGCTTTATTCATCAATTCTGTTTGATCTTCCATCTGCATATTTTTGTGTTAACATCTTCATCTTCTATTTATTAGTCATCCTACCTGCCAATGCACCAAATTCCTTTAATTTGTCCATTAATATTTAAAGTTCCCTTTAAAGGAACTTCCAAAACCAACACCAAATCATTTGCAAAAGCCCTTAACTCGTCTCTTTTAAAAATCTTTACCTCCACAATCTTCTCATCTTTGTCTTATATCTCTAATCAATAAATAAGACTGGGGACACTGGGCATTCCGGCCTTGTTCCTTTTCGTATCACATACCTTTTTGTTAGATAGCTGTTAAAAATCATTTCTGTTTTCTGTGAAATATAAATTGATCTTACGCATTTTATAACATTTAAAATTCAAATAATACCTCTGTACTTTTGTTCTTTCAGCCCTATTGATGGGCAGTTAATTGGAAGCAAGGCCCAATGATTTTCAGTTTATCTTGCTACCAAGAAATTTTGCAAAGAAGTGCAGGGTTGGTCATCTCTTTGTCCACCCCCTCCAACTTTTATTACCCTATTTTATTTAAGATGTAAATCTCTAAGAGTAAGTAGTTGTGTTAAAAAAAGGCAGTATAACAAAACTGATCTCTAAATGTTGATACCTATTCTTGCCGAGCTTCTCACGCATAGTTTTTTTTTTCTATTAGTAGGGTATGGATTACAAATTGACTTTAAGAATGATAGATGTGGTTTGACTGCAGCTGGGGTATTATGGAAGAGGTTTGCTGTGTGGGCCTCCCAGGAATTGCTTGAATGTTGTCTCTTTTGTGCAAAGTTTTTGTTTGAAAAGCTGCTGGACAAATACTAGTAGCTTGATCGCACCTGCTTCTGTTGCAGGGGGATGTGAGTCTATTTGGACTGATGGCGCATCAGTTGCTATTTCATTCAACCTCACACAAAAGAAGTCCATAAGGAGGAACATTCTACTGACGCCCAGCCGAACTCATGCTTGCAGCCATAGTGACGCTTGTAAATGCTGAGTTCCTCTTTTGTTCAACAGGCAGTTGGAAAACAGCCACCGGAGAAGTTTTTTCCTTTTATCAGTGCATCATCATCACAAAATGTGCTACAAATTCATTAAGTCTTTCCTGGAAGTATTTCAGGGCACCTTTTTAATTTCTTTGATAAGGATGGCAGTTCTAAAAATATGCAGAACCAGTTTTAGCTTTTGAATATTCAGCTCGCTAAGCGGCAAAGCAGTGGTAGCCTCTACCTTTTAGCCCAATGTATTGCTTTTCTTCTCATGAAATAAACTAGGGATGCATAAAGTGAATTTCAGGGGCCACATGTTGTCCCTTCCAGACCTTTAGAATTGATTGCCAAATATCCATGCTGAATGTAACAGAAATTAAACGATTAGATATACTTTAGAGAGTTGTTGCATCAGCTAAATTTACTTTTAGTTAACTAGTAATGAAATGAAAAGAAACTCGGTTCTTGCAGTAGCCTAAAACTGGGAGAGTGGGGTCCTATTATACCACTCTATACCAGCCTGCTAATAGGCTACCTTACTATTATGAGGGTCACTCCCTTTTTTATTTTACAGGATCGTTCTTGACTTACAAACACAATTGAGCCCAAAATTGCTAAGCAAGACGGTTGTTAAGTTAGTTTTCCCCCCCCCATTTTGCAACCTTTCTCAGCCACAGTTGTTAAGGAAGTCACTGCAGTTATTCAGCTAGGAACCTAGTTGTTAACTGAACCTGGCTTCCCCATTGACTTTGCTTGCCCAGAGGTCACAAAAGGGGATCACTTCACACGGCAACCGTCATAGATGCATACCGGTTGCCAAGCATCCAAATTTTGATCATGTGACTATGGGGATGCTGCAACGGTCATCACATTTTTTTTAGTGCTATTGTAACTTCAAACAGTCATTAAATGAACGTTAGTGACCTGTATTTATTTATCTATCTATCTATCTATCTATCTATCTATCTATCTATCTATCTATCTATCTATCTATCTATCTATCTATCTATCAAACTTGTATGATGCCTATCTCGATAAAAGAGACTCGAGGCAGCTTACAGACATGGAATAAAACGGAGTATAAAACATAACATCAGTGATTTTTTTTTTAAAAAGTCAATTAAAATAAGGTTTGAAGGATAGAGAAGGAGGGAGCAAAGTGCATCCAGAGAGGAGGTGGGGTGTTCTCTCCCCCATCAGCCACCTCCAATATGCCACGCCGCCGTCAGGGCCTCAGGCTTTACATTTATTTCTGTATTGAAGGATCCATCTTTCCAGCCCCAAAGGTTGTTTACCACACAGCATTACAGGAGTTGCTGTTGGCAGTATCTGCAATGGTGTCATTATCTCTACTTTTCCAGACTTGGAGGGACAACGGTGGAGGCCCAGGCTATCCAATTAGCAAGATAAGAAATAAGGACATGCAAAGAGCAGAGGCTTTTTCTCCGTGTAAAAAGCAGAGTTTTTGTGCGTAGAGACCCGTGGTGCACTGAAAATTGTCAGCATGAATCACGACTGTTGTTCTTGAGGGGTTAGAGTACCTTATCTTGAGAAGGCTACTGTCTGTGAAAGAAAAGCTGCCCATTCAGGAACTGGCTTTCTCTAATCCACAGAGAGAGGGCAAGAAGAGAGATAGAGAGAGGAAAAAAACCCTCCAACAACACAACTAATAAATAAATGCATCCGGTGCACTTGAGATCTGTCTACTCTGGGTTAGTCCATTCAAACCACCTTCTGATATTTCTGCAGAATTAATTTGGGTAGGATCCAGACTGGATGAGAATATGATCTTAGCTACCTCCTCTGTTTAATATGCTCCGTGTTAAAAAAAAATTAAAATTCAATAGTGACAGAGATGTGGAGGGAAGGGGGGGAGGGCAGGATGAGCGATTTGGGGATTCACAATTATTGAAGAGATGCTTCAGTCTGAACAAGAAACCCTGCCTTTTTCTCCACCTTGTTGGTCTCCAAGGTCTCCATTAAACAGAATAAGGATTGCTGCTTCTCAGAAGTTGTCAGATGCAGGGCATATAACCTGAATGCACAATTGAGGCATGAAGGACACTGGCCTACCTTTGTGATAACCTTGTTTATACATTTAGAGAACATATCGACTATCGTAGACATTATTTCTGCTGCAGAATTCAAGCTCTGCCTACAAACATTTTGTAAGAAATTCACCAGAGGAAGGTGGAAAAGAAGCTCTGGATTCTAAAATGTCTAATTCAGTCAAAGGGATACTGTGCTCAAATGAACTGTGGCAAATTTAATGAGCAGTTGAGGACAAAGACACATGTACAGTGATGGGCACTCCAGGGAGAGAGATTATGTGTACAGGGACTAATTAGCATGAAATATGAATATGTTGGTGTACGTAGCCTTGATCTATGGGCCATCTATATTATGGGGTATGATTTTTTTGCACAGGCTTAATGAAAAGGAATCCAGAATTTAGACCGTTTTGAACGTTTTAGTCATGCACTTCTAACTTTCATACTGTAGAAAACTAAGTTGAGGGCAAAGCTACGTTAGGAATACTCTATATCAAAGATCAAATCTAAAGAATTATTTTTACATTGCAGTCTATTTGTCCATATTTGAGTAATTTCAACTAAGGGACATTAGAATCGGATTTGTATCCTCATTGACATGTGCTCTGCAATACGTAATGATCCATAAAGGGGAATATTTGTAGCTCACAACTAAAATGAGGAGTCCTTGGTGCTCTCTAGCTTGGTTGTTTTCTTACAGAAATCTCATTACCCCAACTAGGTAGCATCATTAGTGCTAGGGTTACCTAGTTGAAGTAATGAAACTTCTGCAAGAAAACAAGCAAGTTCAGAGAGTGCTGACGGCCCCTGACACATAATTATTTTAGCAAATGTAGTATGACTAGGCCAAGGGGTTGGCAACCTTGGCTCTTTTATGACTCATGGACTTCAACTCCCATAATTCCTGAGCCAACATGGGGGAACTATGGCCCCTTCATGACTCACGAACTTCAACTCCCAGAATTCCTGAGCCAGCATGGCTCAGCTTGGAAACCTCTCCCTTTCCCCTCAGCATGGCTGGTTGAGGAATTCTGGGAGTTGAAGTCCACGAGTCATAAAAGAGCCAAGGTTGCCTACCCCTGGACTAGGCCATATATTTATTTACTTTTTTCTATTCTTTCATCTTGAAAAGGTAATGGTAGACCACATCATTGGACCATTAGAAAAAAGAAGTTGGTATAAGTCAAATAACTAGAATGGGGTAGTTTTTTTAATTAGGCTCAAATAAAATTTATCTTTTTTTAAAAAAGAAAAAGACTAGGTTTTATTTTCTTGAGCTAATTATGATAAAGATTATGTCAATAGGATGTAGGTCTTTTTTTTTTATTACAGAGTGCTCCTTTGTGATTTTCAAACCCAGGAAAGGAAAGTGATTAACAAGGAACATTTAATTGGATAATGAACAAATTAGGAAAGGGGAAAAAATGTCACTGGTAAGAGAGGAAGAAGCAGCTATTTTCAATTATGAGAAAAATCCTGATGTGATTTGCTTGAAATGTATTATTATTATTTTTTAATATAAAATTCTTTTATTAAAACAATCAACATTGAACATAAAAACATATTGTGCAGCAATCATCATGGCACCTGATATACAGTACTAAGTATTAGTCATTGAAAACGTCTGAATTAGTAAGCCTTTTTCACTCCTCGCGTCTAGCCTCAACTATACTCCTGTTACACTTTGTTTGATTGGTGTTTCTCTTATCTGGTTCCATATTAATGTGATCAACATTAAACCAAAGATCCTATTGCTAAGCAATCATCCTAGAACATAGCATACAACATTAGGTATTAATCTTTGTAAACATCTGTTTGTAAACATCTCCTCCCTTCCCTCTTCAAGTATACTCCGAGTACCTTTTGTTTGGTTGGTGTTTCTCTTATATATGGTCTATCTGCTTGATCAGAGATAGTGTGGCATATAAGATATACATTAATGCAGTGAACATTAAGAGAAACCCATCACTGGTCATAAAAGAAGAAGAAGGAAAAAATGTTTAGATTTTGTCACATGTACCAGGTCTCTAAAAGTTTAGTAAACCATGTTTTCCTTGAAGTGTGCTAGCACAGGCTGCTTGAACATCTGTGCTACATCTCTGTCTTTGTTCAAATGGTAAAGGAAAACAAAAGCTACAATTAAATGAAACTTTCATTACACCCAAACTGAGGAGTATGGTTAATTACTTCTGAATGTAAGCCAGACTTTACAAGCTATCTTTAAAGCTTAATATAAAATTGGCTTCAGATCTTGGATTGTTCTATTTTTTATTTTTTTATTTTTTATTTTAATTAGGAAGCTGTGCATAATTTCTTGAGGCTAGGGAGCAAGATAGCAGGGAAGGTTACAGAGTCCATCAGCTAGCTGCAAATGGCCATCGTGGTTGGATTAAGCTGGGATTAATGTATTATTATGTCGTGCAAAACCTGGGTATTAAGATCTATTCTTAGTGATCTGGGAAAACTATTCCAAGACACCAACATTTGCAAAAGGTAATGCAATTGGTTGATTTTCTTCAAGCACATTGCTAAATGTTAATCTATTTTAACTGAATCCAGTTGATATAAGGCTTAAGATCGTTTAGATTCTAAACAGGGCAATGAAATAAAATATCGGACTCGGATGCATTTATAATATTGAAAATTCTGCAGAAAGCTGATAAACCAGTTGAAACTGATGGCTTATATACATATTTGGTAATTGCCTGCATATATTTTCAAACTTCTATGATGGTCTTTCCTCACAGTTTCATGCCTCATTGTTGAGCAGTAATAGAAGCTTCTGGAAATTCATAATGTTCCTCATCAGCACGCCTTTATCTCCCTATTATACCTGCCTATTAAGAGAGCAAAGAGTTTATTTTGGAAGTCTAATTTTGAAATCCCTGGCCAAAGCTATCTGCAAAGCTGAATAAAAGAAGCTGGCACGGAGCGAAAAGTGTGTTGATTAGACCATTTGAGATAATACAAAGCCATTTGTTTCTTATAAAAAGACCTTCAGAGAGTGCAGTAAATGATAAAACGTGTGATTCACAAATGATGTGAAAGCCTGCACATAAAACATGCGTCGCAACTGTACACACCTTTTGTGAGCAGTTGACAGTTTATTTCTTCATCCTTAAAGCCAAACTGATTCTGAGCGTCATTAGCAAAGAATGAGAGCTTGATGAATCATCTAGCAATCTATGGATTCCCATATTGCTTAATGGATGCAGTATAGGAAGCTACCGCTTTGAATTCTGTATTGAGTTCAACAGTCACATTATTGCTTCCGCATCGGTGTGAAACACTGTGGCAGTTCACCAGTAGGACTGGCCTCTGGCATTTTTTCCTTTTGTCTCATAAAGGAAGTGTATTCAAAGAGGCATACATTTGTGGTGCCGTTTAGATGTAAAATTTGGGACCATTGTCAGCCCTTCAGTTTTGTAAGATGAAAAAGGAGAAATTACCCATAGTGGGTGGACAGGCAATTAACCCACAGTGAATATCAACAAAAGAAACAGAAGTGACCCACGGGATAGATGGGAGAGAGGAGTGAAGTGCTGTCCCATCTGTAGGTGGATCACAAAATTGTGACTATTGGCCAAGTGGAGATCAGATCTGGAAGAAACTAGTTTTTGAAGGATAAGTTAAGTATCCTAGGATCTAACGATGGCGTCAAATGCAACCTGTTAAGTCTTTTTAAAGGGATTTGTTTATTAATACTATAAGATACAAAAATGCAAAAGAAAATAGTAGGAAAGATAGGGGGAGGGGAAAGGGAACGGAAAAGTGTAGGAAAAAGGGGGAAAAGAAACAAAAAGCATTGACTTCCGACTCCCGTTGGTGCAGCAGAATAAGATGATAGCATCAAACCTCAGCTTTTTAACTTTTACATAATAGTATAAACTACTCATTTCTATAACAACAAACCTATCCAATCGGTACAAATGCAACCTGTTAAATTTGATCACTGTTAAATCAGGAGCAAGGACAGCATTCAAAAGCACTACGAGTTTGTTTATGCTATCTATTTATAAGAATCTGAACTACCAGCGACCAAGGCAAATTGGCGCCAGATAAAAGTCAATGGACTTCAAGGGGGGAGGGGCTGGACTGAGGTCGGTTATGGGGGCACAAAGACACCAAACTGATGATGCATTTAACCCTGCCCTCGGTCTCAGCCGGGTCATTCCTACAATTAATAATATATCAGCAGACTCGAATAAAAATAAACATTTTTCCATACCAGGCAACAAAGCAGCCGATCCTGCCATGTATTTTTAGAAATACAGCATAAATCTTTCCAGGCTTCCTTAAGTGTTCACACACCAGCCTTCTTGCTTCATCCTCCATGATGGTTTTTTTTTCCCTCTCAAGATTTAGCTGAAGGTCATGTCTTTGCAAAGAAGGGGAGTGGGATTTACCAGCAATCAGGGGATATTAATACTTTATTAGAATCTGTCACTAGGATCACTCACAGCGATCTGTCAGGTTGGAGAGGAATTTGATTTTTTCTCTTTTTTTCCTTTCCCTTTCTTTTTTTTCCCCCTCCTCCCCACCTCTGTGTTAGGGTGTCAATCTGTTTTATTCAGGTTTTGATATATTGGTGTTGTTTGAACCAGCTGAATTGTATTCATAAATTGTTGATTGTTGATTCTTCATTCATGACTTTACTCTGTCTGCTTTAAAAACCACTGAAGGAGGGATAATCATGGGGGGGTTGTCCATAAATTGTCTATTTATGTGGAAAGTAGACATCTCTGTCTAAGTCATCTCACTGTGAGGACAAACAGAATTTATATCTTTGGAACTTTGAAAGGCAATAGGTAACTTAAACAAATTGTTTTGGTTCTACGGTCAAACGACGGGAATGATACTACATGTTATCTAAAAAAGTACAGGTACTCCTCAACTTACGAACGCACACGGGATCAGAATTTTTGTTGCCAGGCAAGATGTTTTTAAATGAGTTGCACCTGGTTTGATGGCATGGTTTTTGAGAGAAACACTTTAGTTGTTAAAGTGAATCTGGCTTCCTCCCATTGACTTTGTTTGAAAGAAATCAGCTAGGAAGTCTGCAGATGGCAATCACATGACTCTGGGACAGCGCAACGGTCATAAATAGATGCCAGTTGCCAAGTGCCCAATCCTGTGACTATGACCCTGGTTGTAAGTCACCTCTTTTTCAGGGCCATTGTAACTTTGGTCGCTAAATGAATAGTTGGAAATTGAGGATTAATCATTAGTTTAGAGCAGGGTTAGGCAACCTTGGCTCAGGAATTCTGGGAGTTGAAGTCCATGAGCCATAAAAGAGCCGAGGTTGCCTAACCCTGGTTTAGAGGTAATGAAGGATCCTAGAGCATCTCAAGGTCTATTTGCTCTCCCTCCGTCTTCGTTTTTGTGGTTGCGTATGGATTTTATATTCAAAGGAACAAAATGTTCAAGTCAAAAGTCAGAGGCAGTATTTAGTAGCAAAGACCTAAGGAATGCATTGCATGCATAAAATGGAGATCTTTTCCAACAGATGCCACATTACGATGACTTAATGCAAATCTGATAGCAAGTTAAATCAAAGTTTTTTGTACAGAACTAAGAAATTAATACTTTTTGTTAGAATTATGCCCAAGCGGTATAGATTTTCTGATTTTGTGCAGGCCAAAAACAGCTTTAACATCAAACGATTATGCTGCTTTTGTTTCCTTATCTGAATAAATAGCTGATGAATAATTTCCTATTCCTCGTACACCCCCTTTATGCAAAAATAAGATGAAGCTTCTGAAATTATTATGACAAAAGTAAGTACTTTGTAGTTTCAGATAAATAGCTGAACTTTTTAATTCTTAATCTCATTTCCCCTTTTTCATATCTATCCCAGGTAGCCTGTGCACATTTTATTAAAAGAAATAAGAGCAGCTACAAACATCTCAATTTAAAATTAAAGCTAAAACAACTTTCTCATATACATTTTTTATTTTTAGAGTTTTTAAACCACTGAATAAGTAGTTCTTTGCACAGGAAGTTATGTTCAAAATGTTTATAACTTTCCTTTTCAAGTAATAACTTCTAAAAGATGGCAAAAGGTAATTGAGTTAGCTCAAAAGATTTATAGGGAGTCATTTACTGAAAGTTGAGCTGAGCTGAGTTGGTGATTATCCCCTACAGTTGTGGAAACGGAAATGATGGCTTTACCGATCTACAAACTTTAGATTACTTTTTTTATAAATTGAAAGATGCTTTTTAGCAATTGTAAAAAAGTTGTTAGTGAAAAAAAAGGAAGCTCCAGAGATCTGATTTTTGGGTTGTACAACAAAACCCAATTGGATTTTAGTAAAAAAAAGATTTATAAACTTGGTTTTATTAACAGTGCTTCCAGTATCCCTGTAGGTACTCCTTGACATACGGTGGTGATGGAGGCTGCCCATTATGATGGTAGTCTTCAAGTTACAACACACCACCCCATAAAAGGCACTTATGACTTGGTTCCAAAGACCCAACAGTGCCCTCTCTGGTCATGTGACCACGTTTTGAGTGCTTAGCAACCAGCCAACATTTACTGTGTTTGTAATGTCTTTTAGTCACAACTAGGGAATTCTAGGAGTTGAAGCCAACACATTTTAAAGTTGCTGAATTTGAAAAACATTCATTTAACGCAGGGGTTCTCAAGGTTGAGAACCCCTGATTTAACGTGTTCCTCCTGAACATTTTGCCAGCCTGACAAACAAAACACTTCAGCAAATAAACATCTGAGCTCTGTGTTGTGTTTTTCACACACATCCCACACGTTCATGTACCTACACGCTTAGAATTCGGAGAAAAAACATCATCCCTAAAGTATTAAGTGCTTTATAAAAATAATACCGTTGGATTTCTTTATATGTCATCCTGAAGATGAATTTAATTATTGAAGGAAATGAATGAATTTGTATCCAGGCAACCTAATGGAGGAGGAGACAGCTGCTTAAATGTGGTATTGGATAATGTTAAAAGGCTAATAGTTAGTAAAAAAAAATCCTTCTTCCTTCTGTCTTTGAAAGAATAACTACAGAAATAAAAGCTGAAGAACTCTATGTTTTCTGTTCATTTCCTCTGCGAACTACAACTGGTTGCAAAAGCTTGATTGTTTGCCTATCTTTAATTAAGTGTGGGTAAAACATGATGATGGAGACATCGTTCCTGGAAGCTAACTTGCTGATTTGTTCAATACAATGTTTTATAACTTCATAAGAACAGAATTTAGAGCTGACAATCACCTGGAGGAGATGTAAAGCCGTGCAGAACTGACCTCGGGTTATTAGACAATATTGCACAATAACACAACTTTGGTTGCACGGAGATTTCATCATGCAGTCTTCACCACAGCGTTCCAGAGATAGAGCCCTCCCTGGCCACCTGAGCTGACGTGGCCCCAGGTTCTCTGCTGAGGATGGTTGCCACTGTGGGCACCATAACTTGACTGTTCCCTTTTGCATCCCTTGGTTTGTACGTACCACATAGAAAAAAGATATTTTGAGCTACTGAACTTTTTCCAAAAGTTCTTCAAGCAACTGATCTTCTGAGAGGCAGTGAATTATTTGATCGTGGCAACAGCAGAAGCTGAACAATGATCTCAGCCATTGCAGACAGTTGAACAGAGCCAAGAGATCAGCTCTTGTGTGGTCCTGTATGCCCCATCATAATTCTACGACAAGAGGGACCTTTGTATTAGTAACTCAGGTTTTACCTCCAATGGTAGCCTGTAATGTATACAATTAGTCCTCAGAATTTCTGTTGCTAAGCACAGTGGTTCTTAAGTGAGTCGTGCTCAATTTTATGTTTTTTTTTTTTTACCTGCAGTTTTTAAGTCAATCATGTGGTCATTAAGCAACTCCATCTTCTCCCATTGACTTTGCTCGTTGGAAGCTGACCGGCAAGGCTGCCGATGGTGATCACGTGACTCTGAGATGCTGCAACCATCATTGAAACGTGCTGGTTGCCGAGCCCTCAAATTTTGATCACGTGACTGTAGAGATGCTCCAATCCTAAGTGCCATTGTAACTTCGATCACTAAACTTTGATCACTAAGCACTGTAACATTTTGGGGGTGGGGTGGGAAGATGGATTAGTAGCTTTAGTTACTCTGTATGTCTTTTAAGTATAAGTAATTGTATTGTAAATGTATTTTCAGAACTGCAGGAGACATCTACAAATCAATAATAGTGCTGAGGTTTGCATTTTCAACAAGAACAATAGGCTGTGGGGGAAGGCAACATTTTTTTTTTCCTGTGAAAATCATTACTTTGCTTGCAGAAAAATGTGCAGGCACATTGTCCACTGCACCTAGAACTGACTGCAGATTTGTTGTCCCTGTTTTTTTTTTCTGTTAAAAACAACAAAACAAAATTAAAAAAAAGAAAAAAGAAAATTTCTTCCGTGTCAAAGAGCATAGTCGATCAAGAAAATCTTATTAAGGTGTCAGTATGCCCAATGAATATTTCAGAACAAATGCCATATATCCTGAATACAGTAGCTCTCCTAACATCAGTGTCAACTTTACTAAGAGGAGGAATTATTTCTCAGACAAAATGGCATAAATATTGCAAACGGTTGGAGCTATGGAGAGTCTCTAGAGTCACTTGCTTTTTTCTCTTCTGCAAAAAAATAAAAAATGAAGAAGAAGCTGCAGTGAGGTCTCCTTGAAAAGGGAAAGGGCTTTTATAGGAAAACTTCAGCAAAGTGGACTTCTCTGCTTTCTTTTAGTACTGAAATAACATCATTATGCAAAAAGGCACTCAAAACTTTATTGTTCTTCTAAGAGCAGCTGCTATGAAGTAGGTTTTTGAGATAACTCGATTTGAAATTTACTTTCTGAGGAAACATTAGCACGACTTTTATGATGATGAATAGGTAGTGCTTGCTTGTAACTATTGCTTATCCTTGTACGAGGTTGTGTGTGGGTGAGCCTAGAAGACCAAGAACTATTTATAAAAAAATGAAACAATTGATATAGTCCTTGAGTTATGACCACAGTTGAGTCCAAAATTTCTGTTGCTAAGTGAGATGTTTGTTGAGTGCCTTTTGCCCCATTTGACGACCTTCCCTGCCATAAATTGTTAAATTAGTCACATGGTTGTTAAGTGAATTTGGCTTTCCCATGGACTTTGCTTGGCATAAAGTGGCAAAAAGGGATCACATGACTGTCACAAACACGAGTCAGTTGCCAAGTGTCTGTAGCTCACGTGACCATGGAGGATCCTGCAATGGTCGTAAGTGTGAAAAACGATAAGTCACTTTTTTTTCAGTGTCCTTGTAACTTTGAATGGTCACTAAATGAACTGTTTTAAGTCGAGGACTACCTGTATCTAAAAACCTGGGTGATCTTTGAAAGAATTCAAAATTCCAAGAGAAGAACGTGGAGCATCATTTTCTGTGAGATGCTAGCAGGTGTTTGTGAAAATTAAATGTCTGTGATTCTTACTTGTCTGTTAAAGGATTTATCCTATAAAGTGCTGGCTCAGGAATTTTGGGAATTGAAGTCCACGAGTCATAAAAGAGCCAAGGTTGCCTACCCCTGGCCTAGCCTTTTCTTAAAAACCTCCAGTGATGGAGCCAATTTTCATTGGCAGGATAGTTTTGAGAACCAACAGACAAAAACCACAAGTGTGCTATGTGTATCACCTTGAGCTCAGAGAAGAGCTTTTGATAAATAATATATATGTGTGTGTGTGTGTGTGTGTGTGTGTGTGTGTGTGTGTGTGTGTGTGTGTGTGTGTGTGTATTTGCAATTTTAGATTTTACACACGGGGGTGAGACGCTAACCCTTTAAAATTCCTTATTCAAGCATTTTATCCTCTACCTTGTCACCACCGGCGTTCAATATTTTGCTTTGTCTTAACATTATAACTGTTAAATTGTGTAGAGGTAATGTTTAATGGAGTTCAGTAATTGAGTTAATGATCAGGTGTGAGAGTACATTAAGTCGAATGCAGCTGTTAATTTTCAAAACCCATGTGTTTCCAGATTTTGGGATAGGCTAATAGTGAAGTTTTAGTTAATTAAGTCTCTGAACCATTACCACCTTCTTTTGGGTTTTCCTTGTCACCAGAACAATTGGCTGTGTTTAATTTCTTCTACCTTTCTCGTTCACATTGGCAAATGTCATTGTTACAAGTGCAGGTATTAAGCAGGTGTCATAATAAAATTATCCTTTCCAGGGGATCCATTAATTTCAGGGATATGCAGTACCACAGCATCCTTTTTCCTCAACTGCACATGGAGCTCATCACATAAGCATAATCTGGAAAGCAATCTCTTACAGCATGTTGCATCAGCTTTTCTCTCCGTCTTGAATAAACAAATACGTGATGGCTCACAAAATAGATCTCCGTATTCATCGAAAACAAAATCCCGGTTGCTTGCCAACAGGTTTAATATAGATACTTGGTTTTATTTTGTTTTGTGAAGCATTTAACTCTGCCTTCTCCAACACCTGTACCTCTCTTCCCAGTTCCCTTGGCTGTGTTTTAAATTAAGCTGCCTTGATTGTGGAAGAAGTCAAACGCAGTTTGGAGTTGTGTGGCTGCAAACCAGCAGGAGGCCCTAACATGCTGAGATAGAAATTGTGGGTATTAGAGACAACCAGCAGAGTAGGGCTGGGATGATGGAAAGAGTGGACGATTCTCCAGTCTGTTTTGGAATTGGTGGAAACTCTCAGTTTGCCCAATTGGAACCTAGTCTTAGCAACAACGTCTTTTAGACCCCAAAGCAAACTTCAAATGTTACCCTTTGTGGGTCTTATCTCATTCTTTTGAACGTGTACGTTCACTTGATATTTTGTTGTTTTAATTAAGCAAGGTCTTAAGAAAAACGTAGAAAAGCAACTCTGGCATTTTAAAGGTTTCTGTGTATAAAAATAACCAAGGATGCTGCTTTTGCTTTGTAGGGAAAAAGACTGTGGAGAATGTGGAGGAAAAGAAGATAATAATGCCCAAGAAGAAAGTCAAAGAATTGAGAATATTGGATGGGAAGACTGCCCAAAATTTGTGTATGTAATATATTCATTTTTATCCAGAGCTCATTTGAGCTATTTTTCTCTAGCCTTTTCAAAAATAATATAAAGAGTACATTTATGGTTTGATACTTAGAGGTAAACTATTATAGGAATGGATTTTATTGTCTTCTCTGCCCTTGTTTCCATTAGCGGATCCTCTGAAGATACCATTTCTTCAGCAGAAATGGATGAAAATAGACGTGTAATAATGATCTTAGCTCTGTTTTGACTGGTGTAGGTATGGTTGCCCCCTCATTAGGACTTGGGTTCATTTTGATGGTGGTGTTTTCTTTCATAAATCTTAAGAATTAAAACAGTAGAACTTAACCACATATGCCGGTGAAACATGGACACTAAACCTCACAATCGATACAAAAGCGATGAATGGCGCAAAGAGCCATGGAAAGATATACACTCGGCATTACAAGACAAAATAGAAAGACCCACACATGGATTAGAGCAGGGGTCCTCAACCTTGGCAACTTTAAGACTTGTGGACATCAACTCCCAGAATTCCTCAGCCAACTTTCCTCAGTCCACAAGTCTTAAAGTTGCCAAGATTGGAGACCCCTGGATTAGAGAACAAACAAAAGTATACGATATCATCAAGAGGTGAAATGGAAACGGGCTGGTCACATAGCAGAAGAACTGACGGCAGATGGACCAAGGCAGCCATAGAATGGATCCCACTTGATAAAAAACGTCCACGAAAGAGAGCTAAAACAAGTTGGATTGTTGACATCAGCAAGTATGGCGGGCCCAATTGGCAAAAGAAAGCCCAGAACCGTATTGGTTGGAAATATGTAGAACAGGCCTTCATCCTGCCCTGGATAGACAATGGCTAAAATGTATGTGTGTATATGTGTGTGTATATATACATGTATATATATACACACATACACATACACACACAAATACATAAATACACACATACTCTGATATAGTTAAAACATAAAAGCAGTATTGTCAGATATTGTACATCTATTCCCAGACTTGTACCATGTTGCCTACATTTCTAAGTTTTTTTTAATCCTTCACGCCATAACTTCATTGTATAAAATGGTGTTTTATTTTATGCAATGCATAAAATGGATAGAAACTTGTCTTCAGATTAAGAGTTCTGGATAAAAGCCATACTTTTTGCCATAAAATGTACAAGAAGCGCTCATTTAATTTCCTCTCTCAAATTATGATGGTGTGTCATTTCAGCTATTTTCCTGGGATCTTTCCGCATGCCTTACGAAGAAATAAAACACATTATATTAGAAGTAGATGAAGCAAAACTGAGTGAAGCATTAATTCAGGTAAGTTATTATGCCATTTTCTTTGAACCAAATTTAACTCTTTTATGAAGCTCTGTGGGCATGTCAAGCTGGATGTTAAAGTTTGTTAAAGTTTGCTTCAAATGTCAAAATTACGTGTCCTGAAGGGGGGGGTTAAAATTCTGATTTATGACAAAGGTAATATGCTGAAAACTTTCACTGCATATAATCCTTAAAATAGGGAGGAATAAATCCAGTTGATCCGGACAGAAGGATGGCCCAGCAGGGAACAGTAGGACCACATTCACAAATATGCATGTTGATTCATAATAATTTAAAAATCCTGTTTAGCATGCTGTAACAATCTAATTATTTGTGTCATCATCTCAATATTTTAGTTAGGGTGAATTTTGCTTCAGCATATCTAGAAAACCAGGGATGACAGATAACGAGAATCAGAAATAGACAACAGTGGAGTAGCTTGATCTTTTATGAAGTATTCCTATGCTTCGTATAATAATTATATATGTAGGTCTTTGGTTATTTGGGTTTTCTCCCCCGTAAAATTGGAAGTATCTTGGCGACGTTTCGACGAAGTCCCATTCGTCATCTTCAGGCTGGTGCTTTTGGCTTCGCGCTTCTAGGAGCAGTGTGTGATCGTAGCTGTTTTTTCCCTTTAACTTCCCGTGGGGGTATGAACTGATTGGGTGGGAGCCTGGCTGTGTTCTGATTGGGTGGAGGTGTGTTCTGATTGGTTAGGGGCTTGGCTGTGCTCTGATTAGATGGGGGGTTGGCTGTGCTCTGATTGGATGCGGGAGTGTTCTGTTTGGGTGGGGGCTTTGTTGTGCTCAGGTTAGTCTGAGTTGCAGGGGGATTTGAGATGGTGAGCTGCGTTGCTGTTGTTTGGCTTCGCGTTCGTGGTCGTGCCTCATCTTCATGGTGGGTGTCAGTTTGCTTCATGTATGGATTGGAGGGGTTTAAAGTGGCTAATGATGCAGATGTGGTCTGGCTTTGGTTTGTGGTCGTGCCTCATCATTGGTGTGGGTTTGGGTTTGCTTTTTGCATGGATGTGTGGTGGTGACATCGTGTGTGGTTTTCGTGAGTATAGGTCTGGTGTCATTCTTTGTGTTAGGGACTCGTTTGTCAATAAGGGCGGGTTTCCAAATGGCTGGTAGGCGGGAGGTATCATCTCGTTTATTCATGCTGTGTGGGCGTTTTTCTATCTCAATGGCTTCTCTAATTATTCTGTTATTAAACTGTTCAGTTTTGGCGATAGTTCTGGTCTTTTTAAAGTCAATTTCATGTCCTGTGGCTTTAAGGTTTTGGACCAGGGAAGAAGTTGGTTCCTCTTTTTTGACTCCCACCCAATCAGTTCATACCCCCACGGGCAATTAAAGGGAAGAAACAGCTACGGTCATACACTGCTCCTAGAAGCGCGAAGCCGAAAGCACCAGCCTGAAGACGACGAATGGGACTTCATCGAAACGTCCCCAAGACACTTCCAATTTTATGCGGGAGAAAACCCGAATAACCAAAGACCTACACACACACACACACACACACACACACATAATAAGCAGTCATATTGAACAATTGTTCAATATAACAATCCAGAGTCTGTTAGAAATTACTTTGAATTGGAAACAAAGCTTTCATTTGAATTGGTGAAAGAGCTCATCTCTATATGTTATGATAGGGTTTTCATTATGATAATGAAAACCCACAAGAACGCCCAAGTACGATGTCACTTAATGAGCTGTTTTGAGACAGGAAGGAAAGGTGATATTTTTGAATGCAAGAAAGGGCACCTGTTTCAATATTTTCACTTAACTAACCTTTAAGTGTGCAATTAACATTTACAGAAAATAAGCTTCTGTTAAATTATTGCAGAAACGGGAAAAGTATTTAAGTGATGTCTCGGTTCTGTTTAATGGGCAGTTTTTAACATCGCTGTGCTGACGGGCCTGCAAAATTAGAGATATGAAGCATGAGGGATTGAGTACGTTGTTTTTCGATACTGTCACAAATACCTTCTTTTCACTTTCTCTAGTTAGACGTGTGGATTCTACTCAGAATTTTTTGTTGTAAAATGTTTAACTATAATGTAGCTATGAATGTGTTGCGATAGATTGGGCTCATGTGTGGAGTAAGACCTGAAAACTACACAAAGCCATCTCGTAAGGCAGACTTCATAGTTTGAAAGTTGTCGCTTTCCTTGTTCTTGGCTGCTCTGATGACGTTTCAATCCATTTTTCTGAATGGAAGCAGTACACAGCTCTGGAAGATAATGATTGAGCTCAAGCACTCTTTATTCCATCGGAGGTTGATTACAGATAGTCCTTGACTTAACGACCACAATTGAGCGCCAGATTTTTGTTGCTAAGTGAGACAATTGTTACTTACGGGACCGTCTGCTGCCCCATGAATCCCAGCGGCCGGTTAAGGCCCATAGAGTCGGCCTTCTCCAGGTCCCGTCAGCCAGACAGTGTCGCCTGGCGGGGCCTAGGGGAAGAGCCTTCTCTGTTGCGGCCCCGGCCCTCTGGAACCAACTTCCCCTGGAGATCCATATTGTCCCCACCCTCTCCGCCTTTCGTAAACTGCTTAAAACACACCTCTGCTGGCAGGCCTGGGGCAGTTAACATCTTGCCCCTAGCCAGTGTATGTTTGTGTGTATGTTTGTTGAATGATTGGTTTTCTTTTAACTTAGGGGTTTTTATATATGTATTTTAACTGGTGATTTCTATTTATGTTGTGAGCCGCCCTGAGTTCTCCGGAATAGGGCGGCATAGAAGTAAAATCAAATAAATAAAATAAAATAAGTGAGCTTTGCAACTTTTTTACAACCTTTCTTGCCCTAGCTGTTAAGTGAATCGCTGCAGCTGTTAAGTTAGTAACGTGATTGTAAAGTGAACCTGGCTTCCCCATGGAGTTTGCTTGTCAAAAGGTGGTAAATGGGGATCACAGCAACGTTCATAAAAATATGAGCCCATTGCCAAGCATCTGAATTTTGATCCCTGACCCTGGAGTTGCTGCAACGGTCATAAATGTAAAAAAAATTGTCACTTTTTTCAGTGTTGTCGTTAACATCAAACATTTACTAAATGAATGGTTGCGAATCAGGGATTATCTACAATTATTGAAATCAAGCACTCTTTATTGCATCCACCGTTGATTATTTCTTAAGCCCATTTCATCTTTGAGTATCATGGATCCCATAACTGTCTTCACAGCAGTTACAGGGATAAGGAGTTTGAAAGCTGCTGACAGTTGGTGAAATGTTTGCTAACGATAGTCCGGTTGTCATATAAATTATTATTTTTTCTTTCAGCTTAGTGAGAGTGAAAGAGCTCCCAGTGTCCTGATGTAGCAGGTGTTGATGAATTGCATTCACACCATGCTCCGGTGTATTTATAAAATTATTTCATTCTGCCTGATGTGTAGGAAACAGAAAAGCCAGTCAGTGATACATTAAAAGCGATCTCAGATCTAGTTTCCAAGCTATTCGATGTGGCATGTATTTTATTTTAAGTTTCTCCTTATACTCTCACAGTTTATCCACCCCACAGAAGTGCTTTGAGCATATATATACTGTATAATGTGCTAAGCAATACACTATTTCATGGAAACAACAGACAGCTTAGAATTGCAGCACACCCTTCTTCCTGGATCAGTCAGTGGGTGCTGATGAATGTCTTCCATTTTTGAATGTTTGCAGTTGACCATTGAGCGTAAGGTCAGCATACATTTTCCTTCCTAACCACAAGGAGGATTTTAGCTTTAGCACTGTTAGGGAAAATGGCATTATATTCACAGTAAGTTCCATGTAATTGTTATGCTTCCCTCGTGTTAAGAGGTGAGGGAGATAACATTCTGGCCAGAGAACTAAGAATTATTGATCAGTTGACATCCTCTAACTCAAGACACTTTTAAAAGTTTGTAATAATCCCAACTGGGTGCAAACACCCACTGACAGGTCTTTAATTCAGTTCTGATGTTGAATGTTGATCCTCCTCTGTTTCTGTATTTATTGGACCATCTCTCTTTATCTTCTTGCAATCTCTACGCTCAAGCTTTCTCTCATTTTCATTTTATATGTAGTCCTTGCCATCCAAGGTACATACAGTATTGCACTTTGGAGTGCTACAGCCCTCCTCCCCTAAATAATAAATAAAATAAATCAAGGTTGATGAAAGAAAATGCTTTTAATAAATGTGCAATGATCAGGGTGTGTTTTAATAGCAATAGCACTTATACTTATATACCGCTTCGTAGTGCTTTACAGCTCTCTCTAAGCGGTTTACAGAGTCAGCACATTTGCCCCAACAATCTCTGTCCTCATTTTACTGATCTTGGAAAGATGGAAGGCTCAGTCAACCTTTAGCTCCTTCTGGATCAAACTCCAGACTGTGGAGTGCAATACTGCACTCTAACCACTGTGTCACTAGAGCTTTTAGGATTAGTTAGGATTTTTAATTTCAGAATCTTTCTGAAGCAGCCATTATTTTTTTTTTATCATCCAAGTCTTCCAAAATATATTCCAGCTGATCCCCTTAGTTAACTTATTCTGGCATAACAATCACAACAGCAACAATGGCTGCCTGGAAAAGAATTTGATCAGTGATGGCTCCAGAATCTGGAATAAAGGATGCCTGATGTATAATTTATAATTGTTTTGATATAAGACTTTATTGAACCATTCTTCAGAAGAGGATGAATAGGAAATGTAATTTCATGATTCACACCGAAGCCTCTATTTGGAATGGACGCTGTCATGAATATATGGAAAGAAACCACTGGCGTGTTTCTGGTGTAGAGTCTCATATTTCAAAGTTATAGTATCACCTCATTATATTTGGAGCCAGGATATACACAACCCTTTGCTAAAAACAGAAATGTTTTCAGTATATTGAATGGGTGGTGAATGAAGTAATTCCCAAACAGTGACTGTGTTGGGATTGCCTGCCTGTGAATTATGAAAAAAATAATTGCTCCATGGATATCAAAATAATCCTTTGAAGTTATAATGCATTTTGCAAGTTTAGGACATTAAAGAGAGACAGTCTTTTAACTACCGCAAATCACTTTTTCATACTATTGGACACCGCTGTATGCTTGGAGAAAGATATGTGGGACAGTGTGAAGACGTCTAATTGTTGTCTTCCCTTCTCAAAGAGAGAAGAGCAGTAATCCTAATTTCTGTTTCTCACATTAGAACTTGGTTAAGAATCTTCCTGAACAAAAAGAACTTAATGCCTTAGCTGAACTGAAGAATGAATATGATGATCTCTGTGAGTCAGAGCAGTTTGGAGTTGTGGTAAGTTGAATTGTGTTTCCTCTCCTCTCCTCTCCTCTCTTCCTTCTCTCCTCTCCTCTCCTCTCCTCTCCTCTCCTCTCCTCTCCTCTCCTCTCCTCTCCTCTCCTCTCCTCTCCTCTCCTCTCCTCTCCTCTCCTCTCCTCCTTCTCTCCTCTCTTCCTCCTCTCTTCCTCCTCTCCTCTCCTCTCCTCTCCTCTCCTCTCCTCTCCTCTCCTCTCCTCTCCTCTCCTCTCCTCTCCTCTCCTCTCTTCCTCTCTCCTCTCCTCTCTTCCTTCTCTCCTCTGTCCTCTCCGCTCTCCACTCTCCACTCTCCGCTCCTGCTTCAAGACAGAAATTCTTTTAAAGTTGTGTCCCAGAAAATAATTGTTCCTTCAAGTGTAACTCAACTTCTGGGGATTTGGGGGCACATCCATAAAGGTGTTTGGTTTTTTTTGCAACAATACTGCAGTCTTCATCACTTTCTTTTTTTTTCTTTTCTTTTTTTTTTTTTAAAAATATTTTATTAGATTTTATAAGGGTCGGGAAGGGATGAAATCGGTATGGGTATTGGATGGGGTTGAGGAATAGGGTTGGGATAGGGATAGGCGTAGATTCAATAATGGGGTTGCCCCCTACAATAATTCAACGTTTTAGCAAGCAGATTATTGTCCGGGTATAAATATTAAATAACGATAGTTAATACAATACTGAACAGTTGTAGTAACAGAAAGTAACAATAATCATAAAAATAAAGTAACAGTCATTAATATGAGAGATTTGTTTTCTACTGTACACTCTAGCTAAAACTCTTAATCCTGCCTGGCCTTATTTGCCATGATGATCCTAGGTTTGCTAGATGTTACCACCTCGCTGGATCCCTAATCACTGGTCAAATGGTGTAATTAATTGTGGAATTAAAGATATTTGGAATGTTTTTTTCCAACTTCGCTGCAGAATGGCCTGCAAGCATAAAAAGATTTTAATCCATTAATACTTCTTTAGGTTCTTGGGGAGGAAAAAAAGGGTCAGAACAATGTTACAAAATACAAAATTACTTGGATATTTTCCTCTAGTAGGTTCCTCTAAGCTAGATATTACAGTTTTCATCAAAGATAAAATATTGCTTCAAGGAAGGCTACGAGATACAGTCTAGGAAAAGAAAACTTCGTGGCAAGAAAAAAAAAGATATCACTCAATTTGAACTGCATTTCTATATTAGCAGTTTTATAGGTGTTGATTGCAGCTACTCTGGTCTTGTTTCTGTTACACTGTCAGAAGTCGTTGTTTCTTTTGTACATTTATCTTCCCTTAGGGCTCCATCAAAGACCCGTGAATGTCTTTTCCTTTAGAACAGAATTGCCATATTTTCTCACACTTGTCATTTAAGCTTCTTTTTGGTCTCTTTGGATTCCAAGATGTTCTAGGCTGAGTAAATTTTTCAGAGGCTGAACGCTTCATTCCATGTAGTGTAAAAGGAAAAAAAAAAGTTGGATAAGATTAGAGCCAAACAGCATCTTACATGATGAACTCCTGTGTAATTATCCAAATAATAGCCCACTTAAGAACCATCCCATTCATGGGAAAATTTTGCCGTGTTAAAACTTGTAGGGAATTCTTAATTTATTCAAACAGCCCTATTTTGGGGACGGAGTGTTAATTTCTGACAGTTGTTCTACTTATCTGCAAATCCGCCGCTTACACACAAGTGCATTTTTATTACTGTTTTATGTATGGCAAAAAATTTCTGCCGGACCTGGGAAAGATTCTCCTGTTTATGGATCACAGAGCACGTATATCAGTGGAAAGTGATTAAGAGCTAAAGAATGCTATTCCACCTTCATTGCCTTTTTATTACCATGTAACCGCTTGGGTGTAAAACTTAATTCCAATGCATTTTTTCAAGGTAGTCTTAAGCCTCCAACAATGTTTTCAACCTTTTCTCTTTGCTATCAAGATTTGCTCATACGGGTCCATGATAGCTAAATCTTCCAGAATAATTTCTAATCTTATTTTGCCTCATACTGTATTCTTTGAAGAAAAAAAATATATTTTAATTTAGGCTTTGGTGAGAGAGGTTGCCTAAAGAGGGGGAAAGTGGGTGGGGGGGCAAATAAGAGACAACCCAACACAGAGCTGGATAAGAGACAGAGAAAGAGAGCAAGAGATTAAGGATAACCATTTCCCTAGAGCAGTGGTTCTCAACCTTTCTCAAGTTGAGACCCCACTTACCCCGCCCATGCACGCCGCGACCCCGACCCGGGTGTGCGCCCGCGCACGCAGAAAAAAAAATGACATTTTTTTTTAAAAAAACCAAAATGGCGGTCGCGACGGGCGGATCTGCGCATGCGCGGCGCGCGCGCCAAAAAATAAAAAATAAATTAAAAAATTAAAAAAATTAAAATAAAAATAAAAATAAAAAAAACAAAATGGCGGCCCGCGGTGTCCGCCGACCCCCGCGAAATCATCGTGTGACCCCAAATGGGGTCGCGACCACAAGGTTGAGAACCGCTGCCCTAGAGCATCCCAGGCATATTCATTTGGGTGAAAGTAGTAATAATTCACTGTGGCAAGATTCTGTTTATTGTATGTAAGCAAATAAAGGACTGAAAATTGGCTAGATGGTTCTATATTGTTCTTGACCTTAGTCAAGTGTTACCCAGATGTATTGATACCAGACATCTAAGTCCATCTTTTAACTGAAAACCAACTTCAAAGGAGATATAAAGTGAAGATTTGAGTGAGCAACTGCCTATAGCTTTCCTTGCTGTTGCCTCTGTAAGGTGAAAATACAGTGATAACAACAAAGCTACCAACGTTTTGGATCAAAAATAGTACACAAATTACTATGAGAACAACTGTTAGGAGTAGGTATGTTGTAAGAGCATTGCCAGTGTTGTTTCCTGAAGCTTGCATGTCATTTTTTTTTGTTAAAGAGTATATGTAAGTTCACAGTATATACTTTCCTATACATAGGCATTTATAAAATGTGGTGTTTGTTACAGTCTTGTTAAATGATGGAATTAGAGGATCACATCATTGCTATACAAATACATGGAACCTTTCAAAGGTCCTATGCTGCTTATAAAATCTGATCATTTTTATAGATTCCTCTTATTCAGCCTGCAGTTAAAAATCACATCATTGCTAAAAGGACTCCTGCTTATAATAATCTGAGCCCTAGTATTTAAAAATTATAGATTGGTTGCAATTTGTATCTGAAGGTGTGAGGTTGTTTTCTTTCTTCAGAATGCACACACCTATTTGCATATACAAATTAGGTAAGTTAATGATTAATATAAGGCTTTAATTGGATAATCAATATACCCATCAAATCCAATAAAGGTCAAAATTAGATGTTTAAAATCCATTTAGAAAAGTCACACTTTCTAATTAGGTGACTTATTATAATAGTCTAATTAGCTTAATATTCTTATTTGTGCATGAAAATTGGAGCATCACATTTTCATTTAGATGAAACATTAAGATGAATTATATCTTCAAATTAGGTAACAGCGTTTGGAAATGTATCCTAATATAAGAAAAAAAAAGTTTTGCAGAGAATTTGAAGATGAAATTGAATGATGGAAAACAAAGGAAAGTTGCTATAGTGACATCTTAAGCTTCAGATATGGAAACTGACATATTCAAAACTGTTTATTGTTTTGATGTTGCTTTAATGTTTGTTGTTTGACATTTTGCTGATCCAAAAAAATAATCTAGTATTTAATAAGCACTTCCTGACATGTTTTATGAATTTCACCATGGTAATCTAAAGAAAGCATTAAAAACAAATATACAATTTAATTGTCACATACATATTTCAAGTACAATAATGTTGATTGTATTTATTCTTTCTCCATTCTCGGTGCACTTTTCGAATTCATTCTCCTTTTCTTTCCTTGCTCTTGCCTAGCCCTTAATCTTTATTGGAAGATGAGAAGAAAAAAAATAAAAAGCAATATTTAGTTCTTCAATATTACAAGCCAGCTTCCTCAGCACATAGATGCATGATTGGATTGCAACCCAATTTAGAGGAATTAACTTTTCTCAGTCTCAGACATGAATTTTAACTCCTTTCAAGAACATCATTTGACCTTCAGGATGATAGCAAAACAATCCTTTTGAAGGAGGTCCACCAGGGCGAAAGAGTCTGATTATTTTAGGTGCTCAAAGAAGGAAACAGCCATTTGGAAATGCTTTAAGTAGCAAAAGCATAAATCTGTCAGATGCTCTGTAGGGAAATAACGTACTTGTAACAGCTTTTAGAAGCTATTGGTACTGCTTCCTCTTTTTAATATCGTGAAGAATCAGGTTGAAAAATGAAATTCCCCTGTTGCTATTTTGATGGACAGTGACTTCATAATGCAACTAAAGCCTTCCATATTATGCCATTGCATTCAGTATCCCTGGGCGCTTCGCGTAGTGAATCATAAAACCAGAATCTAAGTCTTACGAAATGCAACATAGGATCATATCTGACAACTGTCATAATTTTCAGTCAAACTGTTTTCCAGGCTTACAAGGCTTAGTGAGCTATAATTCTGCGGCGACACTAAAAACATTTAGTAATTGTATCTGTTCACATCAGCATTATTTGCACGGTGATTATGCTGTTACCAGCCATAATGGAAGCTCTGCGGTAGAGATCAACATCTTTCTTAATGGAGATTGAATAGAGTTCTATAAATCTTCTTCAGCAGTGCATATATCACAGGGGCTTTGATTAAGCTAATAGTAAACTCAACACCCGGGTTTTGCTTCTGATGGTTATACTTCTTTAAAATGTATATAGAAATCTCTAAAATAATATCACCTTGGAAAATATCATCAAGAAAAAAAAAGGGCATTGATAAACTATTTGGAGGAATAAAGTAAAGTGACAGGATATGTTGTAGGGGAAAAAAAATAAATCACCAGCCAGCGTTCATTGTAATGTTTATTCAATATTCCAGGTTCACCCTTGTTTAATGAGCACTGCAAAGCTATTCTGTAATTGTATGTCAGCAATTACAAACATTTGTGATTGTCCCTGGCAATGCAAAGTTGAGCAAAAATGCAAAGGCCAGATTTAAATTAAATGATGATATACATCAGTCATTGGTTTCATCGATCAGGTTTTGTTTCCTGGCTACTTTAGTTAGCTATGTTGTTGATAAGATGACTTCTTTGCAAATTAAAAAAAAAGGGAGTCATTTAATGTTAAAGGACTTTTAAGCTTGATATGGAAATGAATAAACATGTATGGTGAAATGATTGGCGGAGGGGACCACTTGTGAAAATGCTATCTTGCTGGCTAGAAAGCTTCAGGTGTTTGCTCATTTAAGTTGCCAGAATTCAAAATTTTCATCTCCCTCCCTCTCTCTCTTTCCACCTCCCTCCCCCCCCCCCTCTCTCTCTCTCTCTCTCTCTCTCTCCCTCCCTCCCTCTCTCTCTCTCTTTCTCTTTCCATCTCTTCCTCTCTCTTTCTTTATCTATCTATCTATCTATCTATCTATCTATCTATCTATCTATCTATCTATCTATCTATCTATCTATCTATCTATCTATCTATCTATCTATCTATCTATCTATCTATCTATCCATGAAATTAATTAAGCCTGGGGGCAATTTTTATTTTCCTTAGGTTGAAAAACTAACCCACCAGCCCCTCAGTCAACCAACAACTACCTAATTTAAATAAGCTATACATTCCTGCACCCATGGAAAAATCCCCTAGAAATGTTGCCGTTCATTTCTATTCTGTTTAATTGTCTGAAGCACTTCCCCCCCCCATACGTTCCTCTTCTTCCTTTCCAGATGAGCTCAGTGAAACTGCTGCAGCCTCGTCTCAACGGGATCCTTTTCAAGCTCACATTTGAAGAGCACATCAACAACATCAAGCCTGGCATCATGGCTGTCACGATCGCGTGTGAGGAGCTGAAGAAGAGTGAAAGCTTCACTAAGCTTTTAGAACTTGTGCTGATGATTGGGAACTACATGAATTCCGGCTCAAGAAATGCCCAATCGCTGGGTTTTAATATCAGTTTCCTTTGTAAGGTGAGTGTGAACAGTATAAAATATATATTTTTCAAGTGCACCCACTTCCAAATCAATCAATCAATCAATCAATCAGTCAGTCAGTCAGTCAGTCCGTCCGTCCGTCCATCTGTCCGTCCATCTATCGATCCATCTATCTAATCTATCTATCTATCTTCCTACCTACCTTCCTACCTAGCTACCTTCCTACCTACCTACCTCTCATCTACCTACCTACCTACCTACCTCTCAGCTATCTATCTATATATCTATCTCATCTATCTATCTCTGTCTGTCTATCTAGCTATATCTATCATCTATCTATCATCTATCTATCTATCTATCTATCTATCTATCTATCTATCTATCTATCTATCTATCTATCTATCTATCTTTCTTGCTACACAGGTTTCACATATGCAAGGCGAGTGGTTATAAAAATATAACCACAAAATATAAAAATATCTTTAGGGAATAGCAGTATAGGTAGTCCCAGGTTTACAACAGTTCATTTAGTTACCAAAGTTACAACAGCACTGAAAAAAGTGACTTGTGACCGTTTTTCACACTTAACGATCATTGCAGCATCATTGTCGTTATGTAATCAAACTTCAGATGCTTGGCAACTGGCATGTACTTATGACGGTTGCAGTGTCGCGGGGTCATGTGATCCCCTTTCTCAATCTTCTGACAAGCAAAACCAGTGGAGAAACCAGATTCGCTTAACTGGGTTTCCAACTTAACAACTCCAGTGATTCACTTAACAATTATGGCAAAAAAGGTCATAAAATGGGGCAAAATTCACTTAACAACTGTCTTGCTTAGCAACAGAAGCCGAAGACTACATTTTTTTGCACCCATGTCCAAAAGAAACAAAAAACCACCCCACCTCCTTTTTAACTGGAACATTGCTTCTTGTGAAGAGCAGGTCAGATTTTCCATTCTGTTGTTTTTTTTCTCTCTCTCTCTTTCTATGTAGCTGGATTTAATACCTTGAATAGTGTACACATGGAACCCACAGTTTTCTATTTCAGAAATTTAATGTACACTAATATTTCTTTAGGGAACTAACTACAGCAGAAGTTTGTGGTTAAGGTGCTTCTGTATGTAAATCCCAGACTTGTTTGCATGAGCGTGTGAAGAAAGGGGGGAAAAAAGAGAGCAGAGATAAGTCCTTTGAACTCATTGGAGGGGGGGGGGAAATGAGAATGTAAGGTTTAATCCAAAGGACAGCTTAATTTCACTGACCATTATCCAGTTGAATTGGGAAGGCAATAACATCTTGCTTAGTGGCTGCGACACAATAAATAATAGCTTTAATGCAAACTGAAAATGTATAGCAACAGCAGCAGACCTGCTTGGGGGAGGCGGGTAAGAAGGAGCAGATTTTATTTATTTTATTTATTTATTAAATTTTTATACCGCCCCTCTCCCGTAGGACTCGGGGCGGTTCACAACAGAGTAAAAACATAAAACCAATAAATATTTAAAAATAAATTAAATTAATATTAATACAAGGCTGTTGCTAAAAACCTGTTAAAAACCCAATTCTAAAACCCAAACAGCCTTGTTTAAAAATTTTAAAACCCGAGGAGATCTAGGCCAGGCCGGCTTGATTGAAGAGATGAGTCTTCAGTTCTCTTCTGAAGGTGCAGAGATCATGACATGTCCGGAGTTCTGGGGGGGAGCTCGTTCCACATCGTCGGTGCCCCCACAGAAAAGGCTCTCCCCCTGGGCGCCACCAGCCGACACTGCTTAGCCGATGGCACCCTGAGGAGGCCCTCTCTGTGGGAGCGAACTGGTCGATGGGAGGTATTTACTGGCAGAAGGCGGTCTTGTAAATAACTGGGTCCTATGCCATGGAGCGCTTTAAAAGTGGTAACCAGTACCTTGAAGCGCACCCGGAAAGCCACCGGCAACCAGTGCAGCGCGCGCAGGATAGGGGCCATTCGTACCCGCCAGGGTGCCCCCACTACCACCCACGCGGCCGCATTGTAGCATCATTTGAAAGAGCATGTTATGAAAAAGTTACTATTTAAATCTTTTTTATGATTCAAGCATGGATTAACCTGATTTATGGAACCCCCTGTCCATAATTAATACTGTGTGAATTACTGGGTGCATTTCTCTAAATTTAGTTTGCCGGACTTCCAAGGAGATAACTATCACAATGTCAATAGAATATCTTAAATGTATTTGCTGTGGTGCTGCTATCAGTAATCACAATTACAACTAAGTCTTTGGAAAATGTACAATTTGCCTTTGTATGGATTTGAATGAGACCATCAAGCTAATGGGTTTGGCCCAAGCTGTCAGATTCCAGCTTTTGTAGTTTCTCTCCCTGTTCTTCAATCACTGGTATTAAAGAGAAACTAAATTTGTGTCAACGTTGATCCATAATGAACATCACTTTAATCAAGAAATAAATTTATAACGTGGATGTAACCTAAACATCCATCACTGTTTCTTATTAATGAATTAGGAAGTTTGTCTTTAGTTTTGCCTTTTCAATTATATTGATAAATGCCTTCCTTCCTGGATATGAAATGGAACCCTAACCCTAACAGAGGGATAGAATCAAGATCACGTGAAGTATTAATACCACTTTACAATGCCTTGGTAAGGCCACACTTGGAATATTGCATCCAGATTTGGTCACCACGATGTAAAAAAGATGTTGAGACTCTGGAAAGAGTGCAGAGAAGAGCAATAAAGATGATCTGGGGACTGGAGGCTAAAAGATATGAAGAATTGGGGGTGTCTAGTTTAATGAAGAGAAGGATGAGGGGGGACATGACAGCAGTGTTCCAATATCTCAGGGGCTGCCACAAAGAAGAGGGGGTCAACATATTTTCCAAAGCACCTGAAGGCCGAACAAGAAGCAATGGATGGAAACTAATCAAGGAGAGAAGCAACCTAGAACTAAGGAGAAACTTCCTGACAGTTAGGTAGAACAATTAACCAGTGGAACAACCTGCTTCTAGAAGCGGAGAATGCTCCAACACTGGAAGTTTTTAAGAAGAGACTGAAATGGTATAGGGTTTCCTGCCTGAGCAGGGGGTTGGACTAGATGACCTCAAAAGTCCTTTCCAACTTTATTATTATTATTATTATTATTATTATTATTATTAGTAGTAGTAGTAGTAGTAGTAGTAGTAGTAGTAGTAGTAGTAGTAGTAAGATCTCGGATGTATGAAGTAGCTAAGTGGATGTACAACTGTACATTCTGCTGGGAAATTAGTCTTATAATAGTTTTGTTAAACTGAGTGGGAATAAGAAATAATATCCTTCTCAGAATAACCTTGAAAGTTGAGGATATTTAACATAACTTGTTTACATATTTCACCATTTGACTAAAAAATAATTTACTGAAATACAGCATGCATGTTCTTGCAGGCTGTTGTTTTTTAAAAAAAATTTTGTCCTTGTAGAGTTAAAAACAGATAATTCTATGAGAACATCATTAATAACAGTTAATATATATCTAGATCTGAGTGTGTGGTGAAGCTTCTACTTTTATCCACTGCTACTCTAGATGTGTTAATGAGGGCAGCCAAGATCACAGTAATCGGGAAAAATTGAGATGAGAAAACATCTTCTTTTTAGAAATATAGCTATATTATTTTAAGGCTAATCAGTTCTTGTATTGTATATTCACATTGGTTTATTTATCAACTATAACTTGTAATAAGGGCAATTAAAAAGTCACAGTTCATAATTACTACGATAAAAAAAGATGTGCAGCTGAATCTAAATGTCAAATAAAAAACATTATGCTACTAATATACGGTTGGAAATTGTCTGTGGGTTGTAAATCATAAATACAGGTTGTGGTTATGACTGGCAAGGAGAACTGAAAACATAAAATCCTAAATTAAAGATCTTTGTGGTAGAGTAGCTTTTACTGTCATGGAGAGGCTTGCTTTTTGTGTTATTGCCTTATTTTTTACAAAGGGGGGCACACATTGGCTCAACCATCAAAGACAATGAGATTGTCAGCTTAAAAGCCGACAGCGTGGGTTCGAGATCTGAGTATTGCATGACACTCCTACTCACCTATCAGTTCGAAAGTATGCAAGTGTGAGTAGATAAATAGGAACCACTTTTGTGGGAAGCTAACAATGTCCTATGTGCCATGTTGGCGCATGACCACAGAAATGTCTTTGGACAATGCTGGCTCTCTTGGCTGACCAAAGAGCATCAACGCCTAGAGTCAGACTTGACTGGACAGGATGATCTGTAACATTAAGTAAAAGCCCACTTCCAATGCTGGCTTTGCAATCCATGACTGGTCTGTTGCTGAATTACTATAATTAGAGTTTCAACTCAGGTTGCTAGTTTTGAAACAGCATTTGAACCTACCTGGGAGTGAGGTTATACCTTGAATGGGAGGGACATAATAACTATGTATGTACGCATGTAAGTTTGAAAAAAAAGTTAAGAGATTAGTTTTGTTCACAAAGAGTTTAATCTCAGCATTCCTTATTGGAAGCGATCTCCTATAAGCAACAGATGGTATTCTTACCCTTTTTAATTGAGTGGACTATGGTGAAGTTCCCCAATCACCTGTCACAAGGGCTGTCTTGAAATAATCAACCACAGTGCTGTTGATTTGTGCATACGTAGCCCTGGGCAGTTTTGGTCCTGAATCACTGGGAAAGAACATTTTTCAGTGGCGGATGTAGAAAGAAAAACATCTCGGAAGCTATCCATTAAATGTGTTTGGGTTCTATCTGCAAAACTAATATCTTTATGTTGATTGCAAATCCTTAAAAATGCATTATCTTTCTGGATATTATAGTGTAGCCTGTGGAATTATTGAAGAAACCAGCAATTTGTAAACAACCATTGGCAGAGAATTGCAGGACTTAATTTTGCTTAAATAAAAGAGACTTCCATTAGAATTCATGGACTGCATCAAGGCTGGCAGACAGAAGTAGTAGTTTTGATATATGCACTGAAGCATTCATGATTGTTGATTCATTGAACTGTTAATATTTATACAACTATGGTTCAGGAAAAAAAAGTATTTGAATAAACCCACAGCCTCATTAGTAGTCAGGAGAGTACCACATCGTTGTGGTAGCTTTCAAAGTTTTGCATCTCTAAATTGACTGGAGGTTGTTTAGCATTTTCACAATTGTTGCCATTCGAACAATGAGAAATGTGACAGACATTCTGATTAGTAAGTTAAATTGGGATTGGTTGTCATGTCTATTAAGTGGCTTCACATCTCATTTAAAATAAAAGTCATATAATATTTATAGCAAATTCTCATCAACCTGAAATAAAGTGTTGAATAGAGTGCAGTAAGGTTCAGCCCTGGGTTTAGTACTCTTCAGCTTTTTTATTAATGGTTTGAAGAGGTATGGGGAGTTCTTAAGTGCTTATTTAACAGTGTACACTGAGTTGGGCAAAGAAAAAAGATGACCTTGGTAGATAACGGAATGGAATGGAATGGAATGGAATAGAATAGAATGGAATGGAATGGAATGGAATGGAATGGAATGGAATGGAATAGAATAGAATAGAATAGAATAGAATAGAATAGATACTGGAATGGAATAGATACTGGAATGGAATAGAATAAGGTAGGATAGGGTAGGATAGGGTAGGGTAATGGCAGATTCTAGTTGGTTGTTAAGAAATGAATATTGGCATAACATTATAAATCTGTATCATGTCTGGCCAGCCCTGTTGTTGCTCAACTAAAACAAACAACAAATCCTAGTAATTTTAGTGTGTATGTGTGTGTACACATATGCATATATAACTCTAGAATCATCCACAGTCATATATTTGAGTGATGGGAGATTTAAGACACTCCACATATAGTTAGACAGTATTTCAGGAGAAAGTTTTATATATATATATATATATATATATATATATATATATATATATATATATATATATATGTATGTATGTATGTATGTATGTATGTATGTATGTATGTATGTATGTATGTATGTATGTATGTATGTATGTATGTATAGGTCTTTGGTTCTTCGGGTTTTCTCCCACGTAGAATTTGAAGTGTCTTGGCGACGTTTCGACGAAGTCTCATTCGTCATCTTCAGGCTGGTGCTTTTGGCTTCTGCTTCTAGGAGCAATGTGAGATTTTAGCTGTTTCTTCCTTTTAACTGCCAGTGGGGGTTTGAACTGATTGGCTGGGAGCTCGGCTGTGTTCTGATTGGGTGGAGGTGTGTTCTGATTGGTTAGGGGCTTGGCTGTGCTCTGATTGGCTGGGGGAGTGTTCTGTTTGGGTGGGGGCTTTGTTGTGCTCAGGTTAGTCTGATTTACAAGGGGATTAGAGATGGTAAACTGCATAGCTGTTTGGCTTCGCGTTCGTGGTCGTGCCCCATCTTCATGGTGGATGTCAGTTTGTTTCGTGTATATGATTGGAGGGGTTTAAGGTGGCTAATGATGCAGCTGTGGTCTGGCTTCTGGTTTGTGGTCGTGCCTCCTCATCAGTGTGGGTTTGGGTTTGCTTTTTGCCTGGATGTGTGGTGGTGACATCTTGTGTGGTTTTTGTGAGTGTAGGTCTGGTGTCATTCCCCGTACTATGGACTCGTCTGTCAATAAGGGCAGGTTTCCAAATGGCTGGTAGGCGGGAGGCATCATCTCGTTTGTTCATGGACGCTGGAAGCCAAGATGGCGGCGGAGTGGTGGAGGCGAAAGTGAAAGGAGAAGCCGAAAGCACCAGCCTGAAGATGACGAATGAGACTTTGTCGAAACGTTGCCAAGACACTTCAAATTCTACATGGGAGAAAACCCGAAGAACCAAAGACCTACACACACACACACACACACACACACACACACACACACACACACACACAAAAACATAAACTAAAATTATAAACTGCTAAAACTGCCTTTTTAAAAAAAATAATAATATCTAACATAAGGGTTCTTTAAAAATAATATTTTAAGCCCACATTTCGTATTGGTGTTAACTTTGAAATGCAATTAATTTATCTTTGCAAGCAAATCCAAGAACATATGTTGAAAAAGCTTTCTTGAAGCTGAGTCCTAAGAAATCACGTTTCCCCCCTTTCTTATGTCTTCCATTTTTGCAGATCAGAGACACAAAATCATCTGATCAAAAAACAACCCTGCTGCATTTCCTGGCCGATATTTGTGAAGAGAAATATCAAGACATCTTAAAATTCCCTGATGAACTTGAACATGTAGAAAGTGCCAGCAAAGGTAACTCAAAAGATAAAATGTGGAGTAATTTTGATCTGCTAACTTGTGGAAAGTCTTTTGAACACTGAATTTTTTACCGTGTGGGACTGTGAAAACTGTAATGATGGGTAATGCTAATGGATAGTTCTTTTCTAGCTGTTTATTGATTAGGAGAAACCAAATAATTTGCTTTACTATGCAATTAATAATAGGATACAATATTTAATTAAGTATTAAGTAATAGGATACAATGCTTTTCCTATAGGTAGTTCTCGGAGTGTGGCCTGGGCCACTGGGGGTCCTCAAGATCCTTTCAGAGGTCTGCAAAGTCAAATAAATAATTTTTTACTTTTACTTTTGAAACCAGTAAATGTTCCAAAAGTAACTTTTTCAAAAGGCAACTTTCTTTGTTTTTGCTTCTCATTCAAGAAGCTTCTTCAGTTCTGGGTGAGAATTAAAACGTCTACAAACAAAACAAAGAAAATCCAGTTAGATTTTGAAAAAGCACCTTTGGGACAGCCATGATCTGGATAACGGAGAATCTCCATAGACATTAGACCAGTAAATATTGATGGATATGACCCACGTAAACTAAGCTATTTGTGGGTCCTCAATCATTTTTAAGAATTTAAAGTGGTGCCAAGTCCAAAATATTTCACAGCTGCTGGCATAAAAGGTTACAGTGAAGTGCTTTGAAGCACAGATGTGTCACCTTTCAACTCATTAACTATCTCAAAAATTTAGTTTCTTGTCTTTATGTGCAATTAAAATATTCTGTTTTTCTCATCTGATTGAACGGTTAAAATCAGAGCTTTAGCAAAATTACAGACATGTCTCACTTGAGGGGGGGGTGAATAAAAGAAATTAAAAACCTGCCCAATTAATCCACATTTTTGGGAAAAAAAGGCTTTGCAAAATGCAAAAAAGTTACAATAGATATTTAGTCTACATAAATTAATATTATTTTCATATGATCCCAAAGGAACAAAGCTACAGAATTTGCCTTGACAATGTTATCTATAACTGTACTAGCCCAAACTCTTGACATCGGAACATTTTGACCATGAAATCTATAGGCACACATGGATAAAATATGAAGGTGGTTGCTAAATTAAATTCAGATTAGGTTAAACGTGGGTCTTATCAATTAAATATAATGAATTTAACAGTGTTTGCCATCACTTATGTAATTAGAAACAGATGGTCGATTCCCTATTGCAGAACTTTACATAGCTTTTATGAATGTTCACCGTGGTGCTGGTGCTTATGCTAATTATTCTTCAGTAAAGTTTTGGATCTGAGTTGTAGGGGGTCAGTATTAGAGAAAATGTTCTCATAACTAGATGTTTTACTATTCAGGTGTATATTATAGCGGAGTTCAGGCATGAAATACATTTTGCCTAGTGATCAAAGATGAACTTTAATATAATACAGAAAACACGTAAGCTATTTTTAAGACAACACCTACACATATACAAGTGTTACCATCTTACTAGGTAGCTTTGGCAGTGAAAACCTCTGAATTGTGAAAAGGTCAGCTCAAGGGATTGGTAAAGTTTAATTAAAGCCACTATACCAGAAAAAGCGGGAAAGACTTAGGAATCTAAAATTCTGTTTCCCTTAAGATTTTGAATATATTTCAAGTTGAGTTGCTTAAGTTTTCTTCTTCTTATTTGTCTGTCCATCCATCCATCCATCCATCCATCCATCCATCCATTAAATATTTGGATCTACTCAAGAAACTCTTAAACAAACAAACAAACAAACAAACAAACAAACAAACAAACAAACAAACAAACAAACAAATAAATAAATAAATAAATAAATAAAAACTATTAACATTTCCCAGGACCATACTTAATTGATAAGCAGTGGAAATTCTTGCACGCTTTGTAACTGCAACTCAAGGCTTAAGTACTCTAGGTAATCGTTGGCATTCACATTTAACATTATGGATTAAGTATGGAAACCCTTGCCTTCAGATTAGTTTTTTTTTTTAAATAATCTTATTTTTCAAAGGATTCCCATTAGTGTCCCTGGCTGGATGTAGCAGCAGATGACAAAAAGCTAAGCAAGATAAGATCTGTGGGACATTGGGACAGGGACAATCAGAATATCTCAATCTAGAGTATGCCATTTCTGTGTTTTTGTCAAAAAGGAAAAAAAAGTATCTAGATGTGCCCATATAATCCATGAGAGCTGACCTTGTCTTAAAAAGGTTTATTTTTTTTATTGAATATTCTAAAATGGAGATGTTCAGGCAGACAGAACCCATGAATTTGAATGGCATAATATAATGTAACTTCCAGGTGTTCAATTGCTTTAATTTTGATACCATGTACCTCATTTAAAGTACAACATCGTAAGGGCACATGCCAGTTATTTTTATGACCAATTGGGTATACATGAAAGATCTAAGATAAATTACCTCTATTCTCCATGTATCTCAACTTTCTTCCTTAGGTGGTATTATTATTACTATCATTATGCATTTTTGTTTCATTATATAATGTTTTTACCTTTTTATCACAAAAGAGAATGTAAGTCAATCAAAGAGCAGTTGGATCAGAGCAGTATATAAGCCACAGTAAATAAAATCAAATACATAACAAAAGACAAATATTACAAGCAATAAATAAAAGTAGAATCAATAATAGCCTAAAGCATAGAAAATTAAGCTCTAGGCTTAAAATACTTTTAATAAAAATAAAAAATCCAGGGAATATTATTGATACCTGCTTGAAAAGATGAAGGTGAATTTCCCTGGAAGGAGCATTCTGCAAATTTATTATCACAAGAGAAAATGTTCTGTCTTTGGTTGACAGATACATCATTCCCACTAACAGAGCTGTATCACAATCTTTTTTTTTATTATATAACATTTTTTATTGTTAGATACATATTTGTACATGTAAACCAAGAAAAAAAATTCAAGTTAAATGCTATTCAACTTAATACAATCAATTTAAGTTTGTAAACATTCTTCACTCCGTATATCAAGATTTAACTATAAGCCAGATACATTTTCTTTGATTGGTGTTTCTCTTGTATGTAGTCTATCCAATGTTTCCAGTCCAACATATATTTTTCATTTGAATGATCCTTCAAATATGCCGATATTTTAGCCATTTCTGCCAAATTTATAACTTTCAAAGTCCATTCTTCAATAGATGGTAATTCTGGCTTCTTCCAATATTGTCCCACCAGCAGTCTCGCTGCTGTAATCAGGTTCAAAATTAAGTTCATCTCTACGGTGTTACAGTCTTTTATGATATTCATAAAAGCTTCAGCAATAATACATCTTGATCTCTTCTAGATGCCTCAACATTCTTTAGATTATACTGTAAAATTAAAATACCTACCTCTGGGAAGTGTGTGTTGAGAAGTTTTTTTTCTTTAAGCCTTTTTTTTTATATAGAGATGATGGGTCCTAAAGTATTCGTGAAGACAGTAGGAAGTGTTAGAGCTAGTCTATTGACGGTTTTAAAAAATGCTCAGGGCTTACCAATGCAGCCATGCTGGGGAAAAAAAAATGAAGCGATGGAATGATTCCACATGTAGGTGCACAAAAATTGATTAACATACACCCAGCATAAGCAGACATCACTGTAATGAAATCATAAGGAATCATTTTAGTGGCTTGCACAGGGGAAATCAGAATATTGGATGTCACACTTTTGCAGGGAGGAAAAAGAGGATTTACCAAACAGTAATTGCTATGTGCTTGTGGAATTACACAATTGGTTGCAATCAATATCATCATAGTTTAAAATGGGAGAAACATCATAACAGAACTTGTTTTTTTTTTCCCAAATGTGATTTACATATTTAAGTAGGATGTGTTGATAAAATGTATATTCCTTTATTTTTTTGTACCGTAAAGGAAAGATGATAAAAACCCTAAGACAGGTACTTTCCTGTCAATACTTAATTGCTCAATACACATTAACTTCCACAATTATTGTGGAGAGAGGGGTGGGGTGGGGGCTAATTAATATATCCAAATGCAAAATATTCAGGAAAATAATTTTTAAATCAGTAGAAAATGATCCGTAGACATCCACAGGGCAAGTGTGAAAGGATATTTTGGTATTTATTGCCAGCACAAAACTCTATGGTATTTATTCAGCCTCAGCTTTTGAGCTATTAGTATTGACTGACTAAAAAAAGGATGATCTGTTGTAGATAATTTAAAGCTGATTAACTTTAATTGTGTTGCTGAGAAAGGATGGGCAATACATACAAAGAAATCATGGTAAAGAGCTCATAAGTCAGATTTCATAATTGGATTTTTATTTCTCAATTTATATTGATACTTCTGCATGAGATAAAATTATGTATACATTGTTTAAGTTATTAAAAAATAGTTCCAGTCCTCTCTTCTCCCCTCCATTTGTCAAAGTCAATCAGACCTACATCTCTGCTCTACTATTGGGTATGTTTTGTTTAATGATAAGAAGGAATAGGGGTGACATGATAGCAATGTCCCAAAATCTAAGGGGTTGCTATAAAGAAGAGAGGGCTCAACCTATTCTCTAAAAGATTGTGAAGGTAGGTCAAGAAGCAACGGATAGAAACTAATCAAGGAGAGAACTAAGCTAGAACTAAAGAGAAATTTCCTGACAGTGAGAACAATTAATCAGTGTTCTCTGGACTTGCTTCCAGAAGTTGGAGGTGCTCCAACACTGGAAGTTTTTAAGAAGAGGTTGGACAAGCATTTGTCCGAAATGGTATAGGAGTTTCCTGCTTGAACAGGGGGCTAGACTAGAAGACCTACAAGGTCCCTTCCAACTCAATTTTTCTGATATTCTGGTATTCTCAGTTTGTATTCTCTCTTTGGATTCTCGAGATGAGCGTGGATTCTATTTTAAATACAATATCCAGAGCAAGGTTTTGTTTGTTTGTCTGCTTGTTTAACAGCAGGCACACCCTGAGACCTTGTGATACTCATAATAGTCCAAACGAATTCCCACCACTCTGCAATATAATTCAACCCAAATAAATGGTCTGACTTAACACATTACAGAGGGAGTGATAAACTGAAAACAAATATTCCTCTAGTTTACGATTCTTGCAAAGCACTCATCAAATGAAAACAATCTGAATTTCATTCAGGTTTAAACGGTCAACCTGGAACGTTCAGAAATTGTTGTCTTGTTACAGTGTTGATTTTTGTTCATCCAGAGTTTTCATGCTTTGCATTGAAAAGATGCCTGGTATCTTTTAGGTATGTATTCCTATACCTATACGTATACACAGTGCTTTAAAAAAAAAAAAAAGGTGCCGGAACTCACACACGTCATACAACCCACCTTGCCTACCCTACAAGGTTCCATCCGTTCTGGGCATTCTATGACAAAAAAAAGCCCTGCATATACCTATACCTATACCTATATGTGTGTGTGTGTATGTATATGTGTATGTGTGTGTGTGTGTGTGTGTGTGTGTGTGTGTGTGTGTGTGTGTGTGTGTGTGTGTGTGTGTGTGTGTGTGTGTGTATATATATATATATATATATATATATATATATATATATATATATATATATATATATATATATATATATATATGTTTTCTGAGGTTTTCGCGGGTGTTTGTATGTAGGTCTTTGGTTCTTCGGGTTTTCTCCCGCGTAGAATTTGAAGTGTCTTGGCAACGTCACATTGCTCCTAGGAGCAGAAGCCAAAAGCACCAGCCTGAAGATGATGAATGAGATTTCATCGAAACGTTGCCAAGACACTTCAAATTCTACGCGGGAGAAAACCTGAAGAACCAAAGACCTACATATATATATATATATATATATATATATATATATATATATATATGTATGTATGTATGTATGTATGTATGTATGTATGTATGTATGTATGTATGTATGTATGTATATATATATATATATATGTAGATATATATATATATATATGTAGATGTAGATGTAGATGTATAGCGCTTCTGTTAAACTTTAAACTGTTAGACTTTTTGAACTTGAGTGCTCTGCTTTTCCTCTGCTGCATTAATGAGTAGTGTAAGAGGGAGAACTTTGACATTTGAGGAGGAGAAAGAACATGCAACTCCTGAAGTGCTAATTAAAATGTTGTGAAACAATATTATCCTCTTTAGTTTTACATTGTTAGTTCTAATGCAGATTCCTTTTAACAAGCTTCCTAATCAGAATGCACTGGGCCTCTCATTATTTCTCTTGATTGGGGAAGACGGTCCTTTTGTAATCCTCTTGAAAATGCAAAATAAAACAAACTCAGAAATATAAAACAAAATTTCTTTCCTGAACATTTCATTAGTACTGTGGAAACAACACGCATCCTCATTTTAAGGCTTTCTGTAGCAAAGCAGAGTGTGTTTATAGCTTAACCTAGATAAAATACATTGGGTTGGTGAACTAAGGCAACAGAATCGTAGAGACTTTGAAGCAGACTTAACTATGTGTTATGACCCAAACCCATGATTTATGAAGAAGTAATTAATGTGAATATAGAGTAAGAGGTGATTATGCCAAATTTTGTCAAATTTCACAGATGTCTTAGAGGAAAACATAATTATACAATTTATTTCATACAACAAGACTCGCTTGCAAGGGCAGAAATATAGCGCGGACAAAATGTCAGTAAAAACTAAATTCAGAGCCTTTGCATGCCTTAAAGTACAGCTGTCTGGTTGAAGTAAATTTGGAGAGGTTTTTAAAAAAACCCACTGTGTTCTTTATTGATAAACAGATTTGATTTAAAGACCAAGCAAGCTATAGAATACAATGGCTAGATGATACTATTCTGGAATGAAAACACAGCAAATAAACCCAAAATACGCTTGCAAGTTTCAATCTTTTTGTTTATTTTTTTTCCAAGCTCCTTTTTTTCTTTGTACAGTTAGTCCTCAACTTAACAACAGTTCATTTAGTGACCATTTGAAGTTACTATGGCAACGAAAAAGGGACTTATGACCATTTTTCACACTTATGACCATTGCAGAATCCCCATGGTCACGTGATCAAAATTCAAATGCTTGGCCATTGACTCATATTTATGACGGCTGCCATGTCCCAGAGTCACGCGATTCCCTTCTGCGAGCATCTGACAAGCAAAATCAATGGGGAAGCCAGATTCACTTAACAGTCGTGTTACTAACTTAATATCTGCAATGGTTTCACTTAACAACTGTGGCAAGAAAAGTCACAAAATGGGGCAAAACTCACTCAACAAATGGCTCACTTAACAGAAATTTGTGCCTCAGTTGTAGCCATCAGCTGAGGACTCCCTGTATAGCTACTACTAAAAAGTTGTAAGCTTAGCTTTCATTACTCCACATACCGTTGTCAGTTAGTGTTACAAAATTAATTTGAGGAACTTACTATTAGAACGGGGTTCTCTTTAACTGATGTTCATTTTCTCCTTCCTTCCATGATTTGGCTTGTTCTTGAAGACTATAGAACAATATAGATTTCACATAAGCATTCTGTGTATTTCATTTTAATTCCTTAGCCAACTTGGCAGCTCTAGAAATAAATCACACCACGTGAGCAGAAAGTATTACTTAAAACCACTATGTATTTAATTCTGAATTTCGGTTGCAAAGAACTCTGCACGTGGGGCATAGAATCTGGCAAAATTCAATCTAAATGTATGCTTAGATTTGGAAAATAAAATGGTGCCCACATAGAGAAATTACCCAAATCATCTTGATCTGCTTCAGTTAGTGACAGCAGTTTAATTTCTAAAAAGTAATTTGATTTCGACCTCTGATTCAAAAACTGCAAACTTATTACAAAATAAGCTATATGCATAAAAGACGACCTTTCAACAAGGCTAACCTTGAGAAACAAAAAAGGAATAAAAATAAAGCATTTACAAATGTCTTCAAAAGTGTAGGAAAAAAGCTCATCTGAACATGAAATCCATCTAGAGCAGGGGTCCCCAACCCCTGGGCCACGGACCGGCACCCCAACCTCTGGGCCATGGACCGGCACTGGGTGGCAGCATGCCAGCAACCGGGCCGCACAAACAAAGCCCATCCGCGGGATGCAGGCAGCACACACACAAAACCACGCCCCCTTCAGTCCGCAGAATAACCTCTTTCCATGTAACCGGTCCTTGGTACCCCAAAGGTTGGGGGCCTCTGATCTAGAGAGCGAAGCTTTCTTTTATAGAGTGCAAACTTAATACAGTCCCCCAAAATTAGTTTGGAAATCATAAATTTATAATTTGGAAGGGTTCTGTTAGGAAGGCTTTGTACACTGTGCAAGTCCCACTTTGTACACTGTGCAAGAATCCAAATAAAAGCATCTCTACCTGTCAGCGGTCCAACCTCTTCATCCATGAAGACAACCTTGCTGCTTCCTTTTTCATTGGTTGTTCTGTTGAATTCTTTCTGATGTTTAACTGAAACCTTCCTTTCTCTAACTTAAGACCATAATTCCATGTTCTTGTGCTTTGGGAGAAAGAGAGCAGGTGATAGTCAGGGTTTTGATAAGTAGGATTATTTATAGCTATGAACAAAAGGACTGTTTGGCTTCTTTTTCATTCTTATATATTTTTCAGAAGCAGAGTTAACTCTGTGCCTGAGTTCACACAAAACTAGGATGATGATGATGATGATGATGATGATGATGATGATGATGATGATGATGATGATGATGATGATTATTATTATTATTATTATTATTATTATTATTATTTGCTTGGTGAATAAGCTATAGCAGCCTGTTTCACTAAGGCTGTTCACCAAAACAAATGATTTATAAGGTTGAACTAAACTTGGATATATTTAGATTGGATAGGCCTATTTAAGCAAATGCCTATTATTTCATTCTCTTTTTGAATGATCAAGCAATTGCTTTATCTTTTCTGATACTTTTTGCTCTTTGATTTAATGACATTGCAAGGTGTATGTTATTTATTTATTTGAGAGATTTGCTCAACTTGCCGTTGTGATTCTGAACAGCAAAAACAGGTTAAACCAAAGAACGTCAATAACAGAGTAGCTAGCAAGAATAAAACAAAAAACAAAATATAAAGCACAATGGAGGAGGCCAAACCACTGCTATGTACCTATTCTCAAACTGCTACAAGGTCGCTTATTCCAGAGGTCCCCAATCTTTTGGGCACCAGAGAGAGGTTTTTCCATGGACCGGAGGGGGCGTGGTTTTGTGTGCTGCCTGCATCCTGTGGATGGAGCTTTGCTTGTTTGTGCGGACCAGTTGCTGGTATGCCGTGGCCCGGTACTGGTCCATGGATCCTTGGGGATCCTTGGCTTATTCCACACCTGCCCCAATACCCATCAGAGGATATGCATCTCAACAGACAAGACAGGTCTTCTGGGTTCTACCAGATGACCTCATTTCACAGAAGTCCTTTGGGAGAGGGGTGGTATAGAAATTGGAAAATAAATAAAGAAGGGACCTACAGCAAGTCCATTCTTTTGGATTTTGTGGAATAGGTGGGATTTTGTGAAATACTTTAAAATAAGGGATCCACAAAGGACTCCCCTTTCTCGGTCTCATTAAATTCCAATTCTTAAGAAACAAAGAAACTAGACCGTGCCACAGCCACGTTCAAAAGACCTGCACAGAAGAATGACCGTGGAGAGTGATGCAAGTGAAATTATCCAAAAGATTCCTCAAATAATTTTCAGCTAAGAATATTCTTCCAATGAAACTTCTCAAGAGTCTTTCTCTTGAGTCGTGCCATATGGTATCTTGTGGAACATGTTCACATCTCGGTACACGTTCCTCATGGACGTGGGATCCTGTTTTGACTCTAGAGATGATTTATCAACATTTCTGAGAATTTCAGGTTAAATCTGTTAAAACCAGCTTGCCTCTCATGCCTCCCCCCCTTTTTTTTCTTTTTTCCCCACTTGTATCTTATTATGCTGCTAAATCTTCACGAACACAATGAAGACTTCACATTGTATTTCCTGTATCTTAATTTTGCCATGAGGCTGTTCAGTAGTGAAATAAGTTATTTTTTATTCTCACTGCTTGACATATTGTCTGCGTTTTTTTATCCAGCGTGTGGTTTCTTTGCTTTTTATTTGCCTCTGAAATGCAGAAATATGTCCTGGTTTTGATTACTTTCTTCTAGCTTTTTTTTTTTTAATTTAACGGTATGAATGAATTGGGATGCTGTGAGAGGCAGGGAAAGGAGGATTTACAGGAGTTTCATAATGTATTAACTGTGTTTGTTTATTAATTTCAGTTTTATTCATTACAGTTAATTGCACCCCTTATACTAATGGGGTTAATTACGGCCTCCTATGGTAAATCTTAATTGTCTCAATTTTGGTAATCTCTAGACTAAAACTATTGTAATATGTTGGAATGACTTCAAAAACTGCTTATAAATAGGGAAACAATTATTGAGCCTATTTTAATGGAACCTATACATACAACCTAGGTGAACACCTTAAACAGTGTTCAACCATTATAGCAAAGTCATAATTATATCATTTAGATGGAGAGTTATTTCAAATCCCTGCTAATTTTAAGATGACTATAAATACATTGGAGAATAATCAGGCACCCTGAAATTCATCCAAAATATTATTGCTGTCCTGAATATGTCCTCGTATTTTTATACTTCTTTCCTCCAATAAAGTACTTTTTTGAATCTAAATATCATTAAAAGAGATAACGTCCCTTAGAGGTCTGGAGACAGACTTAAATTAGAAGAAAAATGTCTGTGTAGGAATAACACATAGAGCAAAATAAATTGGGAAGTTTGTTGAGCAAGACTGTTACTTTGTTGATTAATAATATTTCTCTCCTAAATCACCCCCTCCCAAAAAAAGTTTTCTAAATGTAGGATAAGATTAAATGCTTCTACTAAGGATTCTGTTGCAAAGCAGCATATTATCACATTTGTGAACTGAGAATTCCATTTTGCTTGAAGTTGTTTAAAAAGTCACTGCTAGTTAAATAATGTGCTTATTACTTACTCTCTCTCACTTTTACTGTGAGTGTGTGAAATGCCTTTTATCTGTGCTTACTTGACCTTCCTCTTCTTCTAATTCAGAAATACTGAAGCTCAGGTGTTAATAAATTGGTTTCTTATCACTTGTGTTAATGTCTAATTGCTTGTCACCTTCTGCCTTTTAGAGAACATAGGAGAAGAGCCACATTACTGTGCTATGCAAACTGTGATTATAGAGGAAAAAAGGCATTCAGATACTTCTTTTTTATATTTTAATGAACTATCAACCAAGATTAAGCACAGAGAGCAGAATTGAGTCCTGCAGTTTTTTATTTAATGCTTGAAGCAAAGATGAATCATTCCATGGCACCCTTGTATATACTTGTCTTTCAAGAAAACCTTGTTTGAATGTGTACACTACCTGTTTTGGAAACTATAAGCAAATATATTACTTTCCCATATGATAATAATCATATGAGTTTATGATCAAATAAAGACATTGAATCAATGATCCATGTCGTGTCATACTGCCTATTATACCGTCCATGGTGCCTGGCAGAAACTTGGCAAAAACCAGTGAGTGTCCTTTTCTCATTATTAAGTATTTCAGTTTTGGGATTCTCCCCAAATTTTAAATTTAAATCATTTATTTTACTTATCGTACTGAAGCAATAAAATATAAAATTTAAACTGTAGGGGAAAACTTTATGAAAAAAATAGACTAATATCTCTTGAGATTAAGAAGTTTTAATTCTGTTTTGCATGAAATACAGTATTGACTTTTCCATCCTTTTTAATCCTCATGAAACCTCTACAAAGTGACTCATTCAGTTGCTAAGTCATGTTGACTCTTCGTGATCTCATGGACCATAGCATGCCAGGTTCCCCCGCCCTCCGCTGTTTTCCTGAGTCTGTCCAAACTCATGTCCACCAGGTCAATGACAGTGTCTAACCATCTCCTTTGCCTTTCCCAACATCTGGTTCTTTTCCAATGAGTCTTTTCTCATTAGGTAGCCAAAATATTTGAACTTCAGCATCTGTCCTTTGAAAGGATAGTCAGGATCAATTTTCTTTAGGATTGACTGCTTTGATCTCCTTTGACTGCTTTGATCTCTTTATGCGAAGTGAGTATAAGTTGGAAATTCCATTTTTGCATTTCTAGAACACACACACGTTTTGGACACTTATCTGTGTTTGATACATTAAGTTGAAAGAAGTAATTGGACCCAGGTCCTTCATACTGAAACCCCCATTCAAACTTCACATACCTCTACAAAACATAACTCATCCCACTTGGCAGAAGAAGGGCGAATTGGTGGAATATAAAATGTATTAATTTGGATAAACTTAACACTTGGGAGTAATTTCAATAAAAAGCTGTTAAAAACCAAAAACAGATATATATTTCTACCAAAACCACATTTCTATCATATATGCCATACTAGTTCTGATTCATATGTCTCAGACGCTTTCATTGCCTTGTTTCTCAGAGATGCAAAAATTAGATGTTGAAATTCCAAAACACTTTTGCCTATTTATCAGCGTCAAAACTATTCTCTCTCTCTCTGTGTGTGTGTGTGTACAGGAAAACAGCTGTGCTATAGTGATTATGTCTATCACCTTTTAAAAAGTTTCCAATAGCGCTCCATTCATGTCTCCTGATTAATAAACTGTTGGCTTTCCATTTTCATATGCTAAGCAAGCCAGAGGGTTAATGTGATGAGATTGACAGTCAGGTGACTGCTGTTTGCTGCATTGTCTAAAGTAGCTGCTAATTAACATCCTGGGATTAAAATGCTACAACTACGGAATTTAATGCTGTGTGTTGTATTTCCCACCAGTCTGGCAAAATTGGATTGAACAGCCTGCGATTATCATTAGAGCAGCCAGTTGCTCCAGGCTTGTTCTGGAAAGTTCATTTTAAACATTTGACAGGGAAGACATTAGCGCCAGCTGAACTGGAAATAATCTTTCACTGGAAATCAGGTATTCTTGAAAGTATGTAGTTTGTGGCAGAAGACTTGAATGCAACGTAAAATGTGTGAAGGAGTTGTTTGGTCTTCATCCCCACATTCTTCCTTCAATGCATGGAACACTCAACATTGTCATCCATCAAAGAAAGATTCACGCCAGTCTGGTGCCATTAACCATCCTACAGAAAGTTTGCTTCTGATTTATCAAGGGATTGTTTATCCTGGCAGGTATGAATGAGAGAAAAAAAATGTATGCCAACAGTGCACAAGATCAGTTTAAATGGATGAAATATTATCTCAAAGCTTACTGTGTTCTTTGCTGATAAAGGAGCTAATGGTGGAAGTTTCATGTCTTCATCCTTTCATGCCAAGTTCTTCATGCATCACCTCTGTTTTAAAAGTTCAATGTTGATGAAAATGTGAAGGGACTAAATTTGTAAACAAATGTATTTCTCTTAAACAAATGTATAAATGATTAGCATTTACACAAAGTTCCTTTCAGCCATCCACTTAGTGGTTGTCATAAAAACAGACAAGGAATGACTATCTCTAGCTTCTCATTGTTCTCCATTTCCATCATTGAAGTGGATATGAAGCCAAAATGAGACAAATTATTTCATTCCTATTATTCTCTTTTTCCTGTTAATCTGCTTGATAAACTCATTTATACATTGTTGTTTATAATTAAATGTGTGAGTTTTCCACACATTGTAGTCACTATGGCCTCTGAACATGGCATCATTAGACACATAAACCAACACAGCAATACTTAATAATCTAATGATCTTAATTTGTGACTTTCTAAACAGTTTCGGGAGGAACTCATGTTTAATAAATTTCCAGAAAATCATCAGGGTTGAAGATGACCTCAAATTCCATTCTATAATATAAAGGCTACCATTAAAAAAAAAATCTTTGATTTGGATTATCACCATTTTGCTCGTAATGCTTCCTTTTGAGAGGAGGAGTCAGCTAAATGTCTCATTTTAATATAGTGTTTAACAAACCACTTCTTTATTTGTAACTGCCACAGAGAAAAAGAAAAAAGGAAAAGGAAAGAAAAATAGTACAATTTAAAATAAATTCTCTCATTTTGGGTTGCCAGAAACGTAGTCCTTCTTAAGTGCCTACTCTGTAGGCTATTGATCTGGACAGAAAAAGAAGCACTTTGGCTTGTTAGATGTTAGACAACTAAATTCTCTAGGCCTTTGCAAGCCATAAGGTGAACAGTAGATCTATGCTCCTACATTGTTTGGAATTGATGTCATCCAGATAGTTTCACTAATAGTAGAATGTGTAGAATATACACACACACTATCTCCATTTCCTTCGCAATGTTTCTCAATCTTGGCAACTTTACGATGTGTGGACTTCAACTCCCAAAATTCTCCAGCTAGCAACACTAGCTTGAGAATTCTGGGAGTTAAAGTCCACACATCATAAAGTTGCCAAGGTTGAGAAACACTGTTCTATAGTGTGTGTTTTGTAATCCCTATCTCAAGGACCAAGTATGGGTACCCTATGCTTACCAAATGTTTGGTCCACAATGCCAGTAAATATAAACATTCCATCAGAACACTTCTTCCAGTTGCATTTAAAGGGAAAATAAGTTAGTATTTGTTGGGATCTGAGATGCTTTGAAAGAAATTCAAAAGCACTGGGAGACTTATCCCACCTTACGAAGCTCTAAAGGGAGGCAACATATAGCCTTTCTCTTTATGAGAAGTTTAAAAAGTAAAGCCCTAAAATAATAATAATTAAAAAAACAGCATGAAAGACATTAATTTACGAGAAGTGTATTTCCATTGAACTCATGTGGTTGAACGTAAGAACCTGGCCTAAATAAAAGAGGCAGCCAATAACTTCCCTTTTCCAGAAAAACAGAACTTTGCTCTGACACTGTCGCCTCCTATTTTTCTCCTGTTCCAGAAATACAGTAGCTGTGTTTGATTTGCTTTGCTTTCTCTAGTTGGGTCAAGTAGATAGGCAGGCAAGTAGATCAGTAGTGTTCACTCTTTGAAAGTTCACTCTATGCCTGAAGAACTGGTTGTTTGAATTTAGCAGCCAGGTGATAATCTGAAGCTTAATAAGGTCTTCAGTAAGACCTCCGTTGGCTTCTGAGGTGATTTGGTCACTCCTAAGATGATGGTTGCAATTCCACCTTCACTTCTGCTGTTGTAATGCAGTGAAAATTTTATTAGTGCTTTGTTCTTGTGCCTGTTCCTTTTATTGCAGAATGCTCTGCTTACAGGATATATTTCATACTACCGGTATGTACACTTCCTGCTGCAAAGCAATAAAATATCCCCAGTGCATATCAAGCCTATTTTTGTATACTACCAGCACTCTTTAATTGTAGTTGTACATTTTCCCTATGAGGACTTAGATTTAAATGCTATAATGTCTTTAGAGCAGACACTGGCTTTCAGTACGTAGTTAAATTAAGAGGCTGGCCTGTTTTTGATTATTAATCTGTGTCACTTTATTAAGCTAATTTAAAGCTTTGTGTTGCCGGAAAGGAAAGACTTTTTTGTGTTTTCTTAAGTTTCACTAGTCTGATGAATTCTTTTAATAAAATAATTTATAACACCACTTAGTTCCTATTACTGTCTTTGACGTGATGATTTTGGTTCTTCTCCATTCTGAAATGCTTTTGTGATTGATGTTGGTGTGTGTTAAGAATAACTTACAGTCCTGCTTTTTAATTAGACTGTCCCTAATGATACAACAGTGTGTGCAAAGTTTTCAGTTCTCCAGTTTTTTGTGAGACCAGATATTATTTAAAAAATGGGGAATGGAGAAGAAGCAAAGAAGTTCAAAATTTAGGGCCGGATACCATAGCCTAATAAAGACTGCAGTTGAGTTGACAATTGTACGTCAGAATTTTACCTAGTATTCAGGTAAAAATAGTGTCTCATTTCAGTCTGTTTCCCACTATAAACAAAGTAGAAACACAACAGTCACAGTTGTGTTTCTTTAATAGAGGCTAGCACCATAGCTGGACATAGTTCTACTTTAGGAGATACTAGCCATGCACACAAATGTGTATAATAGCTACTGTATAATGCCCAGAGATGCTGACATGGGGATGAAGATTTCATTTCCCAATCATGGCAAATTCACATCCTAATTAAAGTTTGAATTCTGCCAGATTCCACTGGGCTGTAAGAGAAAAGAAAAGAAAAAATACAACTTGATCATTTTCTCGAATCATGTCTATAAGTAGACGCTCTCGTACTGTAGAACCTGACTAGGTCAGTATTTAATATGTAAATTCAGGACAGTGAAGCAATTTGAACTGCAGGTGGAAGAAATTCATTCAACCTCATCATCAAGCCACTTCTTTGATAAGGATGGAACCGAAGAAGTTTCTGTTCGCTTCTTCTTTTTCATTGCATTGTCTCCAAATTATCTAGCAAAGCTTTTTCCAGCTGTTTGAGGTCGTTTAGATTTAACCTGGTGATAGAGGACTTGATATAACCCTCAGTAACACATGTGGCTTGTTCTCTAAAATTTGAGGACGAAATTGCTCTCATCTTTCACTACATAGACAGTTCGTATCTGAAGTTGTATAGGATGCCACATTGATCCCTGTTGGATATTTTCCAATTACAAGGCCCAAAGTTAGAGTTGATGTGTTTGCTAGAGTCTTGTCCAGATGGTTCTACTGAAGCTAGATTATATTGATTTATTTTCAGGGTGAAGATGGGATCATGGGAGAAGGATTCTTTTGGAGTTTGATTTTCTGTTGACCTTAAATTAGTGTCATTATGATCCCGACTACTTTCTTTGTCTTTAAGCCCTTAAAAGAGCTATGCATACCACATCCGATTTGGTACTAACTGTCAAATCTGAACAGCTCATAGCTCACAAATGCAATGTTCATGGAACACTTGCACTTGTAATTATCACTTCCATGTATCATCTGTTTTACTGCAATAAAGCAAAGGAAGCAATGTTAGCTGACTCACTGCCTTAATTATGAACTTTGAAAGTCTATCTGTCTGTATCATACAGAAAACCAAACAATTGATGAATCTATTTTTCATAGGTTATACTTCCACTATAGCATAGCCTTTTTTTTTGCATTCTTGCCTCATTAAGCATGATCTTACAATGTCAGTTAATTTATTTCTGAGATTAAATGTCTCGTTAAATTCTGATGAGGCCTGACGCCTTCCTGGGCAAGACTAGTTGTGAAATACTTTTGTATTAAAATTTGTTCTAGCTTTCCTGCCCAGGTAAGTGAACAGAGCAGCCAGAAACCGTTTTCTCTAAGTAAGCTTTTTCTGCGAGGTAAAATTTTCAGAAGACAAGGACAAAATTAATGTATGATGGCTTTAAATATGAGTTCTTTATTTTACTTTTCGTACTGCTTCAGGGATTTCCTTATTATTGTGTTTTTTTTTAATATATAAAATTCTTTTATTAAAACAATCAACATTGAACATAAAAACATATTGTGCAGCAATCATCATGGCACCTGATATACAATACTAAGTATTAGTCATTGAAAACGTCTGAATTAGTAAGCCTTTTTCCACTCCTCGCGTCTAGCCTCAACTATACTCCTGTTACACTTTGTTTGATTGGTGTTTCTCTTATCTGGTTCCATATTAATGTGATCAACATTAAACCAAAGATCCTATTGCTAAACAATCATCCTAGAACATAGCATACAACCTTAGGTATTAATCTTTGTAAACATCTGTTTTAGTAAACGTTCTTCCCTCCGCCCTTCCCTCTTCAAGTATACTCCGAGTACCTTTTATTTGGTTGGTGTTTCTCTTATATATGGTCTATCTGCTGTATCTAGTCTATTGCATATTGTTCGTTTGCGCTTCTGAATTGACTTCATCCCATTACTAGTGCAATCTTTTATAGTCCCTAACCGGAGATCCTGAGGTAAAAGTTTCATATCCTGAGGTAGAGATTCAGTCCGCTTTAACAGTATTAAAGCAAACAACATTAGTCATAAGTTTATGTTAAGAGGCATTAGTTATAGAACATATACATTCAACATTGGGTGTTAGTTTTTGTAAACATTTGATTTGTTAACCCTTCTTCCCTCCTCCCATCGAGCCTTAGCTAAACGCCAGCTGCATTCTGTTTGATTGGTGTCTCTCTTGGATATAGTCTATCCACTGTTTCCAGTCCGTCAAAAATTGTTCATTGGAGCGATTTTTCAAGTATGCTGATATTTTCGCCATTTCCGCCAAATTTGTTACTTTCACAGTCCATTCAATCATATACATAACATAAAACAGGAATGGTTGCCTTTGTGGTATTCTTCTTTATCATTTTAATGATAGAGCCACTGTGTTTAGGAACACTGTTTGATGAATCATCCAGAACCAACATAGAATGTACAGATCAGAGGTGTCCAATTTGGGCAATTTTAAGACCGGTGGACATCAACTGCCAAAATTCCCCAGCAAGCCAAAGTCGGATACCTCTGGTATAGATTATAATAACACAGAAGGCAAACAAAGGTCATAAAAGAATTTTAGGGTAAATAATACCTCCTATAGTATTTTCACATTTCTCTCACTGGAATTAAAACAGTAGCTTAAAAGCTATATAACCTGATTATACTTTGGTAGATAAATCATCGTTGTGATTTGTCCCCTAAGTCTGTTTGTTGATATTTCACAGATCTGAAACTTGAACCCTCCTTTTCAAAGACGGATCCATTAGCCTATGGTACAAATGTGGGTTTACTTTTTTTAAAAGTTTGCAAAGCAAACTCTGCTTCCCCCCCCGGCCCCCACTTTTGCTTTTTATTAGTACATATATTGAAAGGAAAGTAAATGTATTCTTCCTCTCCTCTTATCTGTTTTGAACAGAGCATTGGGGTGTTTAGGAAACATTTGTGAAAAAGAAGCTATGAAAATGTTGGGAATGTTTTTCTTACAGAATCACACTGACTAAGGTATATTTCCATATGAAGTTCCTGTTTTGATGCTGTTTGATCTTTTCACAACGTAATTCGTAGCTTCAACCGTTTTTATATCTTCTGTACAAAAGGATCTTTACTAGTCCAATCATTCATAGTCCATCTGTCCATCATCATCAATCATCCTTCATCTCTCTTCATTTTATTTTGGGGTGGAGGAAGGGAAGATTTCCTTTCCTTGATTTATGACCACAACTGAGCCCCAAATTTCTGTTGCTCAGTGAAACATTTGTTAAGTAAATTTTGCCCCACTTTATGACCTCTCTTGCCACAGTTGTTAAGTGAATCACTGCAGTTAAGCTAATAACATGGTTGTTAAGTGAATCGGGCTTCCCCATTGACTTTGCTCATCAGAAAGTCACAAAAGGGGATCCCTGCAACTATCATAAATACGAGTCTTCTGCCTCATGAATCCCAGCGACAGGTTAGGGCACACAGGGTTGGCCTCCTACGGGTCCCGTCTGTCAGGCAATGTCATCTGGTGAGGCCTAGGGCGAGGGCCTTCTCCGTTGCTGCCCCAGCCCTCTGGAACCAGCTTCCCTCAGAGGTTCGTACTGCTTCCTCCCTCCTAGTTTTCTGGAGATTATTGAAGACGCATTTATGCCGACAGGCTTGGGGCGTATGAACTGCACTCTGCCCCTGGGCCTAGGAATGTCCCTCCATCAGCGACTGCGTGTTGCCTGTGATTGTATGTTGTATGAATGTGTTTTGGATTGAATGAATGTGTTTTAGATAGGATTTCATTTCATTTCATTTCATTTATTGGATTTCTATGCCGCCCTATTCCAGAAACTCAGGGCGGCTCACAACATGGATAGAAATCTAACATTAAAATACAGTATAAAAACCCCTTAATTAAAAAAACCCAATCATTCAAGACATACATACATACAAACATACATACACTGGCTGGGGCCAGATGTTAACTGCTCCAGGCCTGCCGGCAAAGATGTGTCTTAAGTAATTTGCAAAAGGCGGAGAGGGTGGGGGCAATACGGATCTCCGGGGGGAGTTGATTCCAGAGGGCCATTCCAGAGGATGGTTGACTGTTATTGTAATTTAATTTTTATTGTATTATTGTTGTAAGCTGCCCTGGGTCCCAGGAGAAGGGCGGCATAGAAATTTAAATAAAGATAAAGATCAAAGAGTCAGTTGCCCAAGCGCTTGAATTTTGATCATGTGATGCTGCAACGGTCATAAGTGTGAAAAATGGTCCTAAGTTTCAGTGATGATGTAATGGTCACTAAATGAACTGTTGTAACTCAAGGACTGCCTGTATCAATTTGTTTCTTTGTTAGAGCTCCCTTTTATATATTATAGATCATTTGCAGAATTTCGAATTGGATAAGAACAGTGCGGTTAGTAAAACTTCCCTGTAGTATCCTAGCAACTGTTCTGCTGTCCTGAAGACAGGTTCTCTAGCTAAAGAAAGAGTGTGAAATACACAGAACTGCCAGCCCTGTAAAGTATTCATCTTGGAATCTGGAGGGGGGGATTTAAAGTCCTTCTGGATTAAAATTCCAAATAAATTATGTAGCTTTATTTATTTATAGTTTTTTTTTAGTAGCCAACTCCCTGGTATCTATTCTTCAACTGCTATTTAATGTTCTCAGCATTTGAGCAGTGGTTTTGGAATCAGAACCGGTTGCAAGTTATTTATTTGATTTGATTCCATATTATTGTATTTTATTTTCATCTGCAGGTTCTTTTTTTAATTTTATTTTTTTGTACTTTTTTTGGGGGGGGGGTGTCTCTGTGTATCTTCACGATGTAGTGCTTTTAGATGCAATTCCAGTCTATAATTCACACACCCAACTGATTTATTAAATCATTACATGCGTTATAAATGAACTTGAACAATTTAGCATTTTGGATTGCCCTCCAAATCGTTATTACAAACCCAATGTCGACTGGCGACCCCCAGGGGAAGAGCCTTCTCTGTGGGAGCTCCCACGCTATGGAACGAGCTCCCTCCCGAACTCCGTACGATGACGGACTTATGCACCTTCCGTCGGGAACTGAAAACTTTCCTTTTTCAACAGGCCGGCCTGGCATAGAAGCTCCGGCTCCAGCCGGGTGAAAATATTTTAGGGGGATTGTGTAATTTTTAGGATTCGCACATATTGGGTTTTATATGGGGAATAATTTTATGACCTAATTTGTTTAATTTATTTTTAATTATTTTAATTCTGTATATTTATATGTTTTTTTAAATTTTAGGGCTGTACACCGCCCCGAGTCCTTCGGGAGAGGGGCGGTATAGAAATTTAATAATAAATATTCACTGGGCTCAACTCTATAACACTATTCCTGAGTAATTAGAATGTCATCTGTTCCAAATTGTTATCTATTCTGTGTGTCTCAGTTTTACTACAAAAAAACAGTGGTTCATAACAACTGCACACAAGACAAATCTTCAGAATTTGCTTGCGTTTTGTTTCGCGTTGTGCTTTTTTCCCTTCACATTTTTTGCACATTTGAAACAGAGCTATTGACCAGATTTGCTTAATCACCCCATAATTCACGTACGTAAAAATTCACTTATGTGGCAAAAAGAAGTTATCAAACGAGGCACGAGTCACTTAAGAACTGCCTCGCTTAGCAAGAGAGGCTCAAGTGTGGTGGTACGTTGAGGATTATCCGTAACCACAACATTGTTCTGGAAAGTATCCAGCATCGTAGAACTTACACATCATAGAAATTGCTAAGACAATCTGTGGGAAGAAAATGTTCTTCCTTTTGCCTCTTTATCTCTGTAGGCAATTTTTACAGCCCGAATGCTGAAGAGTCTAGCAAATTACTTGTCTCCGCAACGAAATGAGTCTTATGACCTTTCCCGCATTCCAGACACTCGCCAGGATGAATTGCTCCCTAAGTAATAATCTGTTTAAAAGCTGGTTTTGAATTATTTGTGCTTATGTGACGTGATGAAAAGAAAATTACTCTGCGACAGAAATCTTTATCCTGTCTTTCATCATCATCCACCATGGATGGTCATTCAAGCAATTTGTGTTTGTGTGTTTGGAAATGTATTAATGAATCTGGATGGCTTTTTGGCGAGTACAAATATAATCCTGGAATTTGAAAAACAATCTCCTATTTCTGGCTATCGGTTTGACTGCTCATGTACTGGATTTAGCCTTTTGCCTTCGATCTGCTTTTCTGCCCTTTAAGACAGTGTCAGTTACACGCCAAATAGTCCCTCAAACAACTTGCTACCACAGTTTTTTTGAATTATGTTGTGTGCTTGAAGAAAAAGCATTTGCTTTTATTTGTCCTAAATTTACTGCCCGAAAATCTGTTGCAGGCCCCAGAGTTTTAATATGCTGGTTGAATGCAAGAATAATTAATGTCTCTGTTAATCTTTCTAATGGCTTCTACCACATTAGGAAGGTTGGTCAAATCCATTCTCACAATGTCGTCTGGCGGGCCCTAGGGGGAGGGCCTTCTCTGTTGCGGCGCCCGCCCTCTGGAACCAACTACCTCCTGAAGTCCGCGTTTCTCCGACCCTCCCGGCCTTCCGAAAGAATTTAAAAACCTACCTCTGCCGGCAGGCCTGGGGATGATTGTTGATTGTGGTGTGATTGATGTGTATGTATGGGGTTTTTGTTTTTAATGTTTCTTGTTCGGATTTGTTGCAATTGTTTTTATATATATGTTGTGAGCCGCTCCGAGTCTTTGGAGAGGAGCGGCATACAAATCCGAATAAATAAATAAATAAATAAATAAATAAATTGTCATATTCTCAACTCAGAGTTGCAGCTTAAGCTTAAGCTTCATCAGAGGTTCTTCACAAAGTGGCATTTCCAATGAGCATGGACTATAATCTTAAAGAGTCGTGATTAGTGGAGGCATATTATGGTATGTCACAATGGCTTTGCCTTTGCTTGGACCACTTGTAGCTTTCAGGATCTCCAGTTTTGTGGACGCCCATCTTCAGAATCCTATTTTGCTCACCAGATTCATAGGAGTGCCATTCATTCATTCATATTTTTTCTCTCTGCTGACTTCTCTTCTGTTAATATTGGCTATGGAAGACTCAGCCACAGATTTCATTTGCCCACATATATATATATATATATAATCTCCACTTTTACAGCCATGATTTTTTTTACCTGGAATTAATCATCAGGAGGCTAGAAGAAGAAGAAATAGCGTGTTTGTTGTAATAGCACTTTTGTTACTTGGATACAAATGTACACATGCTGAAATTTATAACACACAAAGTAAGCAATCACTTTGTTTTTTCTGTTCAATTCTACACAGAAATGATGATGGGGGGGACACTAATTTTTCTTTCCAAGCTCTCAGTTTCTTTCATCTGTAGTGCAGATGGGGTATGCTTTTGTCTAAACCACAGATTTGTTTGTTTGTTTTGCTTTGTTTCAGCAATTACTGCTACCATCTTGCTATTTACAAAATGCCTTAAGCTCATTTCACAAACAGGGTATATATTTTAACATTCACACACACACACACACACACACACACACACGCGCGCGCGCGCGCAGAGAGAGAGAGAGAGAGAGAGAGAGAGAGAGAGAGAGAGAGAGAGAGAGAGAGAGAGAGAGAGAGAGAGAAAACCCCTCCCATCCCTTTGAACATCTTTCTGTTCTCTTCACTTCATAATATTACTCTGCAGAGCTAATAAAACTATCCTAGAATAATTTAAGAGAATAGATCAGATACTCCACGGTGAACAAAATAATATTAATTGATTAACTTTTAATATTAATCTGAACAATGTAACTGCTGCTTGGCAATTAATTACAAAAATTAATTACAAAGGTGATGTGTTACACTGTTCCTGTGCCTTTGCTTGGCACTATCTGGAACACCAATAATTTGCATCATCCCATTAAATTAAAGTTGTTTGAAGCATCAGTAAAAAGTTTTAACTTAAAGGTTTCTACAGATCTAGTCATTTCATGACTAGAAAGAAAGCGAGAAAAAAGATGTATTCTGCTGATTTTCTTTAAATCACCAACTATATATATATTGCTAAAATGGAATCTCTTTGAAACTGGGTTTCTGTTTAATCTACAAATTAGATTCAAAGGAATGAAATATTAGCATTTCTATCAATAAATTTGAATAGAATTAGATCAGTTTGAACTAATGGAAGAATAAAATAGTGACATTCTCACATTAAGCATGATGATTTCATATATTATATTATATATTTCCCTTTATTTTATGAATAGTAGAACTTTTATGAGCCGTAATTCAGAAAAATGAGGGCACATATTAATGGAATTATCTTCACTGCCTTCACGAATATTACTTTTGACATAGCTTTTTTTTTCCCTTGTAAGTCCTGATCTGGTTTCTGAATTACCATATTTTCTCTCAGTTTCAGCTCAAAGTCTTAAAAGCAATCTTGATTCCATGGGACACCAGATACAGCGTTTGGAAAATGACATCAAGAAATTCCCCAAAATAGAAGATCCTTATGATAAATTCGTTGAAAAAATGATCATATCCTTTGCAAGTTATTGCTTGTTTGCTAGTCAAATATGTGAATTATGTCCTGCTTATAATGTTAAGTTATATAACATAGAATAACTTTTGAATGAAAGGATAGCCTGCTTGATTAGAAAGTTATTTTTGTTTATGTTACAAAGGAATATCTACTTTTTCTCTCTCATTATTTTAGATAGACTATCGAATATATGAATTGAGGTTTGCCTTGATTCATTCCTTGCCCTAATCAAAATCATGATGTTTCAGTCATTTCCTCACTAGGGTACCTGAGTGTGTGCTGGATGAAGCTTAGAACATATGTGTCCTTTGTCAGTTCTGAAATAAGGTAAGAAATCCCTGCTTCATTAAAAATGCACTATTTTGGGGGATAAGGCATGAAATGGCCAGATTTGCTGACAGTACCAAATTGTTTAGGATGGATAGGCAAACAGACATATGAAAAACACCAAATGGATTTTTTCAACTGAGAAAACAGTAAATATAAAATGATTGTTAGACTACACACAATGAAGCAATCCAGTCAAACTCAGTTCTTTATCTGTTTACACACAATAGACAGAATCTTGCCTGACTAAACTCTAAAACTGTCTCCCTAACAGATATATCTGGGAGACTCTAGCACAGGGGTGTCCAAACTTGGCAACTTTTAGACTTGTGGACTTCAACTCCCAGCATTCTCCAGCCAGCATGGGTTCAGTAGTTCCTGTTTTATTGATTTTTTGTGTGGTTAGTTTTTTCCCCCATTCATGTTTTTGTGTACGCTGAAGAGATTTGAGGTGTAGGTGACTGAACACTAAAAAGATTGCTTAAGTGATGATGGATACCTTAATGGAAGTTCTGTTGCTTTAACTTACTTATGTCCTGCAATCTTGATTAGGCAAATGTTTTGATATGCATGTGATTTTATTAATGTGCAACAGTGTGTACAGGCATATATGTTTTATATTATATCTCTGTCTAGGAAGGATGATAAGTGGTAAGTTAAAAACAGAAAAAATGGTGGCTGTAGTATCATTATCTTTCAAATTTTCTCTACTACCCCTATTTATTGAAATCATTATTATATTTAATATTTCTCTGTTGCTTTGCATGTTAACTGAGAGCTTCTCCACCGGAGACAAATTCCTTGTGTGTCTAATCATACGTGGCCCATATTCTACAGTATTTCTACAGTATTCTATTCTATTCTATTCTATTCTATTCTATTCTATTCTATTCTATTCTATTCTATTCTATTCTATTCTATTCTATTCTATTCTATTCTATTCCATTCCATTCCATTCCATTCCATTCCATTATTCTATTCTATTCTATTCTATTCTATTCTATTCTATTCTATTCTATTCTATTCTATTCTATTCTATTCTATTCTATTCTATTCCATTCCATTATTCTACTCTACTCTACTCTACTCTACTCTACTCTACTCTACTCTACTCTACTCTACTCTACTCTACTCTATTCTATTCTATTCTATTCTATTCCATTCCATTCCATTATTCTATTCTATTCTATTCTATTCTATTCTATTCTATTCTATTCTATTCTATTCTATTCTATTCTATTCCATTCCATTCCATTCCATTCCATTCCATTCCATTCCATTATTCTATTCTATTCTATTCTATTCTATTCTATTCTATTCTATTCTATTCTATTCTATTCTATTCTATTCTATTCTATTCTATTCTATTCCATTCTATTCCATTCCATTCCATTCCATTATTCTATTCTATTCTATTCTATTCTATTCTATTCTATTCTATTCTATTCTATTCTATTCTATTCTATTCTATTCTATTCTATTCTATTCTATTCTATTCTATTCTATTCTATTCTCTATTCTATTCTATTCCATTCTCTATTCTATTCCCTTCCCTTCCCTTCCCTTCCCTTCCCTTCCCTTCCATTCCATTCCATTCCATTCCATTATTCTGTTCTACTCTACTCTACTCTACTCTACTCTACTCTACTCTACTCTACTCTACTCTACTCTACTCTACTCTACTCTACTCTACTCTACTCTACTCTACTCTACTCTACTCTACACAAAGATTCATATGTGTGAATTATATATTCTTTAAAAAAAAACCTTGAGAGTTAAATAGGACCTCCATTCTTAGACCCATTTCTGACTGCCAGGTCAGAACTGTCACAACCAGAATTGTGTCTATTGGTGAGCATCCTATTTATATTTGATTGCAGCTCTTTTCTTTCTTACTTCCCCATGTAGTTAACAAAGAGGAGAATGTAGGGAATATTTTTATTGGGCCCAGTAATGACACCAAAGAGTTGGGAACCCTTTTTAGTTCTGCAGCATTTTTTCATTAAGCAAAAGGGAAACAAAAATAAAAGAAAAAAAAAGTTGCAGACAATCACAAAAGGAGCAGGCCCTGAGGTTTTGCAGTTTAGAGTCAGTTTGAAGAAGATAATTATAGATTGAATTAATTAATTGCTAGCAGCTATTGCAGGTATCAGATTACCTATCATTCTGGAATAAAAAATAATGACTAACAGACACAAACATACATTCCAGAAAAACATAAAGGGAGCCTCAAACCTATCTTCTGCAAAATATATCTCACCGTATTTGACTGTTATCTTTTGTTCTCAGGATTATAGTAGCTGGAACAGTTTTAGCTTATTCTTCCTTTAAGCTAGAGGGCATCATAGAAAGAAAAGGTTCACAGGATGTAATTTTTAACTTCACTGATTCTTTGTTGACATCTGGGACAATTCAAAATATTTTCTACTTAATTCTATAACTGTAATATGCAAGTACGTTCCAGTCCTGGGCATTGACATTCAAACATAGTTTGCCATAGTAGTTGATGTTTCCCCCCCCCTCTGCTTTCAGTAATTGAGAAAACTCATCCTTTAATAAGTCTTTTGCTAAAATAATCTGATCTAGCTCTGATAGTTTAGGAAAACAAAGACAATTTCAAAAACTTGACACTGACTTTTCTATTGCGTTTCATTGTCTGTAGATAATTGAGGCATTTTAAAAGAAAAATCTCACATCCATCCATTACAGACGATTGGTTGATCCTAATTGTGACTGTCTATCTCAGGGTGTCCAACTCTCAACATCATGTGATGTGTTGCGACATATCGTGACTTCTTTTCCATTGCCAGCAATGGGGTGGGCATGGTTTCACCATGAAGCATCTGGCCCGCAGGCCGGCAGTTTGACACCTCTGGTCTACCTTGTGGCAATGGCGAGCAACATTTTTTTTTTAACTCATGTCTATCCTTTTAAAGGAAAGATAGAGGATCTCAGGGTTATCACCAACTAAGAGTGAAATGATTTAAAGTGACAAAACTATAAACATCTTCTAGGAAATAAGCTCCGTTGAAATTGATCGGGTTCATGGCTTGTTGTTTAATTTCCTAAGAAGTTGCTAAACATAACAGCTGGATCTAATCAAAATAAGTACCATGTTGCCATAGCAACAAATCAGCTATCTGGCTCACAAGCAGGAAGGGTCACAAAAGTGTTCTACTTGTGTTCCTCAACAGCTGATCCAAGAGGCCTTTTGCTTCTGATACTGAACACACAACCTGCGCTTGAGATCTTATCTCCCATATACTTGTTTAATCTCCTTTTTCAAGCTGTTCACTCTGAAGACCAACACGGTATCTCCTGGTAGCAGGTTCCATAATATTTACTTTCCTCTCTCTTCAATCTCCTCCTCCTTATCTTCATTAGAGGACTCCAAGTTTTGATATCTCCTATCATTTCTACAAGTCTGTGTATCTTATCATGTCCCAACTTGTTCACCAATAAAACTCCCATGCTTGTTGACATAGCATTGGACTTTTCTATACCTCTCCCAACTCAAAAATATCATATTTTTTTGAGGTTGTCCAGGTTTGCAGACACTGTTGAAATGTGGTGGTGACATATTCTTGACTAGCTGTGACTATAACACTGTTAGATTTGAGTATTTCAGTTATAGTACTATAACTGAATTATCGTCCTTTTTTCCCCTTGATCAGACATGTTTTGCTTTTGTGTTTCGAAACAGTGATCTACCAGTGAGGTAATTATCTTTGACTTTTAGCTCATTTCCTCTCATTATTCTATTAGCGGAGAAGAGTTGGCATTGTAACTTATCAGTTGCATAGAAAGTCAAATATTTTGTGATTCCTACATAATTTTGCAATTAGTGATAAGAAAACATGTGGCATAAATGGTGCAAATTAGTACAGAAAGCCAAAGCACTTCAATAAAACGAGTGCGCTGTTTCTGATTGTACTAATTTAACTGTTCTCTGGCTCCTGTAATTGGTAAGATTATGTATTTTTGGATAATAACATTAGTATCTTAATGAAGGAACATTTGATATCTAATTTGAAGTACAAACTGTTAGATTATTTTTTAACAAAATGGATGATGATAGAGAAGAAAAATGGTTTCAGATAATCTAAAACGGGTCTCCAACCCCTGGACTGGCATTGGGCCACAGCATACCAGAAACCGGTCTGCACAAACAGGCAAAAGCCCCACCCGTGGGATGCAGGCACGTCCCTCCCTCCGGTCCGCAGAAAAACATCTCTCCACGGAACCAGTCCCTAGTGCTCAAAAGGTTGGGGGCCTCTGATCTAAAAAAGCAACAGATGCCTTGCCTAATATAGAGAAATATAGAAATCTAAAGGTTAATCGAAAGAAGAAAATGAATTTCTCTCTAGAACAGGGGTGTCAAACTGCTGGCCCACGGGCCAGACGCATCATCTGGCTCACTCCATTGCCGGCAATGGCAAAACCGTCCCGATACATTGCGCGACATCACGTGAGTTTGACATGTCTGCTCTAGAAACTTTCTCTACTGACATAGTGGGAAAGAATAAAATATGGATATGTGTCACTTCCACCATACTTAATACTTTCCATTTGTTTATGATGTAAACATTATTTAACCCGCAGGAATGAAAAACTACTTAGAGTTAATTCATCAGTGAATTCACATTATCTGCTAAGTCGCATCAGATTTAAAAACATCAAGGAGCATCATTGAACAATGCAAAATCCTAGGCAATAATACATGCTAAAATTATGTTATCAGCTATGAGAAATTATGGTGACCGAATTTCCATTTCTTACTGTCATCACCATGCACCTTTTTTTTTTTTTTTTGGTTAATCCTACAGATATATACATGTTTTGTAAGCTGTTTTAAACAGCAAGCAGAAAAGAGGCGCAAGAGTTTTGGGATACTTCTTTTCCTACAGTGGTAGGCAACCTTGGCTCTTTTATGACTGGTGGACTTCAACTCCCAGAATTCCTGAGCTAGCATGGCTCAGCTTGGAAACCTCTCCCTTTCCCCTCAGCACGGCTGGCTCAGGAATTCTGGGAGTTGAAGTCCACGAGTCATAAAAGAGCCAAGGTTGCCTGGCCCTGCCCTAGAACTAGAACACGTAATTCTTGGCTCATAACAAACTTTGATTAGGTGCTACAGACATGCTCGATGCACCGTGAAGCACTTTTCTTTGGAAACAAATCCAGAACACTGTAAATTTCTACTTTCTCTTAACTATGTTCGATCACCCACTATGCAGGAGTAGGGAAGGTTTAGTGGTTAAAATTTAAAATAAGATTTCAATCCCCTTCTCTTTAACAGATGCTTCATCCTTCTCTTAACACCAAAGACAAATCCTTTTGTGTTTTCCCTGTTCCTCTCTGTTTCACTTAGGACAAAATCTTGGATTTGACTTTTCTTTTCAATAAGAAATTGAATGTTCTGTAGAAGAGTTCAGGAGATGGACAGATATTAGCGCTGTTTAGGCATATGATTGCAGATGGATTACGATTAGAAACATCTAGATGCATAAAATAGATGTTCTGCTGGAAGGTGCATGACAGTATCTGGATGGGGAGGGGTGGTCTGTGATGTAATAAATAGTGGGAGCCCTCCCTCTTACAAGGAGATAATCATGTCACAGAATAACCTACACATAAGCTTAGACAAGACTTTAGCTGCAGAACTATTGCTTCAATCAAAGGGTTCCTTTCTTTCAGCATATACAAATACACAAACACACACATTCTCATTCCAAAAGAAAAATACTTTAGTCCATCTTATTTTTTTTCATTCCTTCTTCTCATGGACCCTTTTAAGCAAAGCTCTGATGAGATGAGATAGAGATAGAGATAGAGATAGAGATAGAGATAGAGATAGAGATAGAGATAGAGATAGAGATAGAGATAGAGATAGAGATAGAGATAGAGATGTATGTATAGATAGATATACATACACACATGCATACACAAAGATATACATACACACACAGAGAGAGATATATATAGATACATACACATACATACACATACACACACAGACATTTTTATATATTGAAGCATTTCCTTGAAATAGATGATGTATCTAGAACAGGGTCCCCAACCCCTGGTCCGTGGACTGGTCATAGCATGCCAGCAACCAGTCCGTACAAACCAGCAAAAGCCCCATCCATGGGATGCAGGCAGCACACAAAACCACGTACTCTCCAGTCCATGGAAAAACCTTTCTCCACGGAACCGGTTCCTGGTGCCCAAAAGGTTGGAGACCTCTGATCTAGAATACCCATGTATGTTGTTTTTAAGTTGTTTTTTGACGCTCTTTCTTCAGAGTGACAAAAAGTGTCTATGAACAAAGCCATCATGTACATTTCTTTTTTCTTTTTAATTTATGTTGCTTAGATCCTCTAGGAATTCAGGGTGGCAATGAGGAGGGGGTCTCCCTGCCTCCGCTATGTTATCCAGCCATAGCTTTGTGAAGCAGGCGAATCTAAGCTACAGTGATTAGCTCAAACTCATCCAGTGAGCTCCTTAATTGAGTGGTGAATTAAACCTGGATCACCACAGATCAACGCTCTGGTTTATTTATCTCTTTATCCCTTTTGCTCACTTTGGGGAAGACATTAGCTGTGAAAATGCTCAGGTTTTGATGTTAGCAATCATGCCATGGCATAACCCACCTCTGTCTGCCAGGGAAAATCTGCTGAACAAAAATGTGCATCTCAGAATAGTTTAACTGAATTATTCCTCCTCCAGGAGCTTTCAGGAAATCCCAGGTGCTGATAGTTGATGCGGTGTAAATGTCATTAACGTTCTGTCAATGTTCTTCTTCCGTGTGCTAATGATGCCCTGCTGATCAGGCTTGGAGAGGCTTCCTGGACTCAAAACCTTCATCCGAGTCAAACCAGAATGAAGAAGCTTTTCTCATCCCTCCTGCACAGGAGATGGATATGAGGTTTCTTCTCACGCCAGGTTTTATAATGAAACCGAAGTAGTAAAAAAAAAAAAGGCTGATGTTGGGTGTGAAGAATCAGGACTACACATTAAGTTCCGGTTGAGCTGATTTATTGCTCATGCCTATGCACAAGAATCTAGTCAACTAATATCAGCACTAAACTGGTGCTACATAACAGTCAACGGGATGCAAGAGGGATTAAATTAGACTGCTTGTGGGAACGTAATGACTCCAGGCTGATTCCTCTCTTGATTCCACCCCCAGATCTGCCTTTCCTTCTACCGCTGCAAGGCACTGATTTCTAGATTCAAGTCAACCTTCTTTCCAGGTTGGCCTAGTGCAGGACTGAGGGGGGAAGATGGGATGGTATTGTGTGAGGGGCAGGGACCCACTTATGCACATGCACACAAAGCTTCATTTGTGTGAGCGAGGGGGGTGTTTTCACCCGCTGCTCACATGAGGGGGGCTGTGGGCATGTGTGAGCATGTGCGTATGTGCGCAGCACACTACTCGTGGCCCACTTGCGAATAGGCCACAGCCAGGTAGTGGTTTGTGGCCCACAGATTGGGGACCCCTGCCCTAAGTAGAGTTAGGCCTCTCCCCAGCCCTGCCCACCTCTCTTCACCTATGGGTGCAATCCCGACTTAAAAGTTAAACTTTAATTCATACTCATGTTCTCTGGTTTTAAGTTCACTTTTGAAAGGGTAAATAGATTATATGTCCAACCTTCTTGTGATTCTTCTGAGAAGATTCCTTTAATATTCCTTGCCTATAGACAGAAATTTTGCCAAACTAAAGCAAACTATTCTGCAAACTGTTAGGGAGGAGCTGTTTTCACCTTCTTTCTCTCACACAAACTTTCTAAGCTGTGTTGTCTCCTCCTCTTCCTCCTCTTGTACTCTCTCCCTCCTGGGAATCTAGACAACATTCCCTCACATTCCATTCCTGCTGCATTGTTGTTGTCGTGATAGTGTGTTGATTCTGCAGTGAATTGATCAGAATAGCAGACCTCAGGGTCATGATAAAAGAGGTGTCCTTGCAGTATATTTTCTTTCCAAATATTTTTAGATAATTTGTATAGGAGACGACCAGGCTGAGCCTGATGGCAGGGTCAAACCACCATCAGTTAGGAGTTTCTACACCCCATAAAAGGCCAAGGTCCAGTCCCCATTGACTCTTATCTGGTGCCAATTTGCCTTGACCATTAGTAGCTTGGGTTCTTGTGTATAGGTTGCATGGAATAAACTCATGGTGCTTTTGAACTCTATCCTCACAATTTTGATGTCATGGTTCCGAAAGAAGAAGCTTTTCAAAGAACTTTGAGGCCTTGTTTGCCTTAAAGAATCCTTTTATTGCTACATAGCTTCGGCATGTACATAATGAAGCCAAAAATTGAATTCTCCCTCCCCCAATCACCCGTAACAAAGCATAACTCACTCCTTCATTTAACAGTCATCAATCACGTTCTCCAATTAGTTTGAAGTGTGAACTTTCCCTCCCGTATCTCCTCTGGTTACAACTGACCTTGGAGATGCTGTACTGAAATATTGTTTTGGCTAACTATCCCCCGAGTACATACTTTCCCCCCTCCCTTCTAACATTGTCTGACTTTAACTCTACCGGTAGAAGTGATACACAGGTTAAATAAAACATGTCTGCTTCTTCATATATTGTCAAGCAAGAACATCCGATGACATTTAGCAGCCTTGACATTTGACGTCTGGCCATTTTTAAACAAAGAAGTGTTCCCTGCAGTAGAGAAGAAGCATAGACCAAATCTGCAGATCTTTTTAATGAAGAGAATGGTAAGATGTTGTTAAAAAGAAAAGGAAGAAATTCTTTAAGAACTTCCTTCTTGCAAACTCCATTGGAGTCCAAGATTGGCTGGGGTGTTGGGGACAAAATATCATATTCACTTTAAATATGAAATAAACTATGCTTTATCCAAACACAGCTGTGGAGAAACCTCTGGAGCTTAGCGGTAGAGCATTTCACTGTCATAATTAGAAATTCAGTGGACAGTAGCTGAAATCTAAAACTCTTCAAACTCATGATTCTGTCAGGATGCATCTTGTAATTGTAAATCGCAAACACGGTAAGCGTAAAAATGAATTTAGGTGAGAGTGGGAGTTGTTACTAAACTCATCACCCCCTTCTTTGCCTTTGTGCAACTCTGGAAACAGTGTAATTGTCTACTTAAATTAAAAGATACACAGTTCATCAGCTATGATTGAATGTAATATCCAGTGGGGAATTCCTTCCTTCTCTCAGCAATTTTAGCGAGTCAGACAAATTCTCTATATTCACCCTATATTAAATTAACCTGGCAAGTTATATATCAGGTTTTCTAATTGTGAGTGTGTGCATTATTTTAATATGAAATTGTGTGTGTGCATGTGTATGTGTCTGGTGTCTATCCATCCTAAATAGCTATCCTGTCCATCCATCCATCCATCCATCCATCCATCCATCCATCCATCTTTAAAATTACATTGCATGCACTCATCCTTCAGCAATGAATGTCTGTTTAAAATATCAAAGAAGAATATCAAAAGTTACAGTGGTAGGTTCATTCCAGATTCAAGACTTTGTTCAGTCTTGGATATTCACAGGTGCCTTATTGCCCAATCTCCCACAGGGCTTTTCTGTGAAGGGCAGACTTCAAAAAGGGAAGGTGATGTACACCAAGCTAAGCTAGTATGTCATACAGAATACACATTTAACATATAAAGTAAATGAAGCAAAATATTTGTGACAAGTTTTTTTTTTTAAAAAGTTAAGGGATTGAAAAGGGTCGTCCTCTTCTCTTCTACAGAATGCAGTTTTTAAAATATGCAGATTACTCACTTTAAATCTGAACTCCATTCGGCTCATACACCCGTATACACATGAGCTCAGTTTTGCCTTTGGCCATAGTCATACAATTTCAACAAAAAACAAAGTAAGTCCTGAAGTCCTTAAGATCTGCTCATCCATTCTACAATAGAGAAGTGTCAAAGCTGGCAATGTATAGTTCTGTCAATTCATAAATCTCCCTTGGTTACAGAGCTGTTTTTCTCGGTGTTCCACCTTTCTTTGTGTCATGAAAAGAACAGAGCACTCTGTGTGCAAGAGGAACAATGATTGTAATGCATTTTTTAAAAGCACATCCATACTTTCCAAGAAAACAGGTAGAAAATTGAGGGTTTAGTTTGCTTTTTTTATTAAAAAAAAGAAACACAGCAAAGTCCTGACCCTTCCATTTGATGTTTTAGCTTAAAGGATACTGATAAGAGAGTGTATCCAATAACAATCTTAAAAATAAGTTCATACACATACTCAGGTAATAATAGATCCAATAAAGGTTGTCAACATGTACTTACATTCACCTTTACTATCTGTAGCCTTTAACTGCAAATTTTATGCTATAAATGAATAGCAGTATATCCAGTTTTACTAAATAGCTGATTCACAGCACCCCTCTGTCTCTCTCCTTCTTATTCATGTATTTATACGACTTAAATTCTATACCTACAAACATACAAATTCTTCTGTGTAACTAGAATTTTAAGTAGGCTACAATATGTGTCTCTGTGTAAAGGCAAACTAACTATAGCCTTGCCTGTAGAAGTGTGCTCATCCCACTGATAGGTGTGAGATTTTATTGGATTAAATTGTATCATTTCAATCTGATATTGAATTGTTGTCCACATCTCCCCCCACCAAAGAAATTCTATATTAATGGAATGAGAATTGGCTCATTTGGAAGACAACCTAAAACAGAGCATCAAGTTATAAGTCCCATTAAGGATATATATTGTCTGAGAAAGACTGCCAGAGTCAGAGGGAAGGAGTTAAGTAGGGAATTAGTTTAAGATCTCTTACATAGTCACAAGAGGATGAAGTCTAACCCCACTTGAATGCCTTTAAACCTTATCAAGTTTTACCCATTGCAAACCATTAGTTTGATAAGATTCCTGTGTATAAGGCTTGAGCAATAAAGTAGTAATTTGGAAACTTGACGTGTGAACCTAATGATTCGTGCTTGACATATATTCCTGACTGTGCCTATGTCAGGAAGAACCTGAATTCCCCTGTCAGGATTGATCAATACCAACAAGGATCTGTTGTTCATGTTTGATTAATCTTGATCAATGTTAGGTTTTGGGGCCAAATTACATTTATAAGGATAAAAAGGGAACTGCAACAATTTTAGGATAAAGCTTTTTTTTTTTTAGTTGAGTTGTGGAAATTAGGTCATAGAAGTATTGTTTTCCAGCTTCAGAAATCCCACCTTAGATTTAGCCATCAAGGTTATTAATTCCGTAGGGGAGATTGGGTTAATATCATGCCTCTACTCAACGGGACTAAGCTTCTTTGAAAGTTTTTACAACCTCTCTTTGGCCATTTTTTTCATAGCTATCTAGAAGTAATAAAGCAAAGACACTTGTTAAGATGCAACATTTGTGGTAGGTCTATTTTGTTTTTGTTTCTCTATAGAAGGACTTCACAAACGTGGTCTCAAAAAGAGAAAGAAAATAAGGAGGGGAGAATTAAATAAATAGCAGTGTGTTATTACTCTGAGAGATTGAGTGTGGTACTTTGGGGATCCTGTGTTGGCCTCCACTTTATTTAAGAACCTTTCTATGAAATCTGTAGGAAAACTAAAGAGAATTTTAATTAAATTCACCTATAATAAATGTGTCAGTAATGCAAACTATAGGGTGGGCAGAGCAATAATAGAAAGCCTAGGGAGATATGAAACATGAGCAGAAAGTCATAAAATATGAGGTTGAATCTAAAAATGGCCTGCACAGCCCCCAGAGCAAAATTTTATAGAATGCATAAATTTAATGAGGGGATATTTAAGTGGATGATGATGATGATGATGACAAAGCTGGCAAAGCTGCTCACGTGGGTGAAGTGCAATTAAAATTATCTCTACATTTTGGCCTCCAGAGTCTCCCAAATTAGAGTAAATTATTGTGATCTGCAATGTAGGTCTTGATCATACCCAAGTATATTAATCCCTAGCGCTAAGGATATGATCGGTAACAATCAAAACTGAGATCTCTAAAATCTCATGCCAAACTTCTCCCAATAATAAAAATAATACAAAAACACACACACACACACATGTATATGTATATTGACCCCAGAAGTTCAACTCAATCCCTTCTACAAATGTGCTTACTTTGAAGAAATGGTTGTGAGGATCCAGATAGAAATCATGCAACTGTTGTCTTGCTTCCACAGAGAGCAAGGGACAGTGAATGACACAGTATTTGGATCCTAAAGCCGCAAATAAACCTTTAATTTGGAGGTTTTTGCCCCCTTTCTCTCAGTGGAGAGAATTCACACACAACACACGCCTACACATTGTTGTGCATATATAATGAGGAGCTTCCTTTGTTCCCACATCTTAACTTTCAACAGAAAAGAAAGGGCACACTAACAAATGAATCCCCCAGTAGCTTTTTCTGAAAGAAGGAGATACTTCCTTGTTTGATTGATAAGTCATGAAGCTGAGATGCGACATTATTTAATTAATAACATTTGCATGCTCAAAGAGAAAGAGGTTATAGTTTTAATTCTTAATAGGCTGGCATAAACAAAGCAATTCTGAGCCTGTTGGACTCCCTGAAGCTTCATAAATATGCATCCAGCTGTTCTTTATTTCTCTGTGTCCCAAAGAAATTGTGATGCTGAATAGAATTAAGGCCTCTCCTTGATTTATACTTTGCAGTGACCCGTTTGCAGATCTCGAAAGGAAAACAGCCCCGAATTCCAAGAAAAAAAAAGATATATATATATATATAGGGAGAAACTGTGAACTGTGAATCACACAAAACCCTTAGCTGTGAGTGAGAGAAGATAGACCCAAATTCATATGAATTGAAGAAATAGCTGCTGATCTGTATCACTTGCCTTTAAAATAAGGTGCATTGGGTACAAATTGGATTCCCCATCTGCATTTGCAAGCAAAAAAAGAAGACATCTTTGGACTAGCACATTGTAGACCCATCTCGTCGTACCTTCCTCCTTCCTTCCAAAACAAAAAAAAAATGTTATTCTTCAAAGAAATGAGTGAAGAAAGGAAGGGAACAAAACTAAATGTAGCAATCGAAAAGAAGATAGAACTAGAGGAGGAGAAATTGTTCGCCTAAGGAGGGAAGTAGTATCTGCAGAAAGGGGGGGGGAGTTTTGTTGCCTTTGCATCATTGAGGTGAGGGCCAGTAAAAGAAGCACAGGAGACAATTTATTGCGGTAGATTAGAATTATCAGCTAAAGGAGAGGGTTAGTGAAGAGGCAGGCCAGCAGGAAGTCTCTCTGAGGAAGCATAGACTAAACTAGGGTAGTCCTTATCTGCTGGTTGTCAAGGAACTACAGTCAACCTGGTGAGATTCTTGTAAATGGGTACCGAACAATAAAGACATTATTCAAAGAGTTGTTCGGTCCCTTTTACCTGATATTAATGCTCAGACGTCAGCATTAGAGACTCCGAATCAATATCTGATTCTGTTTGTGATTAGTCTCATCAATTTGCTTTACTTTTGTATCCCACCTTTATTATTTTTTAATAAACAAAATTCAGGGTGGCAAATATATCCAACACACCCTTTTTTCTCCTATTTTCTTCCACAGCAGTAACCCTGTGAGGTGGGTTCGGCTGAAACAGAGTAACTGTGAAAAGGTTACCCATCTGGCTTTCATGACTAAGATGACACTTGAACTCATGGTCTCCTGTTTTCTAGCCCGGTGCCTTAACCACTAGGCCAGGGGTCTTCAAACTTGGCCCTTTTATGACTTGTGGACTTCAACTCCCAGAATTCCTCAGCCAGTGTGCCTGGCTGAGGAGTTCTGGGAGTTGGAGTCCACAAGTCATAAAAGGGCCAAGTTTGAAGACCCTTGCACTAGGCCAAACTGGCTCTCCTAGCATCTCCTTTTATTTTGCAAACCTAAACCAACCCCTGTCCTATTTGGAAAATCATTACTGTAGGATGGAAAAGCTTGTTTTTCCTTTATGGTAACTATACTAGTCTTAGCAGTTTTTATTTTTTTTTTAAATATATATTTTTAAAAAAAAAAACAATGGAAGATAAAATGTTTTTATATTATTTCTGTTTTAATTGGGTAATGGTTTTCCTTTTTCCACTGCACATTGAAAACGGGAAAAAAAAACCCCAAACCCTAAAGTAAAACTGGTTTCCTTCTAAGAGTATTCTCAGTTCACATTAAATGGTTTTGTTGAGTTTTATATTCTCTCCTAAAGTGCAGATAAAGCATTTCCTGTAATTAAAATGAAATAAAATAATATCATTTTCATGAAGGGGAATGGCTACTTTTAGATACTTTTACCCCCCTAATGGATATTTTTTTTGAGTAAGTTAATTAATATTTTCACTCATGGGCATTCAACTCAGAGAAAAGATTTGGGGTTTTAATTATTTATTTTTAAGAACTATCCCGTCTAAGCAGGCAATTTTCTGAAGAAGATAGAGCAATCTCTTGTGATGCTGTGAGTCTTTTGTTACTTGCCTATGTGATATTATATTAATGGAACAAAGTTGTTTCTTGTTTCTTGTATGACTCCAATCCTGGTCTGTAAAAGGTCACTTAATGGCCCCACTAAATTATTTGTAGCTGTATTAGATTCTGTGGGGATGTTATAGCAAAAGAACACACAAAAAAAGCAGTGTGTATAGGATTGTCCATGCAAATTAGACCTTACTGTGAAACTAAATGAGTCATTCTGATTTATCTCATAGTGATGGGATTAGTTCTCACTGGGTTTTGCACCTTGTATCTTACAAGAGCTATGCTTAAAACATCCCTTGTACATTGGTTCATGCTAAAGGTTACTCAAATAGATAAACATTATTGTTCCCGTGGCAATTTTGTTCTCTTGTTTTGTTCTGCATAATGGCACCTCTCTGTATGATCTTAATGTTGGTTTAAGAATTAAGTATTTATTCCAGGAAAAGATACTCCTAGTTTGTGCAGTGCATTCCTTCTGAACAGAAGCTATTGGTTTGAATTGGAAAGTTCACTCATTTCTATATTTTCAACATCACTTAAAGGTGTCAAGAGGCCTATATATTTTGAATGAAAATAGAATTGAGCTTTACAAATAATTCAAGGCTCAGCGTTATGTTTATAATCTGTTCCTTTTCTCTTCCTGTCGACAGGTTAAGAGCTAAATTTCATCAACATTAAACATGTTTCAACATTTAACATGGTGATTTTATTTCTCAAAGAATTCAACTTTAAGCCTTTGGAGAGAAATTATAATTATATTTATAATACAGAATATAATCCTTTCATCTTGGGCAAATTCCTGGGCAAAATCCTTGTCTGGATCATTCCCTGGGGCTGACTTTAAACTAAGGCCAAGTAGATATAGGCTTAGGAAGCCAAAACTCAACGAGAGCTTCAGTAACTCCAACCACAAAGCCTGAGAATAGGCAATATTGTTCAACAGAGATGTTACATGGGCATACTAAGGCATGACGGTAATTTTTCATGTCAGTTTTGCTCCCTTGTCCACAAAAGAAGGCAATAGCTATTGTCCCTAATTCCATTACCTGAACAAATATATAATTGCTTGGTTTCTTCTTCTTCTTCTTCTTCTTCTTCTTCTTCTTCTTCTTCTTCTTCTTCTTCTTCTTCTTCTTCTTCTTCTTCTTCTTCTTCTTCTTCTTCTTCTTCTTCTTCTTCTTCTTCTTCTTCTTCTTCTTCCTTCTTCTTCTTCTTCTTCTTCTTCTTCTTCTTCGTCCTCCTCCTCTTCTTCTTCTTCTTCTTCTTCTTCTTCTTCTTCTTCTTCTTCTTCTTCTTCTTCTTCTTCTTCTTCTTCTTCTTCTTCTTCTTCTTCTTCTTCTCCTCCTCCTCCTCCTCCTCCTCCTCCTCCTCCTCCTCCTCCTCCTCCTGCTCCAAAAGCTCCATTGTTAGTGAGTTTAGGGACAGGAAGAGAGAGAGGAGAGAGAGAAAAAAAGAAATCTATCAAGAAAAAATATAATACATGAGAAAATCAATGTTGACTTGCTTAATAAGAATGGTGAGAGACTCTGTTTCTCTTCTTCCTGTAATTATTTGCTTTGCTGCTAGAATCTCATTGTTTTTAGTAAACAATTGGTGGTATGGTTTTTCACAATGTTGTTCAGAATGTTTGTGTTTAATTATTGTAGAAGCAATATGTGAATGTAAATTGCAACACGCATATATATATATATTTGCCTGGCATGTTTTACCTGTGCATCAGTTTCAGTCTTCAACTTTTTCATTGTTGCTGCAGCAGAAATTTTTTTTAACCTAATTTATTCCCCAGGGAAATAACCAGACATCTCTTATTCTTACACTATGTCTGATTTTATTTTTTTGGAGGTTCATATCTGGGGTTATTTTCTAATTTGTGTATGGATAGAGATTTCTTTTAATTGTATACAAGACTAATTGCAAGGAAAATATGAATTTTGAACATTGATTCTACTTTCTTTGAGAATCCAGATTTCTATCATTTGAAGTCAGATTTAATGGAACTTTGGGCATCCATCTTAAATATATCAGCAGTTTATAAATAGCAAAATAAAAATAGCTATGATCATTTGCAAAATGTTGCCCACAAAGTTGCTATTATTCATTTATATTAGTTATGTTCACCCATCCCAGTAGTCTCTGGGAGGCTTACAAAACCTTAAAGTTGTAAAATTATTAAGATACAACAATGGTGATAAACCCAACCCTGGTAGGATTTATTGTTGCCATTTTATTATTTTTAGAGTGTAATATAGGGAAATAACAGGGAATAGCCAGTGAAGGACATCCAATTTGGTGCAGTGGTGAAGGCATCAGGCTAGAAACTGGGAGATTGTGAGTTCTAGTATCACCTTAGACACCAAAAGCAGTTGGGTGACCTTAGGCTAGGCACTCTGTCCCAGCACTAAGAAGCAGGCACTGGCAAACCCCTTATGAAAAAAACCTTGCCAAGAAAACAGAGTCAGCTGTGACACAGAGGTGCCAACATAAATTCAATGAAGCATTTTAAGATGCATAAAATTTTGAAGAGCCCATCTTGGTTGATAATAGGAAAGCTTCTTTTGATTAAGAATTTAAAACATGCTTCTTTCCACAAGAGATGTGCTATCTTCTCCTTTTGATTTTTCATGTGACTAACCGAAGCCTTCACATCATCAACACGGCAAAATTAAACCCATAGAGTTCTTTTTTATTTATTTATTTCTTCCTCAAAGGGTGCTGCATTGCCATATCTGACTTTATCGTATTCCAGAAATGGAAAATATCCTTTGGTGATGAAAAACAATCCTAAAATAAACAAAACCTCGGCTTACACCACCAGTCTCTATTCTCTCATTCTGCAGTGTTGATTGTCAAAAGGTCACCCACCTCTCTTAACATTAAATGATTTTGTGCAGACCTTACTTTGAAACTTCAAATATTAGATATAATGTTTTTGTGTGTGTGTAAGATTGATCTTTCAACTCTTCCAGACCTTTCTTCAACCTTTTCCCCTAGCTACTTACGAGAGGCTTTACACATACATAATCGATTCAATTCAATCTCTCCTCTTTTACCTTGTAATATTCAAAAATCTTGTTTGACTTTATGAAGAAAGCAGGAAAATAGAGCATGGAAGATTATGTAGACCGGTTTCCAGACACCCAAGTGACTTCTCTGTCCTTTTGTCTTTTGCTGAAAGCCTTTTTATTTTATCATTCATTTATTTGGCAAGGAAAGAGAAAGGAAACGAATCCCATCCCACTGTATGGTCCTCAATAGGACAAATCCAGCATATTAGGGATACTATCCAAAAGATGGAAAGATTGCTGGAGCATAAGCATCTTGTTCAGTGCTATAATATAGTTTCCAGTTTCAATATTACTTTATGTGATTAAATTCCCAAGGTAGAAGGCTGGAAATGCTTCTGGGAGGTCTTGGTACATGAAATATAATACATTTTTGCTTGTTTGAGTGTTTCCCTCATCCATCAGCATGTCACAAGACAAGATGGAAAACTGGATCTGACTTTCAATAGTCCCATTAATCGATGTGTTCAGTGCATGTAATCTGTGTTGTGATCAAAATGGACATTTTGTATTTCAGCAGTCCTTTTTTTTTATTTTTCCAAGTTGATGTATTAGTACAAGTCTAATGGTTAAGGCACAAGACCAGAAAGCAGGAGACATGAGTTCTAGTCCTGCCTCATCTATGAAAGCCAGTTGGGTGACTTTGGGCCAATCACTTCATGCCACTTCAGGCATGAAAGACATCTAGGTTACCTTGGGCCAGTCATTGTCTCTCAGAATATAGCCATGTCCATTGTGTAGTTTTGAATATAAGTTGACCTTCAAATTGCTTGGAACCCATTAAACACAAATCCAAATTTAATAAAAAAAATAAAGTATTTACCTTTTGAAAATCTGCCAATAGATTATTTATGCTAACTTAATATGACAAAACAATTTTGACATCAGAATTCTAAAAAAACATTTAAGGAATATTTTACTTGAAAATTAAAAACAAACTTTCATGGAAGGCATCTAGAATGATGTTAGACTGTCTGGTTTGAGGAAATTATATAGCTTGGCCTAAAGTCAAGAGCCTGGGTTTTAATTTCCTTGAAACGTTAGCATGAAGCTGCTCCACTTATTCCAAGGAGACTTAAAATCTATTTTAAGATGAAATGAGTCTCGGCCTGCAGATTTATACCCGCACATTATTAAATAAAGAAAAATGTACTATTAACCATGGTCTTTTTTTCTATACTGGGAAAATTGCATAGTTACGTATTCTTCTTAGTGGCTGATTTCTATCAATGCAATGTGATAATTAAGTAATTATGACTTTTTCCATCACTGAGCTGCTATCCTAACATCTTAATGTTAATGTGTACAGTTATTATTAGATTTCAGGCAGGATATCTCCAAAAATAAATGTGGTATAACTACTTAAATTGCTTGTGAGAATCAATTTGATCTTGCACAGCACTGTTGTAACACATCACCTGAAACAGGTGCTCAGAGATGACACCAGTCGTGAAACCAAAAGCAAAGAAAATTGCTGCAGATAACCTCAAATGATGTTTAGGGTGGTACCCAAATCATAGGAAATTGGAAATCCAAGTGAACGTATCCTGATAGACTTTCTATTAATATCTCAATTTAAGCATACAGTACATAAAGCCCGCGAGCGTAAGATTTTGCTTTTTCTTCCTCTCCCCTTTTACACTGATGGACCCAGACACATGTTGCTTCTAATTTGCATTGACATGTTCATGCAAGTCAGAGGTGCTCAGTCATTAGACCGAACTTTAGATAACAACCAGTCTACGGTGCTGCAGTCTTGTATAATTAGAGTGACTTCAGTTCAGTTCCCATTGCCAAATATGGAAATCAAATTTCTCGTGAACTTGCATAGAATTTTCATGATCCGTTCCTCTGGGTCATCATTGTATACATTAATGATAATGTGAACCTCATAGCTCATCAAGTCAAAATGTGATAATTTGAGGAATGCAAAACCGTGTTGAGCATGAAGAGTCTTAGCTGACTTTGGGGATTACAGTTTGCATGCCAAATCTCTGCGTTGCGTTCAGTTTCTCATTCTCTGCCGCATTTCAGGGTCCTTTAAATCTTTGAGCACCAGCAACTTCTTGGATTGAAAACCTCCAGTTTGTCTGAAAACCGGTTTTCATAACTAACCAATCATCACTCATGTGGTGTTTATTGCATTCTTGGTTTTTTCCCCCCCATTCATGGGTTTTGCAACAACACCACATTGGGAAGAAAATGAAAGGTTTCCTTCCCGTAAACCCATTAGCAGCTTTCAGGGTTAGGTTGGCATTACCGTTGACAGTGCATTATAACATCAGAGTAGCTTTGGTCACCACATTACAAAAAAGATGTTGAGATTTTGGGGGGGGAGTGCAAAGAAGGGCAACTAAGATGATTAAGGGCCTGGAGACTAAAACATACAAGGAACGGTTGCAGGAATTGGATATGGCCAGTCTAGAGAAAAGAAGTGCCCGTTTTTCATTTTGACACTTGACCCTGCAATGGTTGTAAAGCAGTGGTGGGATTCAGCCGGTTCACATCACTTTGGCAGAACCGGTAGCTAATCTTTTGTTGCCCGGGCCCAGAATGGACTTCCAGAAGTGGCATCCACACAGAGAACCGGATGTTCACATATTTGAATCCTACCACTGGTTGTAAGTCACTTCCTTCAGTACTATTGGGTCAATGAACAAATGGTTGCAAATCGAGGAGGACCCATAAAGTTGATTATGAAGTAATATGCACTAATTAGTATCTTTTACGAATTTATCAGGTGAAATATGTCAGGTAAATTCTTCATGTAGGGAGAGATCTAGGGATACAGGGACATAGGAAATGCTTTGACAGAGCAGATAAACCCCCTTTCCCCCCCTTTTATATCTTTATGTCTCTAAACCATTGAAATTCCCTTTTTTTTTTTACAAGACATTGGCCCAAATTTGGGCCCAAGCAGTTGAGCAATCACCCCTTCTGCTTTCTTATCTTTTTTTTTTTTTTTTTGCTTTTGAGAAAGCTTTCTCTGTCCTTTGTCACTGGAAGTTTTATGTCTGCCTTTGCAGAAGAGTCAATAAGGAAACAAACAGCGGCAACAATAAGCAATTTGTCACACTGAACAGGAGCGTCATGGGGATGTAGCTAGATCAATGGGGAGCATCTTGGAGACCCTTTGTATTTCAATTGCCACCAGGTGGTTTTTTGTTGTTGTTTTTGTAGAATAAAAACTTCCCTGAAAAATTGTTTAATGGAATCAAGTCTCAGCCTTTGTCTAGAAACCTCAATTCCATTGCCAAACTGTTTTCCAGTTGAAAAGTTCCTGACGTGTTTATGAAGTCGCTATGAACTCAGTTCAAAGGAATCTTTTCTTTAGTTTTCGTAAAGGTTTCGAAAGCTTATTTTACCTTTCTGGGAGTATTGATTCTTCTTTGGTATCACCACTGAGAGGCTCTTTTTGTCGTCTTTGTAAACCTTTCGGTTGTGAAGAAATCCAGGACCACCAGTTGGAGATTTGGGAAATCCGACAAAAACTTGTGGAAGTCAAAATACAAGGGATGGGCAGCTTTATGTGGTACATACAATGGAGAATCAGGGAGATATATTGTGGATAATGCTCTTGTTTGTATTATGTGAGAACAGTCAATTTTGTCCGTGGTACTCAAACATCAGCTCAACAGCTTCATCTCAGGGGCGCTTGGTGCTCTCTGAGTTAGTTGTTTTCTTGAAGACATTTCATTACCCAGTCTTGGTAACTTCATCAGCACTGATGATGTTACCTAGTTGGGTAATGAATCGTCTGCAAGAAAACAACTAACTCAGAGAGCACCAAGGAGCCTTCATTTCAAACCTGACCTACGAATATTCTCCTTTAGTAGCTTCATCTCACCATCAGCCTTGAGACCGTATACTCAACAAGTCTTCCTTGGTGTCAAAGTAGATTGACATAATAGACGCATAATCACCACATTATCGTTAATATGCTGAACTAGAACTCAGGAAATTCCGAGTTCTCTTTTGCAGATAAAACTTGGGTGACTTTGGGGCAGTCTCTCTTTCTCCCTCTCCCCGGCTTAGCTCACAATCTTGTGAAGAAAATAGGTTGGAGAATAATGTATATACCACATTGAGGTGTTCCAGAAAAACGTAGAATAAAAATCAATTAATTTGTGCCTGGATATGTAGCTGAAATTAAGCAAGCACATCAGTTGCTTAGTGTGAATTGCTATCCTGATCTCTGTGTGTGTGTGTATGTATGTGTGTGTGTGTTTTCTGAGGTTTTCGCGGGTATTTGTAGGTCTTTGGGTATTCGGGTTTTCTCCCGCGTAAAATTGGAAGTGTCTTGGCGACGTTTCGACAAAAAAGGAAGAAACAGCTACGATCACACATTGCTCCTAGAAGCACGAAGCTGAAAGCACCAGCCTGAAGATGACAAATGGGACTTCGTTGAATTGTCGCCAAGACACTTCAAATTTTACGCGGGAGAAAACCCAAATTACCAGATGTATATATGTATGTATGTATGTATGTATGTATGTATGTATGTATGTATGTATGTATGTATATTTCTGAGAATGATTCCTTCAAAGCAATAATATGCATGAATATGAACGGTATTAAAATTTTTGAATTCTTTCTTTATTTAGGGTGCATATCTCCTTAGCTGATGTCAATGAAAGAGAAAAGTAGCCAAGGACATTTCATGTATGTGTGGCTATTTTTCAGCTGTGTTTCATTTCAAGGTTGTTAACATAATCATATTCCCCCCTCCACTTTTTTTTTAAAAAAAGAAGACGAACATCTTACTTACCAGAGTGTCTCTTCTCTTAAATAAATAAATAAATAAATGATTGCTGAATTCCATTCTATATTAACAATTTTTAATTGGGAAAAACAGCAGAACTATACAACATTTCTTAGTCACTTTCTATCACCCCTCCAAAGCACCTCCATGTTGTTACTAGTGCTTGGTATGTAGACTATGTTAACTATCAAGTGGACATGTGATCAATAAGGCCTCCGTGCTCGATGATTATAAAAAATGAAGCTTTGGGAATTGCTACTCTGTCAGATTGTTCGGTATTTGTCCTTGCACTCTCTCTAAAGAGAGGAAACAATTATACCCAGCATTCTTTTTTTTCCCCACCCACGTCTGTTCTTTCCCTCTTGTTTTTTTCCCAGCTTAGAAAAGCTGATGGTTAGAATGGTGGCGGGCTTCTGTGAGGAAAGAAGCCAGCGGTATTGTGAAGTGACATTGCCTTCTTTTTAACACTGTTGCTGTCACGTTATTTTCCATTTCTCCCAACGTGTGTCTAATTCATATTCATATCCGTGTTCATTAAGGGGAGAAACGGAAGAGGGAGGATTCTTCAGAAACAGCAGCTTCCAAAGAACATTAGAGTGTAAAGAATAAAACTTCAATCTTCTTTTACACATCCTTTGTAAATCAGTTGTGTTGGCCATGCTCTGGAAGCTCTTCAGTTCCTCTTTCTTCTTTATTTGTGTGTCAATTTATTCCATCAGGTTGGTCGGCTTTCCTTTGTATCCCACACCAGCAAGAGAGGGCTGCTATTATGAAGGATATAACATATTTCTTCTCACATTTTCCCATTCTTCTCTTGAGCGTCGGTGCATTGATAGAAATTGGGCTCTTTCTTTCATGTATTTAATTTAGGAACCAGAATACTTTCCAGGGGGTTTCTTAAGTTGCCTGCCTTAAAAAAGTCTCCAAATACAAGACAATAATTCCTCAGTGCTGAGTTCCTTCAATTTCTTGTCACATGGAGGAGAAAACACATGTTGGTTTTGTTTTAAGAATGAGAGGGTCTCTTTGGAAGTTTGCCTCCAAATTCAACTCTGAAGTATTTAAGTACACAAAGATTTGGGATGGAATATTGAATGTTACTGATTATTACTGTAAGGAGAAATAACTCTGTGTTTCAAATCCAGAGGAGTTTTGCAAAGAAAAAATGAGAGGAATCCTCAAACAAGGAGAACATTTACAGTAGCTGACTATAAAGAGACTTGAAAACTATCGTTTCTGTTGAAGGAGGCATTGTAAAGTACTGACTGAAACTGTATCCTAGCTTTAGTACTAGCCATATTTATTATTTTTATTATTTTCAATTTGTAAACAGCTGCTCATAGGTAGAAATGATACATTCATATACGTAGGAAAAATGCATATTTAAATTAGTGTCTATTAGCCCCTTGAGATAGTCTAGCCAAGAAGCACAACCTTAAATAATAACTCTACCTTACATTAACAAATGTTTGCAAATCTGAATGTACTCCTGCCTCTCGCAAAAACTAGGAAGTGTCTTTTCTTAAATTCTTGCTCTACCATTCCTCTTTCAGACTCAAGGGTTTATCCAACTGTCTAGGCTGCAGATTGTCCTTGTCTCCTATTCCCACATACCATTACAATATCATAACAACATTCGGCCAATGTCTGTTTACTCAGAGATTCACTCAGATACGATTTGACCAAGGAAAGGTAACTTTTGCCTGCAACTATAGATTGGCGTTGAGTGGAAGAGCTAGGAAAAGTATGATTTTGTCTTCTGAGTGCTTCATGTGTCTTAGACTGAATAGCCAACTGTTCATTCCAACGCTCTGTACAACTTTGATGGCTGGGGAAAAAGTAACTTGTGGACCTTAACTACCTGTCGACCATAGAACTGAATCTAGCATGGATGTATTTATGTATGTTTCTATCTGTACTATAAACAGATTGGTTTTTTCAGTCTTTTTCCATTTCAGGTGTATTTTTGTTAGAATAATGGATCGCAAGAGAGATTAAAACAAAGTCAAGATGGAAGCTATAACAACATGACAACTGTCCCTTTTTTACATGTGTCATGCATGATTATGTTACTCTCCTGGAATGGGACAGTAGGAAAAGCTGACTTAGCATAGGGGAGAACATGCATTGAGCATCAGTCAAAAATCACCATCATCTCTTTAACAGCATCACACAGGCTGCTAACCTATTTGCTAAACAACAAAGGTAACTAATCTCTTTTTCCCCTTCTTTCTGCCATTAGAAAAATTAACGAAGCATTTATTGAATTTGAAGTAGAAGAATGAAAAGGTATGACTTAGTTATTCATTCTTCTACTTCAAATTCAATAAATGCTTCGCAAACTGTTAAAGACACATCTTTGCCGGCAGGCCTGGGGCAGTTGACACCTTGCCCCAGCCAGTGTATGTTTGTTGTGAGTTTGTTTTGGATGATTGGTTTTAATTTAGGGGTTTTATAATGTATTTGATTTCTATATGCTACTGATTATGTTGTAAGCCGCCCTGAGTTTTCGGAATAGGGCGGCCTAGAAATCGAAACAAACAAACAAACAAATAAATAAATAAAATATTCCCTTAATAAAATGTTAACCTTTATTTGCATTTGCATTGTTCTTGACGTTTAACTTCTGTACGAAATTACTTCCTTCCACTTCAGGTGACAATTAATGCAATTTGTAACTAAAATTGTTGTGAAGGTCAAGTAGATCTTGGGTTAATTTCAAGCCCTCTTCAGGTTTTTTTTTTGTTTTTTACTTTATTTTTTAAGTACAGTCTCAGGCTATTCTTAATGCAGCTCTAGAATAACAAGAGACACAGTTTTATTGGATTAGGAGTTGTATAGCTTCTCAGAACTATATTTGCAATTTATGTGTCATGTCATTCCAAAGATGCCTTATGTTAATAATTTATGTTTATTGGGATTTATTTTGAGTAGAATTATTTGGCTTTTGTGAGCTCACTCCTTTTTTCTCTGTAAAAAGAAAAGAGATAATTTTTTTTATGACTCTGAATTTGCTGAATCCTAAAACACAGGCTCCCATCAGAATTACATCTCCAATTTCACACAATCTTTTCGTCCACAAATGTTGTTCCGAGTCATTTTTGATGGCATATAACGCTCACTATTTTCTTTGCTTCAAAACTCCATCATCCTACTTTATCCACAGATTGCTCAAGATTAAGAACTTGAGCAAACAGTGATTTCTTTTCAGCAAGCCAGTAGTTGTACATGAGCGAACACGAATCAAGCCATCTTAAGCTTGCTAAAATATAGAATTTTTTTTCTCTATCAAATATCGGTAGAAATTAGAGAAACAGGTCGGTTGTATTACTCACTCAAGCTTCCTTAACCGCAAAAACACAGTTTTTCCAAGAGTGCCAGAGAACAATACGAAAAGTTATCAAACATGCATAACAACATGATAAAGCTGTATGATAATTTGGGAGACTATTATACTTTTGATTCCAAATCTGTCACCGTTGAGGAATTCTTTGGAGACCTTAGTACATTCCGGACATTATTTTTGGTAAGTATAGATTCATCCAGCCTATGGCTACAAATATATTTGCACATGCTTCTTTCTAGAATATTGTCCAGTGTCTTAACAAATTCTGTTGATTAGCATCTCTTTCAAATCCTTGCAGGAGATGGATCACTAATATACAAGCTGCCTATTCAGCTTACCATTCAATGTTGTACTTTATTCCATCTTCTTCTGCCGTTAGATCTGGAATTTATATGTAATGATTTGTTATATTTCAGTATATTCATTAGTTAAAAGAGAATGTGAACTCTTTATGTGGAAAATAATTTTTAATTGTGTAAAACCTATGCAAAAATCCTGTGATAGGTAAGTGGTGGTGGATTAATCAGTTACATCTTCTCAGACCTATTTAAAGTATGAGCACGTTTAATTGGGACTTCAGTAGGATTTGGGTATTGATTGCTTCTCCACATTTTTCTTGCTCGCAAATGAAATGTACAAATCCCTGATCTGAATGGCAAAAGCAGCCACAGCCACAAAAAATAATTATTTGTAACCCCAGCATATATTGTTCTGTTAAGAGATATTTAATTTTCAAGAGTGATTTTTGCAGGAACAGTTAAGCTGGAGCAAATAACTACTTGCAGAATTTAAAGCATGTTTCCTTTTTTTAAAGAGGGATTACTCCAGTTAACAATTTCCATTAATTATTATCCCCTCCAGCTCTTGCTAATCATGACATACCCAAGGCTATTCATAACTGTTCTTACTCTTAGAAATAGCTTTTCATAGAAAAGGTACTTCTAAGCTATGTAGTATCAGGAATCTTATTATTTTTCTCACTTAATATGGTTCATCAAATATCCAACAATAAGTTGACTTTTGTAACTATCAAAGAAACTCAAGGATCACATAATAGCTTTATTTAGTAACTTTTGACCCTGTTTTCTACTCTAACAGAATGCAAGATAGACTAGTTGAGACATCTTTCCAGGCTATTTATTAACTGAAATGATAGTTTCCAAGAGATACTGAAATAGGGGCCATTGTCTCTCTTTGCCCAGTATAGTCAAGTATACTCCAGGAGGAGAAGAACTATGCTAAAATCCTAGAGTATTGGCAGATAGAACTAGAATTTTGAGTGATTTATAAAAGGCTGGAATAATGTAGTCTTTCTTGAAACTATAGTTAGACTAATAATAATAATAATAATAATAATAACAACAACAACAACAATAATAATAATAATAACAACAACAACAACAACAACAACAACAATAATAATAATAATAATAAAGTTGGAAGGGACCCCTGAACTAATATAATAGTCCCCTTGTAGGTGAAATTAATCCATTATTAGAAGTCTATGACACAACGAAGCAGAAGAATTCATCCTGCAGATTCTACGTTCTTCCTTTTCTTCAGAATTCTCAGATTTTAAGATCTAAAATTGTACCTATTAGATAGGCCCCTACCCCATCTCACAGTTTTGCTTCCTTCCTCTTTAAATTGGGTTCTTGCAGATGTTGTTCCCACTGGCTGCCTCTGGGTTGTTGTAATTAACTGCATCATAAGGAAGGGATGGAAATAGACATATGCTCCAGAATACGAAGCTTACCTTCAGGGACTATTCAAACTGCCTGGAATTATCAAGGCTGCCCAGCTATTTGCCATCGCTTTTAGCACACAGAAGCCTACTGCCAGCAGCAAGCTTTAATCTGTTGAGTAACTATCAACAGTTGGTGTGCGCCGCAAAACAATTCTCAACTTTACTACATTCATTTTGTAATGTTATTGTTGACTCCTAAATACCAGCAGTATTTTTGAGAGGGAGAGAAAACAAGGAAGAAATATTTGTATTTTTACAGGTCTGTAATAATAATAAGAATGTATTGTTGATGAATAAGATTAGTTTAGTTTAGTTTAGATTAGATTAGATTAGATTAGATAACCTTTATTGTCATTTTTTCCTGTGGGCACAACGGCACACATTAAAAATGAAGTTTAGTTGCTTGCTCTCAAAGTGTACAGATACATAACACACACTTAAAACATGCTATATACAACGTACGTATAGACCTACACCCTTACATATAAGTAGCATATAAATATTAATCACTGTCCATCTTAATTATATAACGGAAGGAGGAAGCTTTAGAGTTCACAAGGTTAATACTTGGTTAAGGTTAAGGTTAACAAGGTTAAGGCTTACAGTACAGTATGTATTTGTATGCCTGCTTATGAACAGCTATAGAACTGAACTGGCATCAAAGTAGTGACGATAAAGATTTCCATAAGCTAATGATACAAATAGATGGTATATGTCTAGAAACCAGATTAATTCTCTTTAGAAGCTTGTTACCATTCTGTTAAAGCCTTAAAGCCTAAGGATGACCTGGATAATTATAATAATCTCGTTTATCTGTCTGTTATCACCCACTTGTAAATTTCAACTCAGTTTACTAATACTGTATGTTAGCCTGGTGTCTTGTTTCTCTACCTTGCGCACGTACCTATTTTCTACAAAGAAGGATAGTTATATTTATGGATGAAGGACGCCTTGTTTGCACTAAAACCATTTTATGTGAGGTTAGATTTTACAGAGGACAATAGCTATTCAACTTTCAGCATGATTAGTTCAAGAAGTGAAACCTACGCATAATCTATTTCTCTGATTGCTATTCCCAAAGTATGTATTTATGAAGAATGAATGAATGAATGAATGAATGAATGAATGAATGAATGAATGAATAAGATCAGTACCAGAGAATGATAAAATGTTGGGTAACAGTGAATTTAAATTTACTGTTTTATATATTAGCTTTAATGCAGACTCTGGAGAAGAATTAAAAGTTGTCTAATTAGATATAATAAAGGAGTTTAGAGATGCCGCAACATTCCAGATTGATTGAAGGTCTTGTCACCAGTGGCACTTTGGGCATTAGCAAAAGCATAGAAAACTCTAAAGTTTTTTTTTCCCCCAAATTAGAAGAAGGTTAACCACTGTTCTTCTGAGGACAGCATGAAAACAAGTACGTTTGCTGCATATCCATTTAGGTCTTCCATTTTCTTTCATACGTGAACTTCCAAAGACATGTTTTCTTTCAGTAAGTTATTTTCAGGCCATTAGTAAGCATCAAGAAGAAAGGAAAGTATAAAGATAGCTGGGTGGATTTTACAGGTTCAGACCTTTTCAGTTCCTTTCTCCTTTGTTGCTGCTATAGATTAACATGAAAACGTTTTCTGCCTTTGGGACTTGCTATCTAGGGGGAAAAAAACTAAAGTTATGTGGTGCCCTTGAATTGCTTGTTTACTTGTCTTTCTTCCGCTATTTTGGAATTTTGACGGAGAATTACTTTGTTGTATTTCAAGTAAACTTTGAACGGTAATTATAGGTTTTTTTCCCCACTTCATACTAGTTTCACACTTCATGGACTGTATGTTTTTTTTTATGTGAAGAGGAAACATTTTCTATAGTTAGAGGCTGGCAACACAGCACATTATTGAAAATAATGCCAGAAAAGCCTTTTTAAAAGAAAGAACGTTGCATGAAAGAATATCCTTGCATTGAAACCATCGGGTTTCAGCGGGGCTGACCAAACTGAGATAGCAGAAGAATTCAGGCTGAGATCAGGGCAGGCTCATTAAATTTAGCTATTTTTCAAGATAGCGTCTTCTTCACTTCTAAAATATTGAGGGTTGGAAAATATTCATTCTTATGAGATAGCACAGTGGCATCTCAGACATGTTTTTATAGGTCATCAAAATACATCAAAGTATCTCCATACAGGTAGTCCTCAACTCACAACAGTCCATTTAGTGACTGTTCAAAGTTTCAACGGCACTAAAAATGCCTCTGAGGAAGCTTCTTGGGTGAGAAGCGAAATGCCTTCAAAGAAAAAACAAAGTCCAGTTGCCTTGTGAAAAAGCACCTTTGGGATAACTATGACCTGAATGACTGAGAATCTCCATAGATGTCTTTAAGAGAACAGCCAAACTCAGCCGGCATCAAGGACCCCTCATTTCAACCTCAAGCTACAAATATTTTCCTTTATCGATATCTCTAAAAGAAGAACACTCTTAATCACTGTGCCGAACGTTAACGGGAAGGGAGAAAATTCATTCTGTATTTCATAACAGTATGATTAAAAAATACACATTGCACTTTTCCGTTCGGTAACGTCAGCTGCCACAATGCAGATTTTTGTGAAAACCCTCACCGGCAAAACCATCACCCTTGAGGTGGAGCCAAGTGACACAATTGAACATGTCAAGGCAAAAATTCAGGACAAGGAAGGTATTTCCTCCTGATCAGCAGCGTCTGATCTTTGCGGGAAAACAGTTGGAAGATGGACGCACACTCTCCGATTACAATATCCAGAAAGAGTCCACTCTTCACTTGGTGCTGCGCCTCCGCGGAGGAATCATTGAGCCTTCACTCCGTCAGCTGGCCCAGAAGTATAACTGTGACAAGATGATCTGCCGCAAATGCTATGCCTGCCTGCACCCCCGTGCTGTGAATTGTCGTAAGAAGAAATGTGGCCACACCAACAACCTGCGCCCAAAGAAGAAGGTCATGTAAAGAGCATGGCGGGAGCTGCCCCCATCCCTTCTCCTAGTACCTGGCTGTGGTGTTCCTGCAGCAACGCGATTCATCTTCCTTCCTCCCACAAGAGGCCGTTTTTCCCCCGCCAATTGGAATAAAACATTCAGCGCGCCAAAAAAAAAAATACACATTGCACCCTAAATATATGGAAAACGTTTTAGAAGCAGCAGCTAGTTGAATAATTGATCATGAGGTTTTTGTGGGAGTGATTCAGAATCAAAGCTGCTTTTCAGATCGACAATAAATACTAATTGTGAATTTGTCGACACACAAGGGATTCCTTTTAGGAGAGCTTGCGGCATTAGATTTTGCAAGACCTCTACAAAATAATTCAATCAAAATCAGTTCCCAGAGATGAAATGGAGGCTTTCTTTACAGCCTGTCCAGATTAGAATTCAGATATGAATATTAACAATGAATCAGATTTCATGATGTCTAGTAGGGATGTCACTTCTTTAAATATATGAAGGGAATTTGGTCTGGACAACTTGCAAACCAAATCTCATCCTTCAATATGTTAACATCAGTCAGTCAAAACAGCGACATTTTAAAAGTGTGATTATTTCATTTTTCTTCCTTTTTTAAAAAAAAATTCAGCCCTTGATGTTTGCAATTTGTAGTTTGTTTCAAGTGGGGCTGTTTGAAGTTATTTCTTTCGGCCTTTCATGTAACTGAATCCATGAACGTGAATCGTATATGACCAATTAATTTGATCTTAAAAGTATTCTCAGCGAACAAGCTTTGTTAACATATCATAGCTATTTATTTCCTAGGAAGTAGAATGCTCTGAAGGTGACCATTCAAGGTTAAGGAGATGAGTACAGCAGAAAGAGGAATTGCTGGCAACGATGAAGCACGTTTCACCAAAAATTCCCCACTGGAAAATATCAGAATACTTATATGAATGGAAAACACCACAGAGACCATAGTCAGTGTAATTTTGAACTCCCTGATCATTTATTAGTGAGGCTTTTCCTAACTCTCAAGGTTGTTTTACAAAAATGTTCTCAGGGTAGTCCTCAAAAGTAGATCCAGGAAGAAGGAAGAAATTAGAAGTTGATGAAATCAAAGTGATGGGCAGGCTGAAAATAAAGCATGAGTCTTAGTAAAGCAAAAAGAAAAAGAAAAAAAGAAATGTGTTTGTTTGTGTGTTGTGTGTGTGTGTGTTCCCTGAGTTCAGTGAACAACTCATCTCTGCAGATAGCATTCACAAACACAAGCAATAGTGTTCTTGAGGATAAAATAGAATAGAATAGAGTTGGAAGGTCTTCTAGTCTAGCCCTCTACTCAAGCAGGAGACCCTACACCATTTCAGACTGTCCAGTCTTTTCTTAAAAACCTCCAGTGATAGAGTGCCCATGATTTCTGAAGGCAACTTCTGTTCCACCGGTTAATTGTCTTCACTGTCAGGAAGTTTCTCCTTAAATCCAGGTTGCTTCTCTCTTTGATCAGTTTCCAACCATTGTTTCTCGTCCTTCCCTCTGGTGCTTTGCAGGATACTTTGATGCCCTCTTCTTTGTGGCAGCCCCTCAAATACTGAAATATTGCATTTTTTTTCTTTTTTTTTCTTTACTAATAGTCCTCAACTAGTCCTCAAGACAGAAGATGCTAGATTAGTTCAAGGCTGTGGGCTGGGAAGGGAGGCTACATCTGTATTTCGCAGTATTTTCCCGTGCTGCTTTTTCCATACTGCTGCCTCCATACTTTTTTAACTGCCAGTTAGAGAGTTTAATCACAATAATTTGGCTTGCCAACAATTGTAATCTTTTATGACATCCCTCAGAAGTTGCATGTCAGGCTTGATGCTTCTCTGTACTGCTCAGTGCAAACTGGGTCTGTGGTTATTGTTGTTATTGCTTCACACCACCCACTGGGAAACTCAGAGCTTACCTACTGCCTAGTACCCATTTCTGAAAAGGTCTTGCTTGTTTATTTTTGTTTTGTGGAAACAATTGACTCCTTGGGGATGAGTTTTCAGCTTCATAAGAATTAATGAATGGCTGGATGGATCCTTTGGTGTAAACAGGGACGGCAGTATTTTTTTGGCAGTATTAGACAAATATCTGGTTAGCCGGTTTAAATGTTGGTCTTCTCTAATATATTAAACTTTCTAGGAGTTAAGGATTTATTGAGGCAATGACTGGCAACCTGTAAGACAGTTCCTTAACTTGTACAGGTAGTCCTCGATAAAAAATTCTGTTGTTAAGTGAGGGATTTGTTAAGTGAGTTTTGTCCCATTTTATGACCTTTCTTGTCACAGTTGTTAAGGGAAGCACTGCAGTTATTCAGTTTGTAAACAGATAGATAGATAGATAGATAGATAGATAGATAGATAGATAGATAGATAGATAGATAGATAGATAGATAGATAGATAGATAAACAAACAGAATTGGGATACATTGATACAGTGGAGATAGATAGGTAGGTAGGTAGGTAGATAGATAGATAGATAGATAGATAGATAGATAGATAGATAGATAGATAGATAGATAGATAGATAGATAGATAGATAGATAAACAAACAGAATTGGGATACATTGATACAGTGGAGTAGATAGATAGATAGATAGATAGGTAGGTAGGTAGGTAGGTAGGTAGGTAGATAGATAGATAGATGATAGATAGATAGATAGATAGATAGATAGATAGATAGATAGATAGATAGATAGATAGAGTGGGGAAGAGGATCAACAGACAGACTATCATGGACACACACATACACACAAAGACACATAGAACTCTAGAAAGCTCTGACTGGCGCAACTAGTAATTCTCTATTCTTATCCTAAAGCATAGGACCAAAAGCTAATCTTCTCGTTAACATGCTTCAGTTAAAGGTTAATTAGCATTTTCCAGCATGAATCTTCTACCCAAACCAGGAAGATATAGTTCTGTTTCTGCTGCTATAGAAAAATTTTAAAAAATGTTGCAGAGACTTATGCTGTCAACCAAAAAAAAAAATATTTTCTCAATATTTATCAAAGCAGAATTAATACCAGCTAACATATTAACCTGCTAACTTAAGAGTTTCTTTTAATTTTTCCCCAGAAAAGACTTTTGTATACAACGTGTAGAATTTATTATGCATTCACTCTAACGGATTTTATTTTTTTATTTTTTTTCCTGGGGAAAATCAGTACTTATTATGGATTGATACGATTAATAGTGCACATTTAATTTCCGCAGAAAAGGAGGTGCTGCTTTAGGAGGGGCACTTGCTGTCACCCAGTTATGCTAAAGAACAAAATAAAACAATCCTTTTCTGGGATGCCCCTTATCTTTAAAGAAGAACATATCACATGAAATGAATGGGCCGATAAGGATGTAATCTGGCTTTTTAAAATGGAAACGCTTAGCATTTGTATTGATTTTATGCGCACTTTTTGCATCTGAATATTAGGTTTCAGCCCTCGTTCATCCGCTCTCCTGCTTTTTCATCAGGGGAGATTCAGCATGCTGACTTCATATGTCATCAAAATTAATTTAGGGCAGTGATACAAATCCTGAACTTTGGGAAGAGATTGACCAACTCCTTCGCTGCTATTATTGCAACTATTACGTTCCCCACCAGACTGATTCGGAAGCAAGTGCAGCCCATAATTTAAGACCTGTTAGCTGGCTTTTTATTTTATCTCAATAGTTTCATTTCTTTACCGTGTTTTATTCAGTACAGTTCATTAATCATAACCTGCACAGTGCTCAGGTCTGTTTGGGTAACTAAGACTTATCTTTTCCATGAAGCTCATCAAGCTGAATATGTAGAAATCATTTCACAGCATCACCACCCCCCACCCCCAGCTTTTTAGTGAGAAGATGACAACAACTCCAAAAGACCTCTTTGACAAGTGGGCAGTAGGCACAACATTTGTCTAACTTGCCCAAGGCAGTTTTGGAAACAGTAATTCACAAAGCATTGGAAGGTTGTTGAAAAGGATAAACATAACAAAAGCAAAACTTTGTTAAGTATGGTAATTATCGGGATGAACAAGAAGTTTATAAATTCAGAAAGTTGCTCCCAGATTAAATGCATGCCTCCTCATTCTTTCTTCACTATCCCTTATATCCATTTTGGCAGGCAAAAAGTCTTTAGGTTACTGGATTTCTAGTTCTGATAATCTCATAGTCAAATTTTGTTTATCACCTGTTTTGAGCTCCTCTGTTTTCATTTCATATTTATCTTGGTCCTTCCCAGCTAATATCCTTCTTTCTATGTTAAAAGTAGTGGAAATAGAATAATATTAGGCTGATAGTTACAATAAGCAAACTGATTTTCTCTGGGATTGGTCCCTTTTATTACTTTTGCATCATCGTTGTCTCAGCAAATCATAAAGTTATACATAGATAAAGCTAACCTTACATGCATAAGGACAGAAGTCTGTTTGATATGTTTTGTTTGGTGCTTCTGTTTACCTCCCTGTTGGGCCAGGCATAACTTCAAAACATGTTTCTCCAGGTGCCTCCCATTCCACCATTTTATGGTGAAGTATATCCCTATTTAACAAGGTCCTTGTTCACCTGCTGAGATGTCATCTATTAAAAGTCTATTATTCATTTAATTTTCTTCTCTCTGGATTTAACTCTTTTATTCTCTGGAGTTCTTGGCCTGGACTGGTTTGTAGGTTATCAGACTAAAACAATGAAACAACTAGTCATTGTTTCATAAAAAAAGATGGTGCTTTGAAAAGTGACATTATACCATGTATTTTTCTCCCCTCCAGACAACTAAAAATACAAACCAAGTCTGTAACAAACAAGGTTCCTCTCAATTCTCTCTGCATAAACAATTCCTGTGTTTGCTATGATTAATACAGGAAGCGTTGAAGGAAAACCATAAAAGGAGAGAAATGGAGGAAAAGACCAAGAGAGCCAAACTTGCCAAAGAGAAAGCAGAACGTGAAAAATTGGAGCGGCAGCAGAAGAAAAAGCAGCTGATTGACATGAATAAAGGTAAGGGGATGTGGATGGAGCAAGATTTGATAGCTCAGTAAATGCCCCCACTCATGTGGCCTTCAGGAAGGGTATCAAAACCTGGTCCTGCTGGTTGGCCTGGGGCCTGAGGGGCCTCTGATCTCTGGAGGTGGTTGACATGGTAAGAAGAAGATTTTGTTCCTGTACTCCTTTGTTCCATTTTATTTATTAATTTTATTTAGTAAGAACATGTATGTGGCCGCCCAACTCACTCAGTGACTCTGGGATCAAACCCCAATATAAAAAATAATAACACCCCCCCCACCTCACCTCTCTTGGTGACAACTATCAAATGAGCCATTTGATGGGCTCCATCCCATTCTGAGGTCCCCAGGCCCATTAGCAAAACCAAGTCTTCAGGTCCTTGCAAAAAAAAAAGTATCAAACTTGGGGCCCGTCTTATCTCTATGGGGATGATGTTCCACGGGGACACACAAACACACACACACACACACACACACACACACACACATATATGTGGGTCTTTGGTTCTTCGGGTTTTTCCCCAATAAGGCTACTTTCACCTATAAGGCTACTCTATATCTAGAGTAGCCTTACAGGTGAGAGGGACAGTGCATCCATTTAATAAATACACTTAACAAATAAAAAAAACCACTTGACTGTTAATGACAGAGAACCAACTCTGTCTAAACCCTTCCTCAGTTCTTTGGGAGTGCCACGTTCACTCTCTCCGCGTTGTTTGTCTCATGTCTCTTCTAAAGTCTTTTGCATCGACTTACACGAGCTTCCCGCGTTGCTTTGGCTTTAAAAATGCACTAGTGACGGTTTTCAGGTTTTTAAATGATCCCTATTTTGCAAGCCTCTTTCCAAGAGCGTTTGTGATAGCAAACACTTTTCTTCTGCAGCTTGGAGACTGTCCTTACTCTATCTCTTGACAGTTCTTCTTCTTTTTTTTTATTTTTATGAGCTGCAACAGCTGGCTTTAGCTGCCAGCCTCAGTGCAGATTGACAATGGGATATGATAAAGGAAGCCACAGTGAGCTTGCTGGGTAACTGAACTGACACTATATTGTGCGCGAGGGCATTCGCGGAGAGGGTACAAGCAGGAAGGCAGGGAACGAATCAATAGGCTCTTAATATCTCTGCTTTGCAGAGTTGCAAAGCACTGCTGAAATGCGCGCTTTCCCCTCCATCCCATTGGATTTCCGAAACAGAGAAGAGAGATGACACCAATATGAATTAGGTTGAACGAGAGATTACTTCACTCTGCGGTTTGCTGTTCTTCCCTCTGTGATCATTCCAGTTCCGTGTTGAAGCACAGCTTAATCCATCCCAATCATGAAACACATAAAAATGCACAGTGTGTGACCGCAGCTTGTCCTTTCTACCCAGTGAGCAAATCTGATGGGATTCGGTCTGAGGGAAAAAATAGCAATATTTCTCTCTCGACAAACATTATACAAGATGCCAAGGTATCTTAGTTGTGCACCAGAATAAATCACGTAATGAGTGTGAATTGAGGGTAGTGGGACTCCTCAGGGCTTCAACCAGTCACTTGTATCTTACAATAAAATCAGCATAGGCTATTATTATTATTATTTTTAAAAGGTACATCTTTGGTTTGTAATCTATTATTCAGCAAGGCAATTAGCACTGTGTTATTTCAAGGGGTTTTTTTAGCTTCTAAAAAATTGAAGGTATGTGTTTGTATTCATGATTTGCTGCAGTAGGTGTATATATTTGATAGCTTCAGCAAAATTACACTCACATTTTTTTCCCTTCTAATTCTAAATTAATATTGCGTAGATCTTTCCACAGTTTAAGGGAATTTTAAGGCTAGATGATCACATTTTGCCATCCATATTTCCTTGCAGATCCAGTTTCGGACCACTTCATCTAGTTCAGGGGTAGGCAACCTTGGCTCTTTTATGACTGGTGGACTTCAACTCCCAGAATTCCTGAGCCAGCCTGGCTCAGCTTGGAAACTCTCACTTTCCCCTCAGCATGGCTGGCTCAGGAATTCTGGGAGTTGAAGTCCACCAGTCATAAAAGAGCCAAGGTTGCCTACCCCTGCACTAGTTCATCCCACGTAACCCCCAAACCAGCCATACAATCTGCCTACTGTCTGTAACGTAATTCACTAAAAATGTGTGCATATATAGACCCACATCGATAATATTCCGCTAGGTCAGTGTTTCCCAACCTTGGCTACTTTAAGATGTATGGACTTCAAATCCCAAAATTACCCAGCCAGCCTTGGGGGATTCTGGGAATTGAAGCTGGCTGGGGAATTTTAGGAGTTGAAGTCTACACATTTTAAAGTGGCCAAGGTTAAGAAACATTTCTCTGGATATAATTTTCCTTTCGTCACATTACGAAAGTGGGGGACTGAGGGGTTAAAGTCGCTGAGCTAGTCAGCTGGAAAGCTGGCAGCCCGGGTTCAAGACCCGAGTTCTGCGCTCTCCTGTTCCTTGCTCCAGCTCCTGTCTACCTAGCCACTTGAAAGCATGCAAATGCGAGTAGATAAATAGGTACCACTTTGATGGGAAGGTAACAGCACTCCATGCACCGCGGCTTAGTCGCGCTAGCCACATGAGCATAGAAAGGGTCTTCGGACAACACTGGTTCCCTCACCCAAAAAACAGAGATGAACACCGCCCTCTAGAATTGGACATGACAGGACAGGGGAAACTTTCACCTTCACCGTTTCCTTTGCATAAAAAAAAACAAAAACCATTGAGGGAGCAAGGGACAATAATAAGTCTAATTCAGATCATGTCAGCTGGGTTTTTTTCCCTCCACTTTGAATTATGGCAAGAATATAAGAAATGTATATTGCTATTGTATACCTGGGTGAATACAAATCTGTATACAATCTGATATGAATCTATAATCTTATGTGTAACTAAGCCTGTATAACTATTCAGTTATGAAAGGTACGTAAGTATATAGAATGAACCAAGGGCCACTCACAATAGCAACAGGCTTTATAATGCAATAAATGTATTCGAAAACATTATGATGCAAATATTACTTAATCAGAAATAATTTACCTCTTCATTATCACTGATTACCATGGCAATTAAAATCACCTGTAAACTTAGTGGCATAAGAATAAAAGGAAGAATGAGCTGCCTCACTTACAATTAGTGTTGAATTAATTGTTTTGAAAGGTATATTAACATTCCCTTAACACAGATGAACATAATAGAGTGAGTTTATTATTGGGGATTGACGGCTATCTGGCATGTCAAGGTATTTCGCCTAGGAAAACACATTAGCATCCAAATAGCTAAGCCCATGTCTATTAATATTCAAAATTGTATTATTGTGAATAGCTTCATTGTACTTCATGCAGCAGAGTTAATTTTATTCTCCTGATTAACAATCCAAGCTAAAGAGACCCAGTTGCTGTTAAAACAGGTGAATCCATTGGTTTTAACTTCAGTTGATAGATCTAGGTAACTAATACAGCTCTCAAATGTATGAAAGTTGGTTACAGACACTTTATCGGTCATCTAAACCCCTTTGTCCTGCATCAAAACCATCTGGTTTATAACAGTCCGATGACCACATGCTTGGACATTCTTTGGTTTCATTGATCATGATTACAGAAGAAAAAAGTCTTGAAACATCACAAATGATGTTTTGATAGGGTGCTAAAATAGGATTTCTGAGGGTAAGGTCACTCCAATCTGGATGGATGAAGAAACCATTGCATTCCACCAGCCCAGAGTTATCATGACCTCAGCTATCTTCACTAGATCGTGTGTAAGGCGCAGTCTGAGCTCTTCTGTTGAGTAGCAAGCCATAGAAATAGAAATATTACATACCTTGCTTTGGGCTCTCAGCACTGTGAACTTTTGAACGCTCTTCCCTTACACAAAGTCCTTGAAATAATTGCCGTCTTCCAATAATAAATTCTGTCTCTATTCAACACACCTTTTACTTGATACCTATTTGTCCCACCTCTGAGGAATGAGTAGCACTCAAGGTACTTTTAAAGAGGAGGGGAGGATGTAGAAAAAGTATAAAACATTGCCCCAGATATCAAAGTTGGGGTCTTTCTTATTAAGTTGGGGTCTTTATTATTAAGAAAGAAAACACATATTTCATTTAGCAATGCACACGGATAATAAATGAGTTTAGGAGTACAGTAAGAAATGTACCAGGTGTGCTTTGAAGCATGTAGAATTAGGTATAGAAGCAGTAGATTGAGTATTGTCAGTGGAAGGCACTACAGGTTGTTCTCAACTTACGCTCGCAACTGAGCCCAAAATGAATGTTGTTAAGCAAGACATTTGTTAAGTGAGTTTTGCCTGATTTTATGACTTGCTACAGTTTATTTATTTATTTATTTATTTGTTTGTTTAAACTTATATGCCGCCCTTCTCCCAAGACCCAGGGCGGCTCACAACAACAATACAAGTAAAAACATAATATAGAATCAATTTAAAATCACTACCCACAATACTATATAAAAAACTAGATAATGTATGACACTCACACCACACACAATCACAGTCAAAGGCCCAGGGGCAGAGTGCAACTCACACGCCCCAAACCTGTCTGCATAAATGTGTCTTCAACATTTTCCGGAAAGCTAGGAGGGAGGAAGCAGTACGAACCTCTGAGGGAAGCTGGTTCCAGAGGGCTGGGGCAGCAACAGAGAAGGCCCTTGCCCTAGGCCCCGCCAGAGGACATTGCCTAACAGACGGGACTCGTAGGAGGCCAACCCTATGTGCCCTAACCGGTCGCTGGGATTCATGAGGCAGAAGACGGTCCCGCAAGTATCCTGGCCCATTGCCATAAAGGGCTTTATAGGTCATAACCAACACTTTGAATTGTGTTCGGAGACCACTTGGTAGCCAGTGTAGCTCACGGAGGGCTGGAGTGATATGAGCGTGTCTTGGGAGACCCAAGACAGCTCGCGCGGCCACATTCTGGACTACTTGCAGTCTCCGGACATTCTTCAAAGGTTGCCCCATGTAGAGAGCATTACAGTAGTCGAATCTTGAGGTGACAAGGGCATGAGTGACCGTGAGGAGTGACTCCCGGTTCAAATAGGGCCGCAACTGACGCACCAGGCGAACCTGGGCGAATGCCCCCCTCGCCACAGCCGAGAAATGGTGTTCTAGACTTAGCTGTGGATCGAGGAGGACATCCAAGTTGCGAACCCTCTCCGAGGGGGACAAAACTTCTCTCCCCAGGGTGATGGACGGACAGTTGGAATTGTCCTTGGGAGGCAGAACCCATAGCCACTCCGTCTTGTCGGAGTTGTTAAGTGAATCACTGCAGTTGTTAAATTAGTGAAACCATTGTTAAGTGAATCATTGACTTTGCTTGTCAGAACGTTGCAAAAGGGGATCACATGACCCCTGGATGTGTCCTAAATATCAGTCAGTTGCCAAGTGGCTGGATTTTGATCACGTGACCATGGGATACTGCAACGGTTGTAAATGAAAAAAATGGCCATAAGTTACTCTTTTCAGTGCTGTTGTAACTTCGAATGGTCTCTAAATGAACTGCTGTAAGTCGAGGACCGTCTGTAATTCCACAGAGTTTTCTGATACAAATAAGTCCACTAAAAGCTACGTCCCTTAATGCAGAGGTCTCCAACCTTTTTGGTTTGGCGGCCTGGAAAAGGAGGCAGACACCGCTACGTGCATGCGCACAAATGGGCCGTGCACCTGCAAAAATGAGCCACATGCGTGCATGCACATGTAAATGGCTGCACGCTAGTGCATGCGCACGTGCAAAAGCAGCTGTGCAGGTGCAAGTGCTGCAAATGGGGTAGCGCTAATGCCGGTGGGATGCTATAGGTGGCACTAGTGCCAGTGGGATGCTTGGGGCAGGGTGGTGGTAGAGCCGGCGGGATGTTTGGGGCGGCATTAGTGTGAGTGTAGGGGGGTGAGTGCATGCTCGTATGCGCGTGCACTGGCCATCCCTTCACATGGCCCGGTGGCCAAGCGGCTGCAGCCCACAGGTTGGGGACCTCTGCCCTGATGGATCTGTTTCTGCCTAGTTTTCCATCACACCCTAGAATACTTGTCACCAATTCCTGGAGACAAGCTGGTGTACTCTTGACATCTTCAAGTTGTCAGTGAGTTGTAAAGTACCCTCCGTAGTTTAATATATATAATATATAATCCATATACTGTATCGATGTGTACATGTCATATTAATACATAGTTTGAGGAATACGCTTTTTTTCTGCCGTTCTTTTGGCAGATAGAAAAAGAACTATAAGCCAGAATTGACAAAAAAAAAAAAAGGCTAGAAAAGCTGTTTTCCCCCTCTAGCTCTGCTTCTTTGTAATTTCAAAAAGAAATAGGAATATTTGATGATGGGTTCAAAATAGTGGCTTAGTAGGACACCGTGAACCAAATGCTAGGAAGTAATTCCTTAAGGAATAAAATCAAGGGGGGGGGAATAATGTTGCAAATGAAACTTTAAAACAAATCCTGCCCAATTAAAATCATTATTCCCTTTGTTTCCTAGCACTGTAATGTTTTCCTAGTAAAAAACAACATTAACTTTCATGGTTGGCATCAGAATGAACTCACAAATGGTGAAAGTGCCCTTTTGCATCTTTATAGGTTTTTTTTCCTAATCTAAATCTTCTAATGAAAGCTTCTTCTTTGATGATGCACCACATAATACTAAACAATGAGTTATGTAGAACCTAGAACCTAGAATAGTAGAGTTTGAAGGAACCTGGGAGGTCTTCTAGTCCAACCCCCTGCTCGAGCAGGAGACTCTGTATCATTGCAGACCAATAGTTGTCCAGTCTCTTTTTGAAAGCCTTCAGTGATGGAGGACCCACAACTTCTGAAGACAAGCTATTTCATTGGTTAATTGCTCTCACTGTTAGGAATTTTCTCCTTAGTTCTGTTATGTCTGGCCCTTCTCAGCTTAGTAAAATCCACAGTAGTATGTCTTTAAGAGTTTTATTTAACACATTTCAAGAGATTCATTGCAAAGCAAGCTGCTGGCATTTTGTTGGCCGGAACGGCCAATTCTGATTTATTTACATTCCGCTTAACATGCTCTCCCTCCCTTCCAATTAACTCACTCTTTATCTGTAAAGTTGTCCAAGAGCTCATTAATCTTCCGTAGAGTCCAAAACCACCAGAAAACTAAGTTCAAGCGAACTGGGCAAGGCATCAAGCTACTCCTTGATAGTAACGTTGCTCGTGACAAAGAATTAGTCCCTCCTTTATCTTCTAATATAGTTTCCGATACGTCACTTCCCCCATTACTTCCTTTTTCCACGTAACTGACACCTCCGCCTATCAAACCTTCGGAATCTCGGATCAAGCCATCTCTCTTCCTGTTCCAAATCTGACTCATCATTTTGAGAGTCTGAGTCAGACTGCATACAAATCTCCTCATTATCTAGCTCGGCTGCTGGGAGGGGAAAACACCCAGAGGGGCCTGGTTGTTCTTCATCATCTGACATTTCCCCAGCTGGTCTAGAGACACTCACAACAAGTTCTAGGTTGCTTCTCTCCTTGGTTAGTTTCCAACCATTGTTTCTTGTCTTGCCTTTTGGTGCTTTGAAAATAGTTTGACCCTCTCGTCTTTGTAGGAGTCTCTCAAATATTGGAACAGTGCTATCATGTCCTACCTAGTCGTTCTTTTCATTAGACTAGACATGCCCAATTCCTGTAACTGTTTTTCTTACATTTTAACCTCCAGCCCCCTAACCATCTTTGTTGCTCTTCTCTGCACTCTTTCCAGAATCTCAACATCTTTTTTGTATTGTGTTGACCAGAACTGGAGGCAGTATACCAAGTGAGGTCTTACTAAGGATTTGTAAAGCGGTACTACAACTTCACGTGATCTTGATTCTATCCCTCTATTAATGCACATTAGCTGATTGCGGCTAACAAGCAAGAGAGGAGAAGTGTACACACTTTCAATATATATAAATCACTGAGTTCATTTGCTCCTGTTACTGCATTCTTTTTTTTTGTTTCAATCTTTTTTATTAATTTTTTTCATCAACATATGTTAATTTTTCCAATCAACAAGTTGTCTGGAGTTTGCTAAGCTAATACATGTTCAATTCCTAATCCTTCATTCTTTTCTCTAACCAAGAACAAAATAAATTCCAAATTTGATAGTAGTCTGTATCTTCTTTGTCTTTTAGCCTCATATTTAAAAGCCACCGCAGCTCTTAAACTGCATTCATATGGTTAATTCTGCCAGATAGATACCTTGAAGTGTTTAACAGATAATTTGAAGGAAAAAAAGACCTTGGGATATGGTTTCAAACATCTTAAAACCCAGCTTTGATAGAGTTCACCCTTCTCATTTTAAAATATTACATAATCTTTCTCTGCAATTCTAGAAAATACTTAAATATAAGTAAATCACTGTGCATCGCAATGTTTCAGGAATGCATCCTTGTGCTTTTAATTTCTTATCTCCAGGGAAACAGGCAAAGAAAGCAGAATATTCAATATTGTTACATTGATATAGAAAGTGGAAAATAAAAGAAAAAAGGCGTATGCTTATTTTGATGCTTCTCAGAGGATACTCAACAGTTGCTGACATGTTTGTTATATCATGGAGCCAAACCAATTTTAAAAAAAAATGAAGTCATGCAGTTAAGCTTTAGCTAATATTTTTGTGTTGGCTTCCACTTCTTTGATTTCATTTATTTAATTAGCCTAGAATATTGTAAAAACCAAAGTTAAGTTACCTCTGTGGTCCTGAAAATTTATGCAGATTTTTTCCCTCTATTTATTTATTTTTTTTGAAAGCTTAGGTTATGGTGACTCTTTTGAGTCCTGATTAAAATAATAATATTATTCCATTCAGTTTTTTAGTACAGGTAGTTCTTGACCCACAACCATTCTTTTAGTGAATGTTTGAAGTTACAACGGTACTGAAAAAAGCAACTCATGACCATTGTTCACACAACCAGCAACCCCAGGATCACGTGACCAAAATACAGAGACTTGGCAACTGACCTGTATTTATGACAGTTGCAGCATCCCAGAGTCATGTGATCCCCTTTTGCGAACTTGTGACACGCAAAGTCAATGGGGAAGCCAGATTCACTTAACAACCATATTAACTTAACTAGCCAAACTAATGTTAGAAAAATCCAGGCACTGAAATGAGTTTGCTTACTCTTATTCTTCTGCCAGTATATTGGATTATTTTGCTATTTTTGATTTAGATAGAATGCAACCCCCGTTTTGTTTTGTGTGTTGTTGTTTTTTTTTAAAAAAAGAAGACGATGTGGCTGTTGCTTAGAATTTGAATTTGACACCAAGTGGTCTTCCGCTTAAACATCTGACAAGGAAATGGCAACCTCTAGTAATCCTGTTCTTCCAGCAGGGATATGTTAAGTATAATTTCATATACAAAAATTCAGGAGAACAAAACAGGGTATAGTCTTTAAGTTGGGCCTTGGCCTAAGATGATCAGATGTGCCACTTTTGGAAAGTTGTAGCCCTCGCTCTCTGATCAATGTCAAAGGCTACCATCAAGAGCAAAAATTGTCGTGTAGCTTCCTCTATGGTGGTGTTGAATGATGCACACAAGTTGGAATCGTTCTATCTTATCAGGATTACAAGAGGGACAGGTACAACCCAAGAAGCTAAATTCTACCTGCCAACATTGTATTACCAATCTTATCCATGGCTATACTCTATTTGGGAAGGCTGTCGGTATTTAGTTGTTCATCTATAATTTACTGGGAAGGAAGAAAAACATATCAAGATGATTACCTATTTTTTTCTGTCTAGAGTGGCACAGATTAATTATCCCATAGCTCGTAAAGTATGTAGCATATTAATAGGTCACCCTGTGCTCTCAAGCTTTCTGCAGGCTTTCTGCATATATATCCATTTTTTATTAGTACCCAAATCCCAAATTGCCCTTACTGACTCTATTTGTGTGCTGTGTAATTAACATTTTGTTTGTTTTAAAACATAATGAAAAATCCAGGAGGAGAGCCAGAAAGATCTCCTCGGAATAACCCTGACCATTTTAACCTAGTGCATTCCTGAGCCTTCTCCCCCCCCCCAAAAAAAACCCTCAAAACACACACACCCTGCAATTTTGGTGGTGTTGAAGTCCGTTCATTGAGATGTAAAGAAGATTCACATTCTTTTACAATCTCAACAGATTCTTGCCTATTTATGTTTGGAAAGCTTGTCCTATTTTAATTAAAAAAATTTTTTTTCTTCCTGGTGTTTTCCCCTTTTTTCTTTCTTTTTCTTTTCTTTTCTTTTTTTTTTTTGATCAACATATTAATCCATTGGTTGTAATTCATCAACCAGCTTGTCCCCTGAACCTGATGCTATGGACTGAGAGAGAATATAACTTATTGTCTCCTAGTGATTGTCCTCAAGGCAGCCAGCCAGCTTTCATCCCTAAGGCAGGACTAGAACTCACTGTCTCCTGGTGATTGGCCTTTGAAACACCATGCCACTCAAATTTAGGTTGACCCCGATCGGGCTGACCTTTCAGAAAAACCTGAAGACGTAGCTGTCTTCTGGGACATGGGCCTTGGGAGAGTAATCGAGTCTTCCTTTCCTATGCATGGGTTATTTGGCAGTGACTTTGACATTGGTTATGATGTGTAATTTTTATATTATATTTTTTAACCTTTGTTAGCTACCCAGATGCATATTAGTGAAATAGGTGCTATATAACACACACAATCAACCAAACAATGAGAACACTACGAGTTACAACAGCAGCTTCTTCCCATTGATAGAGAACTCATATAATCAGAGAGTCCCTCCTGATATTTGACTGAAAAAGTTTTAATCCTTTGGTTCTCGTCTTGTCCTCTGGGAAATTAGAGGATAATGCCATTCAGATATTTGCTATCATATCTCCTGTCAATCACCTTTTCTGTAAGTTAAGTATACCCAGAACCTTTAACCGTTTCTTGCAAGATGTGCTTTCCAAACTCTTCTTTATCTTGGTTTTCTTTCACTGAACTAGCTTCCATTTGTCACTGTCTGTTTTGAAAGTTTGCCCGTACCCACCTATGTTTAATATAAAGACATTCTCATTTGTCTTACAGTTAATGCTGAAAGTATTATGATTCCTACCTGATAAATGGGAGGGGAAGCTTTTTTCTATTGTTTAGTTGTCAAATGGAAATCATAATACTTTCAGCATTAAGTGTAAGATGAATGAGAGTGTTTTTATATTAAACAGGGGTGCTTAGCTGAGATTTCTGTTACGGAATTTGTCAAGGAAAGGCTGATCAATAATTTTGAATCTGGATGCCTGATACAATTTCTTACCCTTTCTCCTCTCTATACACATCCCTCAAACTTCTCTAAATGTCTTGAAGATTTTCCTTCCCATCACTAAAGCTATAATTGTCACAGCTCGTGTCACCAGAATTGCTGTTGCTAAGCTAGGTGGTTGTTGAGTGAGTCATCCCTGGTTTTACAACCATTTTTTTTATTTAAAAATTCCCTTTATTAAAACAATCAGCATTGTACATAAAATCTTTGTATGCATCAAACATCATGGCATCTGATATACAACACTACGTATTATTCTTTGTAGACGTCTGGTTTGGTAAACATTCTTCACTCCTCACTTCAATCCTCTATTATGTAGTTGTTAATCAGTTCCCATGGTCCTTAAACAAATCCGGATTCCTCCATTGACTTTACTTCTTGGAAGAAAAGCTTCCAGTGGGAAGGTTGCAAATGGTGATCATTTTATCCGGGATTCTGCCACCATCATCAACACATGCTGGTTGTCAAGCGCTCAAATATTTATTATTTGGCTGTGGGGATTCTGTGACTGTGGTAAGTGCGAGGACTGGTTATAAGTCTCTTTTTTCCACTGCTGTTGTGACTTCGAATGGCCACTAAACATAAATAGTTGTAAGTTGACAACTGCCAGTGTTTTCTTCCTGATTGTCAACTAACAACTGGTGTTCCAGGGTGAAAATCTTGGATGGCAAGAGAGAAGAAAAAGTATTCTGTTTTAGATAAAGAAAATAAGATCATATGTAAATACGGGGGGGGGATTGTTCCACTGATGGCAATAAATTAGTCTGTGAGCTGTGCTGAAATTTCTTGTTTCCCAGGACTTACAAATGCTTCAGAAACATCTGCTGCATTGTGCAAGGATTGACTTTCCCAATAAATTACATTTATGAAAAGCAAATCCCTTTGAGTTGCTCCTGAGATGGATTAAATGTCAGATGAATGCTGTTATTCATGTAGGTGAAAAACTTGGTATGATTGAGGGGCCCTGATCTGATCTCTACCTAATACCTTGTTCTGTTCATTCCCAAATTGCTAGAAACTATCGTTGGTTATGAAGTGGAACAGAGTGTTCCATTTCTGAATAGTTCCTTGTTGTAGAGTAGAAAAATCCACTTTAAGGAAATAGCTTTTATGAGCAATTAAGTGGTCCTCTTTTAACAGTGATGATGCAACCGATTTATAAAGGATTTCTGACATTCATTCGTTTCCCCTTTTCTCTCTATTGCTTTTAAAATATACTTGAAGACATTTGAAGCATTCCGCAGAAAATTAGTTTTCACAAAAGTGGGAATTAAGTCTAAAAACTACTATTGCCTTTTATATGTTTTGTAAAGCAGGAATACAGTAATTCAATATTATTTAATTCCTTCCTACTTAGTGTGGCGAGAGAAATGTAAATTGCCAGAGCAGGTTGAAAGAACATCGTGTCGAAGCGGCTGCTTATGTTTTTCTTTCAGGAATAGACCATGTTTGTAACTAGGTAGCTCTCTTGTTCTGCCATGAACCATATTTCAACCCATTAAGCATGTCATCTGATGGGACTTAGGAACCATGCCTCCTTATTCGCTGCCTTCCTGACATACTTATTTATATCTCACATTTATTATTTTTATAAATAGCACAAGGCAGCAAACACACACAATATCTCTTTGTCCTATTTTCCCCCATTACAATAATCCTGTCAGGTGCGTTGGGCTGAGAGAGAAGGACTGCACTAAAGTCACCCAGCCTGCTTTCATCCCTAAGATGGGATTAGAACTCACGTCTCCTTAGATGGCTATCGTGGCTAAGTCTGTCTCCTGGTAATTGGCCCAAAGTCCCCTGGATGATTTTCATGTCTAAAGAGGGACTACAATTCATTGTCTGCTAGCTTCTAGTCTGGTGCCTTAACCACTAGGCCATACTGGCTCTTAATAATAATAATAATAATAATAATAATAATAATAATAATAATAATAATAATAATAATAATAATAATAATAACAACAACAATAACAATAACAATAACAATAATAATAATAATAATAATAATAAAGTTGGAAGGGACCTTGGAGGTCATCTAGTCCAACCCCCTGCTCAGGCAGGAAACCCTAGACCATTCTGGACAAATGGCTGTCCAGTCTCTTCTTAAAAACTTCCAGTGTTGGCGCATTCACCACTTCTGGAGGCAGGTTGTTCCACTGGTTAATTGTTCTAACTGTCAGGAAGTTTCTCCTTAGTTCTGGGTTGCTTCTCTCCTTGGTCAGTTTCCATCCGTTTCTTCTTGTCCTGCCTTCAGGAGCCTTGGAAAGTAGCTTGACTCCCTCTTCTTTGGGGCAGCCCCTGAGATATTAGAACACTGCTATCATGTCCTCTCTCATCCTTCTCTTCGTTAAACTAGACATACTCAATTCCTGCAACCGTTCCTTATATGTTTTAGCCTCCAGTCCCCTAATCATCTTTGTTCCTCTTCTCTGTACTCTTTCTAGAGTCTCAACATCTTTTTTACATCGTGGTGATCAAAACTGGATGCAGTATCCCTGTCACAGCAGCTGCTTTCTGAAACACCCATTCTCCCAATATATCTGGGCCCCACCCAGGTTGTGTTCCAAAGACATTGAAACTATAGTTCTTTCCCTTTATAGATGGTCCTTTTTGTTTGATTCTTTTCGTAGTGGTTTTTCTTCTAGCATTTGCCCGGTACCCACCAATGAAATTTTCTAATACCAAGAAATGGTGTATTTTGGCACAGTGGTTAGAATGCAGTATTGCAGGCTAATTTAGCTTATTGCCAGCAGTTCGATCCTGACTGGCTGAAGGTTGACTCAGCCTTCCATCCTTCCCAGGTCATTAAAGTGAGTACCCAGATTGTTGGGGGCAAGATGCTGACTCTTATGGAAGGCTGCAAAGCACTATATAAGTCTAAGTCAGTGTTTCTCAACCTTGGCAATTTTAAGGCATGTGGACTTCAACTCCCAGAATTCCACAGCCAGCAATGCTGGCTGTGGAATTCTGGGAGTTGAAGTCCACATGCCTTAAAATTGTCAAGGTTGAGAAACACTGGTCTAAGTGCTATTGCTATTTTGCCTCAAGCTGGTTTCAGTATTTGCATCATTGCCTACTCATGGACAAACATATATGTATCATTCATTTCCACCTTAGGTCTATTGTAGAAATATGTATATGGATTCGCTACAGTTCTCTTAGATTGTTGTTATTTAAACATTTCACTGAATAGGAAACGTTAATACTTTATATAGCGTAGTCCTTCACTAAGTGGATTTGGTGTACTTAGCTTAATAATAAATGCATGTAGACAAATCACATTCATGTAAAGTTATGTGGCCTTAATCTGTGATGACATTTTATTTGATTAGTCAATCCACTAATGGGTATAAGAAAATCACCGTCTATCTTTCGTTATTTGAAGTTGGCTCTGTAATCTTGTATGGTTAAAAGAAGTAACATGGCTGACTGGTCTTCTATGACCGTTTCAGTATCTGCGCGTTCCGTGTTTTAAAGTTGCCAAAACTTCATTCTGAAGTTCTCAGAATAAAATAAATTGAAATTAAAAATGCCAGTGATTAATGGGCAAATACAGTTTAAAATGCCAGTGATTAACAAAATGAAAAACTTCAACCAGCTTTCCCGAATGCTGTGGACTTTTTAAACACCTTTACAGCCTCAATACTCCCTGCTTTAGGAAGAAAATATCTGCCTATTTATTTCTGAACAGTTGGGTTTGCTTTTTATGGACCTACTCACAATTTCTCTATCAGAGTAAACAAATTCTAGTAAAACTATGTCTGAGTGAATAATGACTAACAAGATAGGAGAGGAGAGAAATTAGAAGTATAAAGTGTGATTTTAATGTCTCAGGTTAATAGAAACAAAACTCTTGCTCGCAATTGCTTTCTTGGATAGTTAAATAAAACTGACAAGTAGAAGCAGGTGCTTGTTTATGTGTATTTATACCTTCATTAAAATGAAGAAGCTCTCTGTTTGCACTGAAAAATAGTGGAACAAGCCTTCTTGTTATTAACTGTAAGGTTAAGCTGGTGTTGATAGCGTCACATTCACTGAATTTCTTAATATGTATTAATTCTGCTGCAAGATTTCCCAGCTTCATGGTTACGGAATCTACAGATACGAAGAGGATAACAGCAGCTACAAATTAGCCCCTGTTTATTTGTCTGTTATATGTTATATAACAGTAAGATTAAAGACTCTAGGTCTTAAAAAACAGAAGTGAGGGTGGGTGATATCAGTTTCACTCAACAGAACTTTAGAGGCAAACTGGTCAATAGCTCTGTGTGAAATTAACAGCTTGCATTGCCCTGTCATACATGCCCTTAATCCAGTGCTTTTTATCATGCAAATGTAACCTTACCTTTGCTTCCCATATTCATTGTTTCCCCCAGTGTTACAGCCTTAATTTCAAAGCAATTAATTTGACTTTTTCTGCTATTCACAGAAGGGGATGAGACAGGAGTGATGGATAATCTGTTGGAAGCACTGCAGTCTGGGGAAGCATTCAGGGATCGCAGAAAACGGATGCCAAGGCCTCAAGGTAGGATAAACAATTGAATTTGGGGCAGGGGCATGAAAATATAGCTATTATTTGAAAGCATAGTAGTGGGACATGGTTCTTGCGGGGAAGCCCTTTATGAGTTTCAATGGAAGTATCTTTTGGTTTAGAAGTGAATTGCCAGCGGGACATCAGTGTGCAATCAGCGGATGTAATGGGATAATTATAATAACTGCCGCAGGAAAAACAACAAAAGTTCAAGGAGCTCATGTTTTGATTGATACCACTGTAAATGAACGTAAATAATGCTCCAGAGTTTGTGGCAAATCATTAAAAATGTTCAAAATAATTAAATTGAGTCAACCGCCATCCTCAGCCTATAAGAACAATCAATCTTCATTTTTCACGGGTAAATTTGTACCTTGTCCTTCAGACTATTAATTTTGTTAAACGCATGCTAATGAACATTCCTGGGTTGTTTAAAAAAAAAGTGCTAAATGACAGCAATAGCAGGTTTCTCTTCTCTGGCCCCTCATGTATTATTATTCTGAGCTTGATTTGTGGGCCGCCAGAGCTTGCTGTCTCATTGGAGTCTGCAAACGTGATTTAAATAAATCGTAATTTACTTGAAAGCCACCGTTTCTTTTTTAACAGACTGATCAGAAGCTTCTAAATTTGGGCAGTGTGTAAAGGAAGGAGCAGATAAAAATTTGCATCTTGGGGGGGGGTGACATGTGCATGGTGACATCATGTTATTCCCTTACATACTTGCAACCCAACATCTGATGTAAATATGTACATAGTGGGGGTTGCACTGTAGCATACATATCTATGTTTTATATGGAACAGAGATCAAAATGGTAAATACTGGAAAATTGTAAAGTAAAGCCTTGCTCTCGATCTCAGAGGATCTGTTCTGAACCTGAATTATTATGTGAGTGGAGAATATGCTTACATCTTGTTTGCATTCATTTTCCTATTTTTGACAGCAATCTTTAAGGAGAAATCAGTAGACAAGTTCCTGAAAGGATATTGTAGAGTTAGGTATCTTAATTATTTCAGAAGCACATCATGATTAATTCATGATGAAATTAGCAAAGAAAAAAAAATCAATTAACAAAGACTGAATAGTCCAACATATAACGGAAAATTTAAGACAAGAGGTTGTGTTTTCTCTAACTTGTTTACTGACTTAATGTCATTTGATAGTTTCAGAGAAGGTTTCTTCAAATTCCCCAATTCCTCAATAAAGTAAATTAGCTAGGGGGTGGTAATACTGATCCCATCCTAATGTATTAAAATGTCATTTAGTACTTTGTGCATTTTGAAGATTACATGACGAAACCCAAAAGCTTAAACTAGATTGATCACCAAATCCAAAAGCTTAAGATAGGCAGATAGTGCCCATATGCAAATAGGAATGCCATTAAAAATGTTACATATCATGTGTCAACTTTGCAATGAACAATATGTTCTTTAAGGATACCTTTTGCCTTGGAGTTCTGTTTTTACTGGTCTCATCTATCGGAACCATGACATCATGTCTTTCATGTCCAAATTTCTCTATTGCATATCAACATAGGGTATATAAATATACCACCTATCTGAAGCTGTGTCTTTTTTTGGAATCACTTGGCTGCCTCCCACAGCATCCTTTGAAATCCAATTCAAAGTTCAGCACATTTCATTTCCCAATGAAAAGTTTGATGGATATGTGGAATTCAGAAGAACAATCTCTACCGGTTGTCTTTCCCCTAAAGTTCATAATATTTTGTTCATCTTTTCCCTAAAGTTCATAATACATTTTTTTTTCATAAGAGGTAATGCTGTCTTCTGAATTTTTGGATATCTTCCTAGGTAGGTATAAGACGGGAGCTACATAAAGCTGAAAGAATTGCAAGTTTTTGTATATACATCTAGCTTTCTATTATATGTCTATGTTTGTGTGTGTGTGTGTGTGTGTGTGTGTGTGTGTGTGTAGAGAGAGATATTTATTTGAATTTGACCGTATGGCACATTTTTAACAAAATGTCTGCATGAGCAGCAGTCAGATATTTCTTTAATGTTTTAATGATGGGAATGGATTTTAATTCTTACAAACGTGATGTTTGCATGGTATATTTGCATCACATGCACTTGAGATGAATCACATGTTCTACACATTTTTCACCTGTGACTGTTTTCCCTCCAACATACAGTATATGGCTGATGTTTTGGGCACAGGAAGAGTTTAATGTAAATTCTGCATTTTCTATAGACTTTTTAAAGGCAGTGATTTAGTGATTCAGTACATTAAAAATGTCAGTGTGTCCTAAAATGTCTGTTCCTTTAAAAATGCTGCATGTCCTGCTTCAGCTAAAACTATGAAAGGGACAAATTTTGAGAGGCATTCATCATACTTTCACCAATTATCCGCGACCTTTTATCCTAGCCACAAGCTACGATATGATAAAACAAGACCAATTCTGAAATATATTCCCTCTAATATTAGCTTAAGTTATTTCTTTTTCCTTCGTAGCTAACTGTTCTTATTATTATTTTTTTTACTTTTCACTGTGCTGCTAAATCTTTTACTATAAAATTAAACTTCTGGAAACATTAATAGCTGCTGCCCTTTTAGGAATGTCCTAGTTCAGAAATATTGCATCTGCAGGCTTATTCCATGCTATAATTCCCTTCTTGCTGCAGAGTAGTTATCACCGTGAAATGGTTTAGTTACTAACTCTTGAGGCTGTAAGATAGACGTTAGGTACTGCAGGCTAAACCAAAACGCCTCTGACTGGTAATGGCCCTTTATTACATGCAGATGCTGTGAGGTGTATTCTACAGCTTCAAAATACAAAGCCTTAGCAAGGCAGCCACAATTTCCCCCAAAGTGGTACTTCCCACCATGTTAGTAACATATTGTAGGGGTTTTTATGGAGATGCTTCACATCAGTCTTAATTACTTTTCCAGCAAAATCTGCCAGACTCATGGCACACTAATAAACTCATACATAGAACCATAGAATTTGAAAGTACTACATTGAAAGACATCTAGTCCAGTCTTTCTCAACCTTGGCGACTTTAAGAAGTGTAGACTTGAACTCCAAGAATTCCACAGCCAGCATACTTCTTAATGTTGCCCAGGTTGAGAAACATTGATCTAGTCTATCTCCCTGCTCAGCTAGTGGACCAAGGTGCTGCATAAAATGATGAGTTTTCCATCAACAGAAGTCTTCAAACAGAGAATGGAGTCTCTAATATCTAGTATGAAAATATAAATGTGGCTGGCAAGTTGTATAGCCAAGAAGCTCTCCGGATATGAAATCTAACGCCCCCTTCCTTGTAGTTGTACCCCATTGATTCCAGCCCTACCCTTTGGGGCAGTAAATAATAAAGTTCCTTCTTCTTTGTGACAGCTATTCTGAAGAGCTGAGGAGAAGCATCCATCTCTGAAGCTTTGCACTTTACAAATAAATACGAGCTGGAACAATTTAAGATGATTGTGTTTTATTTAAGGATAACGGAAGTATATACAGACTCAGAATAATGTTTAAGTGAATCAATTCCCTACAATAAACACTTAAAACAAATCAAGTAAACTAGGAAATCAATTGCCAGATTTTATTTTCAGGTAGTATCCTGTTGGATTCTGATGACCATTTGGATTAGACAGAAAGGAGAGAATGATTTGTATGTGGTCAAAACAACTGTAGCATCACATCTATATTTCTAGGTGATTTTGCTCTCAGCCTCACACATGCCAGGGCACACAAATAGAGACAACAGAATTTCTGTAGGAAACTTCAAAAGAAGGTTCTTGACAACACTAATGAGATTGAAGTAGAGTTCCATTAATCTGATTGCTTCCTTTGTTATTTTTCTTAACACATTTCTGTGGCTCCTGCTGAGCGAAGCTTTAAAGTAGGAAAACCTTTGAGTTCAATAAGTGTAAATGACGTTGGAGAGGAGAGAGTTTCTTTCAAAAGATATATTATGCTACCTGCTTAGTATTTTACAAGTGGCTTCCACCTATATTGTCAATATTAAGTACCCTGGAGAACAGCAAGAACAACACATGTTAACTAGAAACAAGAAAACCATTTGACAAATTCTCTTTAGTGGAAGCCATGCTAGGAAAGGATTACACAAACCAATTTATCTTCCAGAGCATTTGTTTTATTGCTAAGTTTTCAGTACTGCTGTTCTCCATTTTTACTTTGCATTTTCGGTTTCCCCAAAGTGATATTTTAATGAGGCTGATATATTTGGGGGCAGCCATTTTTCCTTTGAAATACTTCAGGCAGAAAAAAACATTTGGCCCCGATCAATTTTACGGTGGGAATGTAATTAATTTTATGATCTATGCCCTTACAAAAAGAACACTGTAACTAGAGATACGTTTTTGTACGTTACTTCAGACCTTGTTTGTGCAAAATGAATTCCAGAAGGGGAAGGGCAATAGCTTTTCATCATGGTAGCGATACAATCAAGAACATTTTTCTTCAAGTACAGAGGTGATTTGCTACCTAATTTTCCTAAAACATAATTGCTGTTAATAAATGCCATAATTTCTTCTGTCCATCCCCAATATTTTTTCAAGATAGGAATTCCGTTGAGTCAAGTTTAGCTACATGTTCACCTAATTTTCTGGGCAACAGTATGAAAGTGCAGATAATCCTGGATGGTGCCCCAAATTTCCATCACTAAGCAAGGCCATTATTAAGGGAGTTTTGCCCTGTTTTATGACCTATCTTGGCTAGAGTTGTTAAGTGAATTGCTGCAGTTTTTAAGTGAATCAGAAGGTTGCAAAAGGGGATCACATGTACCAGGACATTGCAACTGTCATAAATATGAACCATCTGACTTTTGTTCACGTCCCCATGGGGATGCTACAGTCATAAGTGTGAAAAATGTTCGTAAGTCACTTTTTTTCAATGCCATTGTAACTTCAAACAGTCCTTAACTGAATGGTTGTTAGTCAAGGATTACCTGTAATTGCATTTCTTTCCTCTGGATTTTTCTTTACTTCCCAATTTAACCTACGGAGACTCTTCTGTTGGTTTGTCCTTCAAGTAAGAACTCGTTTGCCTGTTTATGTAGGTGTCTTCAACAATTAGCTAGTTGCTTTCATGCTGCTTCTTGGTAGTACTAGTATATTTATTTATTTATTATTTATTTATTATTTGGACTTATATGCCGCTCCTCTCCGAAGACTCGGAGCGGCTCACAACATATATATAAAACAACAATCACAATCTAAGTCCAAACAAATAAAAAATATTTAAAAATAAAAACCCCACACATATTCATCATTCACGACAACAATCCACAATCATCCCCAGGCCTGCCGGCAAAGATAGTTTTTTGTGAGACACTGCCTTGTCTCTTTCATATACTGACCCGGCAAACTCAGCTAATTCAAGAGGGAGTCCCAATAAAACCATTGAAACGGTTTCACTCAGAACTTATGATAAATGTTCAATTTATCATGCTCAAGTTCTATGGATGACATGATGCCAACCTGACACTATGAAGTCTCTTTTTCCCAGGGCTGCCATTGAGTTTAACCTGCCAGTCCTCAAAAATAATTGCATTTGGGGGGGGATGTGTTTAGTGAGAGGGATTATCTGAAGCCGAATAAGATGGCGATGTGTCTTCCTACGTGGAGGGGCTCCATGATCTCAAACTGTCATTTTAATGTAAATTTGGCTTCTGAGACAATCTTCTTCATTGCGTGCAAATCCTAGGTTGTTTGTCCGAACGCTGAATTCAGGAAGATAAGCTAGGAAAGAGAAAGAGATTAAATGAAACTGAAATCTGTTAAAACACATAGCAGGTGACTGGGGAGCGTTTCCCAAATTACCAAGATATTGGATAACAACAGTCGTGCTGCTTTCTAGTTCACAGACGAAGTTGTGTGTTTGCACGTAGGGAAGAAGATGCTGTCATTTGAGATGCTGATCTGTGACTAAGGTAATGCAGCAAGTGTTGGGAGCAAAGACCAAAACAAGGCCACGCTATATAAAACGGCATTTTATAAAAATGTGGACATACAGGCAATCGTTGACTTTTAGCCACAATTGGGACCAGAATTTTAGTTATAAGTCGTTAACGGTCAGAACTATTTGCATGCTTATACTGAGTTGTCTCTGTGTTTCCCATATTCCAATTGTGTTGAAAATTTGAGCCCAAAATTTCCATTGCTAAGCAAGACAGTTCTTAAGTGAACTTTGCTCCATTTTGCGACCTTTCTTGCTACAGATTTTAAGCGAATCACTGCAATTATTAAGTTACTAACACAGTTTATTTATTTTATTTTATTTTATTTTTGCGATTTCTATACCGCCCCTCTCCCAAAGGACTCGGGGCGGTGTACAGCCCAAAATTAAAAACATCAATATACAAAAAGTAAAATGAATTAAGAATAGATTAAACATTTAGGCCCTAAATCCATTTAAAACCCAATACATTATATCTTAAAAAGCTCAATCCCCTAAAACAATTATAACCTTGTTGGTACCGGAGCTCCTATCCCAGGCCGGCCTGTCGAAAAAAGTATGTTTTCAGCTCTCGACGGAAGGTACGTAAATCCGTCATCGTACGGATTTTCCCATTGTCAGAAGGTCGCGAAATGTGATCACATGACCCTGGGACACTGCAACCATCATAAGTACATGCCAGTTGCCAAGTGTCCAAATTTTGATCACGTGATTACAAGGATGCTACAACAGTTGTACGTATGAAAAATGGTAATAAGTCATTTTTTTCAACGCTGTGGTAACTTCAAGGCACTGAACGAATAATTCTAAATTGAGGACTATCTGTATATGCTTTTATTTTTGTTTCAGACTGATGTCTACCATCTAATCATGCAAAACTTTTTCTGTCTATTTATCTCTACTGAAATGCAATGTGTTGTTGACTTATCAAGTGGAGAATTCCATGTAGAATTTAAAAAAAAAATTCATTACACATTCATAAATAGATTTCAAAACCTTCCTAATTTATAAGATACAATCACTTAGCCAGCTACAAAAAACAGTAATAGTGCAAATGTCTTCCAATTAACATATTCCAATTTATTAGGTTAAATAACCTATGTAGGTGCTTTTGATGTACTCTAATTCTGATGTGGCATTTATCAACTGCGAGTGATTTTAAAAAAAAAGAAATTATGAGGGGTTTTTAATGATGTGAATCAGGTTACATTATATATATTTGTCCTCCTGCATTTTAATGTCCCTTAAGTACAAATTTGTTGTCAAAGAAAAAGAAGAAGAGAAAAACATGTTTTGTTGCCTTACATTATTTAAATGGGAATAAAACTCTGCATAGCTTGGATTTCAGCAAATGGTCAAGGCCAACCTTTTTCATTCAAAGCATAAATAATAACACCGGCATTATATTTTTTATGACACAATGGAAACGTTTATATAATGCCACATATCATTCAGTGATGAGAGGTGGCAGGAGAAGGAATTTGTGCCTTTGGTAGAATATCAACATATCAGTCATTCAATCATTCTTGTAACCTGTTGAAGAGTCAAGGTTGAGGGTAACTTCTTTATTGTGGCATGTTGTATATTATGTGATATGAAACTCATCCCATCATGGTGATTGCTAAACAGTTATGTGGTTTAGGACTCTCAGCCTCAGATGCCTTAAGAGTTAAATTTAATGTGGAGAAAAGCAAGGTATTACAACTAGGCAGGAAAAAACAAAGGTACAAGTACAGATTAGGCGAAACCTGGCTTCAAAACAGTAATTGTGAGAGGGACCTTGGAGTCCTAGTGGACGATCACTTAAACATGAGCCAGCAGTGTGCAGCAGCAGCAGCCAAAAAAGCTAATACAATCCTGGGTTGTATAAACAGAGGCATAGAATCAAGATCACATGAAGTATTAGTGCTGCTTTATAAAGCCTTAGTAAGACCACGCTTGGAATACTTCATCCAGTTTGGTCACCACATTACAAAACAGATATTGAGACTTTGGGAAAAGTGTAGAGAAGAGCAACTAGGATGATTAAGGGCCTGGAGACAAAAACATAAGGAGAACCGTGCCACAAATTGGGTATGTCCAGTCTGGAAAAAAGAACTAGGGGGTGACATTATAGCAGTATTTCAGTATTTGAGGGGCTGCTACAAAGAAGAGGGGATCAACCTATTTTCAAAGCACCGGAAGGCAAGACAAGAAACAATGAATGGAGACTAACCCTGGAATTAAGGACAAATTTCCTAACAGTAAGAACAATTAACCAATGGAACAGATTGCCTTCAGAAATTGTAGGTGCTTCATCACTGGAGTTTTTTTTTTAAAAAAGACTGACAGCCATTTCCCTGAAAGACTGACAGCCACTTGCTTGAGCAGGAGGTTGAAGATATACTGGGCAGAGTTTTATCATCAAAGAAGACATGTTTAAGATACCTTCATCAGTGAATTTATAATAACATCAAAGTTCATGGTGTCGGTGTTTGTGGAGGATCCTTGTTGATTGACAGTAGGGGCACAAGAAGAAAATATCCTCCAAACTTCTGTATCTGATAGAGTTTGGTCCAAAGCAAAACGATAAACTAGTTGACTTGTTGGGAAAATAGGACCCAACCTTGTTAACTTCTATTCTTCGTTAGTATTATTCTTCAATTGTGCAGTGGCCAAACGTGGAGAATTCTCTGCTTTTAAAGTCTTTACATAAACTTTAGATGTCGACATGAGATAAGAGAGACCTAGCTAAGGTTAAAAAGAATCTACGTAAATCTTGATTCTTAATGGATCAGGAATTGAATATGAACCAACAAAGTAAAGCGACTGCTAAAAGAAAATGGATAACAACAGGCTTAATTTTGGCTGTACTAATTAGTTGGAACTGTAACCATTCTAGCTTTTAGTAATCAGGTCATCCCCTTTGCCATGTATTTTCTTTTTAATGACATTTTTGAACTCTCAGTTATAGTCCTGGTTCCATCTTAATGCTATTATCTTGCATTCTTTCTGTTTTTTCTCCTTCTAATTATTAATTTCATTCTTTTCTAATACTCTGTCATGTTATTACAACAGTAGGTTTATTCGTCCTAAAAGAGTCCAGGGTCTAACTTTACAGTTTCTGTAAAATTCTGGAATTCTTAGATGTTTTAAATATCACTTGGACAGAGTGCAGCCTATCCAGAAGTACTCTGTAATGGCAGCTTATTTTCTTGACTAGGGCATTTAAGGAAGATATTTCTGATAATAGTTAAGCCTGCCAGGGAAATGTAATATTTTGGGTAGACAATTACAAGAGAAAAATGTTTTATTTATAACCAAACCTTCAAACAATCCAACACACAACCAGATCACTTGTCTAGTATATTTTGTTTGATAGACCCAGATATGTAATAACTAAAGCAGAAATACAAGAGAAACAATATCTTTTAGTTCAAATTGATACGCTGTCCACATTGACAAAACCCGGTTGAAGTTTTAATAGTATTTTCATAGAAAATTCATGCTGTTCAGATGCAGGTGTCTTATTAATATGAAAAGAAGTGAGGAAGGAAGTATTTTCAGAAAGTAAGAGGGATGGAAATCTACATGCTTTTGACTGACCTGCTTTATGTGACAATTCTATGAAAATTTACATATCTTCTATTGGTCTATCTGTCCATCGATCCAATCATCCGCTATTTAAACATAAGCTACTTCAACTTTTAGAATACGAAGCCATTAGTTATTTACTAATTAGTGTGCAGTAGGAAGATGGTTAAGCTGTTTTAAAAAATATTTTTGTTTAATTTGTAACATGGATCATCGTATTGCATTTAATTAGATATATTGTAAACTCTCAAGAGTCTTTTTTGATTGCTCTAGGTTTAAACTCAATAAATGAATAAATGCAAAAACTATAATGCTGACTGAATAACATTTTAAAGCTCCATTGCATCTTTATTGGCTACAGAATGGAAATTTACAATAATAGTAGGCGGCCTCAAAAGTATAGGTGTCCCACAAGATTGCTGGCTATATCTGTAGACTATGACTACTTTAGGGGGAAAAAGTTATTTCCGCATTAATTGCAGCCATAAATTAGTTATGTATTTGTGTTCATATTTCTTGATTATTAAAAACCATGTTGTACAGAGGAGAACAAATTGTGGTCCCTCTTGCAAATTAGCAGCAGTGTTTCCTGGTATTACAAAATGGGAAGCCTATGAAAAATGCCGTGAACCTTTAAAACAGCCTTTCCATAATTAAAACACTACAATTCATCCTGGATTTTCCAGGTATGTGCAGTATAGCCCTAGTGAGTCCCTGTGGTCCTAGCCATAAGGTCCCCATGTTACTTATGGTTACAGCCATCAATTACCCAATTTGCTCCGGTTATCAACTCCAAGGTACTCTATTTAGCTTCCTATATCAGGAGCAAATATGGAAGGGAATAAGTAGCAATACTCCATAGACAGTGCTTTAGGGTGAGCGTTCTTAATATCTTATAACTCTAATCCAAATTCAGATCCAAAAGCAAATGCAGTTTGTCTTAATTTTGTAGATCTCCGGAAACTGTTCCTGGGAGAAAATGCTAATTTTCTGAGCCATAGGTGGTGCAGTGGTTAGAATGCAGTATTGCAGACTAACTCACTGCTCACTGCCAGGAGTTCGATCCTGACGGGCTCAAAATTGACTCAGCCTTCCATCCTTCCAAGGTTGGTAAAATGAGGACCCAGTTTGTTGAGGGGCAAGAGGCTGACTCTGTAAACCACTTAGAGAAGGGCTGTAAACCACTATGAATCTGTATATAAGTCTAAGTGCTACTGCTGTTGCTAATTTATGCAGAGCACCGCAAGCTACTTCAGAGTCCTGCAACACCAAGAAAACTCCATTGCAAGTTGGGGATCAACTTGCAGCCATTGCTAACTCTTTTTGGGACAACGTTTCAGTGTTATTAATTGATTTTGTCCAACAGTCCTTAAGGTATTGCTCATTTTACTTCCCCTTGCAGGTTGGAGAGAGGCTTAGCTGAGAGAGAATTGCTTATGAGACCTTGCAAAGAAGGCCTCGTCCAGTATTGAAAGTTGGATACGAGCTATCTGTTGTCAGAAAACCAAATGCTGTTATTGCAAATTCAATTTCTAAGCTTAGAGCTAGTTCCAAAGAGAAAGAGGAAGATAAAAGATGATAATAACACGGGTAGAGATATTTTAATTCCTTGAGTGCTTCCAGATAAAATGATTCTCAATATGGATCAGGCTAATACACAGAAGGAAACATCTACTTTAGTATAGAACCAAATCGTACCAAGTGAAAAAAATAATATATCCTAAGTACAACCTTTTACTGGTTCCGTTAGTCCTTGGTGTTATCCATAAACCTAATAAAAACCTATTATGCTTCTTCTAATCCAGAAATCCAGAATTAGATACAAAGGATATATTGTGTAGAGAATTAGGGCATACTGTTTCTACAAATTTCTGTGATTAAGCTGCGGATGGAGGAGTAACAGAACCCACTACGAGAACTGAGAAGCTCAGGTGGAATATTTACATTATAACTACATGCTTTCTCATAGGCAAGATTTCTGTTTTTCCATCGTGCATCCTTGTGCATTCTCTCCTCATTTTAGGAAAGAACATTGATGTCTGAGAGAGGCCATAAAAACATTTCACTTCCATTATTGATCTTTTTCTCTGAAAAAAAAAAGAAGCATAGCATATTTAACAGATGTTCAGTTTCGTTCAGTGCAAAATAACATTTGGAATCATACATTGGTATATTTTATTTCTTTGCTTACAAATTGCATAATATGGAATAGTGATTTAAAAAAAAGTTTCATAAGTGCTAACCTTCTCCCAAGGTTATGTTTTCACCATTTTATTTATTTCTTTTTAAATATTTCCAGTTCCAGTCAGAAAACATGAATGCTGAACAAATGTATAATGGTAGACATCTGTAATGTAGCTGTCACCATCTTTCCTTAAGTGAATTATTGACAGTTTCTTTTTTATACTTCAACTTGCAACACTCATCTCCATTCTGAGTTGTAGCTTGAGTCATATTTTTTTCCAAAATGTTTAAAAAACAAAACAAAACAAAAAACCATGTTTTTGGAATACAACAGTCCTTTATACAGTAAATAGAAATGAAGACATGTAACTTTGCTAAGTATGTTGTGATTTGAGATTTTCAGATGTGGAATGATGGCTGATTGGAACTCTGGCTTGTCTTTACCCCTTAATGTATATGGCTGACTGGGAAAGAATGCAATTACTTTAAAAAAATGTTTTCAGCAGTATGCAAGAGTTCTTATCAATGGATTATTTTGCCATGTTTGAAAACACCAGTTACAATTTAATACGCCATGTTGCTTCTCTGTATGTCCACAAACAAAAAGATCAGATCCAAGATGTTGTTTCCTAAATCTTAATATCAAGACTATGTCTAGTCTAAATTTGGAGTGGGAATTTAAATTCTTTCCCAATCATTGTTATCTTTACTAGCAAAGAGTTGGCTGTTATTTCATCCTCAAAGTGGCTATTTGGAACTTGGATGTAAGACACTGGTGTTTGTTCTCCTTCTAGAGAACCACAATATGGTAACACTCAAATCACTTCAACCATTTTCTAATTTATTACAGCTGTAGAAGATCTACGCTATCTGTAAAGAATTTCTTGTCTTCTGTTCGTTCCTTCATCGGAAAACACAGAGAAGTTTTATTCTATAAACAGATGGCTAGAGCCATGGAAACACAGTTTTGACAGAAACAAAGCACTTCTCCCCTCTATTTTTGTGAAGATTGTTTCAGAAAAAGAATCATCTGCCACTGGAAAGAATGGAGATGAATTGATGCCATGGCAGTCTCGTTAGCCTTAACAATTAGTCATTAATAATGTGGAATTGTTGTATAATTCACGGCCAACAGTGAATAGTTCTGTATTTAGAATTGGATTGTGTTGTTTTTTTTTGGATCTCCGTTACCTAATAATATTTCCTATTGTAAGAACACTGGGATTTTTACAGCAGCTTTATTGGTATGCTTAGAGAGTACTAAGTTGGTTCCAAATAATACTGAGCAGAGAAGAAAAATAGCCACCGGAATCTTATCTTTAATTCTAATTGCTTCAGCAGATGCATCTTGCATGATGCTTGAGGAAAGAGTTTGGAACTAATTAGTATTTAGCATTTTAGAAAAGGGAGAAATTGGCAGTATCGATATTAAACCCAGATTGTGGTGGAAATGCTTGTTTTTAGGTGTGTGTCTGTGCGTATTTAAGAGATGGATGAGCTAAACCAAAGTGTATATTTTTATTCTATTAGTGTTCTCCACTTGTTTAATAAGCTTATTGGCTGGGTAGCTTCTTCATAGTCTCCACTATTGCCTACTTCTTATAGCTAATAAATGCTCTAATGAACACGTCGAACTTAATTGTCACTAGTTTTCAGCCGTAATTATTGCATTACGCTCTAGCAAACCTCAAATTGCAACATTGTCTTACCAAACATTAAATGGCAAACATAAACATCCTTATTCTTTACAGTCTCCTTGGAAGATTACCAGGCAGGGCTGTAAGAACACAGTGCATTTTTGGGGGGCTGATTTGAAAGCAGTTTTTTCCCCTCTTAATTCATCAAGCTGTACTAAGATGCTGCAAAATAGGCTTGCCAGAGAGATAAATTTGACCCAATATGTTTAGTTGCTACTTGCAGTTGAATCCAGATCTTCCCTATCTTCAGTAATTGTAGTCAGTTCAAAACTTATTGTATTGCTGCATCCAGGGGGATGAAGCTGTTTATTCTGATTTATAGCGCTTTATCAGATATTGCAACCCCTCACACAGCGTGTGAGCTGTGCTCTGCCCCTGGGCCTCTGATTGTGACTGTGTGTTGTATGAGTGAAATTGATTGCCTGGTTTTTACACTGTGAATTGGTAGTTTTAATTGATTTTGTGTTATACTTGTATTTTTGTTGTGAACCGCCCTGAGTCTTGGGAGAAGGGCGGCATATAAGTCTAATCAAATCAAATCAATCAAACCTCTCATTCTTAAAGCAAGTTATAAAGCAGTGTCGCATTCCCAAGCAATTAATATGTTAATATGCTAAATGCAACATCTTCTACCCTTGCAACAGAAAAGATTTGTGATATTTGGGAAACAATATAGATGCCTACTTTTGTTGTGTTGAAGATAGTAACTGAAGGAGAAATATTGGATGATATTTTTTTTATTTCCCAGTTATAGTTCACACTCTGACTGTTATGATTGGGGCGACATGGTGGCTAGCGGTTATGATTCTGGGCTTGTTGGCTGGAAAGCTGGCAGCCGAGATTCAAGATCCGAGCGCCATGAGATGGGGTGAGCTCCTGTCCTCACGTTGGTTCCTGCCAACCTAACCAGTTTGAAAGCATGCAAATGCAAGTAGATGAATAGGTAGCACTTTGGGGGGAAGGTAGCAGCACTCTGTGACTTAGATCTCCATAGCTCAATGGCCTTCAAATGGAGATGAGAGCCACCCCCTATAGTTGGCAATGACTAGCGGTGTAAAATCTGCAGGAACTACTTTTCCTTTCCTTTTACTGTTATAGTTATCTGCTGGATCAGACCAATGACTTCTCTAATTCTGCATTTTTTTAGATCACAGATCTAAAGGAAGTCCATGGTAGATATGAATAGAGTATCTCTCTGCCTTATGAGGCACCAACAGTTTGAGTACAAGTAGAAATATTCACATGAAGCATTGAAATATCAGAGCTAGGTATAACTACAAAGAACAGATGTGACAACAGCCATAACATTAGACTTATATGCCATTTCACAGTGCTTTACAGCCCTCTCTAAGTGGTTTACAGTTTTAACATATTGCCCCATCAATCCTGGTCCTTATTTTACCAACCTCGGAAGGATGGAAGGCTAAGTCAACCTTGAGCCGGTCAGGTTTGAACTCCTGGCAGTGAGCAGTGAGTTAGCCTGCAGTACTGCCTTCTAACCACTGCTCGACCGTGACAATACTCAGGCCTTAGTCACTTATCCTTTCAGACAGGTGTTCCTTTAACTATTGGGAACCCTGTACTATGTTGAATAAGATGAATCGGAGATTAAGATTGTAGTTCTTTAATTCAGATCGATACATACCAACCCTCTATTGTGCATCAGGTTGATTTCATGAATAGTATCTTCTAACTACTATTTTCTGAGCTCCTGAGGTATGAACATTGAAGAAATTGCTTTATAACAAAAGCTTAATTGAATGTCAGATATTGTTGTGGTCACTATACACTTGTAATTTGTATCCTGGCATGCCTGTGCTCATTGCTAATCCTTTGCGAACGTGGAAGAAAAAAATATAAGGTCCAGATATGGTTCAAATCATTAAAGACTTGTGAAATTGAAATTCTAAACAGCCAGAATTTGATTTAGGGGGGAATTAATAACCAGATCCAGTTGTACTCAGCATAACAAATGACACAATAAAGGAAATTGGAAATGTCTTATATTTATAATATGAGAATATGAAGATACTCCTTTAAAAAAAGGTTTTAAATATATAGTTGGGAAAATGAACATGAATTGCAAGTGTCTCATATGATACAGCAGCACAAAGTGGAACATATAATGACTTTAAAGGTCTAAGTGGAATCACAGGAGAAATATGCAGAAACAGAGACCTGTTTCAAGGTCAGTGATAGGTGGAATTTGAGAACCTTGCAATAAGGTGTCAATAATTGTGAGCTTCCTCAGAAAATTCTTGGCATTCTGAGAAAGCTGAATATATTTCCATTCAATTTCTGAAGAAATTTGGTGAATGCTGGTTACTTCTTATACTTTTCATATCTATCTGGGAAATGGCTTAATCTTTGCATAATAGTTTGCAGAGGTTTGACTGCTGCAGAGCCATCATCCCCTTCCTCCCCTCAGCAGTAAATTTCTGAGTTTCCAGGAGGGAGGGGCTGCAGTGGACCAAGAGATGCCAAAGTTTAGTTTGGTTGGGAGGAAGAGAGTCCAGATAGCTCCTCTCTAGAAGATTTGGTGGGTGGGGGTTATGAAAAGCTATTGTTAACCAACCAGATTTTTGTGTAGGAAAACTAGAGTTGATTTTGCTTTTCAGTGCCGGATGTGTACTCAATAAAGTTTATCTCTTGTGGCACTTCAAAACCATAGAGTTTCTTCAGTATTGGGTTCGCTAGCTGGATGGATAACATACCCTGTCTTTCTTGGTTTTTGGACCCTGACATAAGCATACGAAAACAGGCAGCTAGAACTATCCTAATGGACAGTGACATAGTGAAGAGAGATCACCCTGGCAGTAATCAAACTAACAGAGTGAAAGTCATAATCGTGTTTCTAGAAGATGGCAAGGAATGGAACATCAGGAAGGACCAGCAAACAAATTAAAAACCACTGGATTGTATGTTAGGAAAACCATGGGCGATGTTTTATTCCATATGGATAAAATAAAGCAGCTGTAGCAAGGGGCCTAGGGGGATGAAGGAAAGACCTTGTCAACTGATATTAAGGCCAAGCATTTGCAAGTTGCACCTGTGCTCTTAAACAGCTTTCTGAAACATTTATCTTTTAACATATGGCAGACAGTGATGTGCTTGTACAGATTGTTTGCTAGTGGGTTTGACCTACTCTAAGCTGTTTTAGCTTTTTTTTTTATTATTTCCTTCTGTTTGCCTTTTCTGACTTTCTATTTATAGAGATGCGCCAAAGCACTTATCTCTGAGTTGGGAAAATGAATGTGAACCAAAGCGAGATTCTTAGATGATTAAGAAGGGAAGACCTGCTCTCTTTTCCGGCTTTTAAAATTGTGGCCAAACCCAGACAGAAGATGTATTTCACTTATCTCTCTTGCTCCATTCTGTCTTTTAGGACAGTTCCTAAAAAGCATGAAAGTTGAAGTTAGAAATATAAACACAATTGACTGAAACGATAGCAACTAGCAGTAATACTTCACTCAGCACTCAGCCCAAAGACAGCAATTCTACAATGATAGCCACATAAAATCCTTCAATTAGTTGGGAAAAGTACCAGTGGAAAGCAAGTTTCCATCCCTGCCTGAAAGGCAAATAATGATGATTTATGTCATATTTCATTGGAAATAGAAATAACCTGATGTCGGCAAACATCAGTTTATTGTTAAAATGACTGCTGGAAAACTTGCAACTTCGGTGTGAGAAGCAGATGGAGGCGAGGGCTACTAGAGCTAGGTTGCAGAGATCTAGAAGACCTGTCGATGGCAGCGAAGAGACGTCAAAACTGGTAATTCTTTGCTTTCCCCTAGATTAGAACAGCTACTTGAACTGTTGCTCTCTTACAACATGGCAGATCAGAGAGAAGGCATCTCTAACCATTTCAGGTCTGAACTTGGAAGTCTTCTAGTTCAACCCCCTGCTCAGGCAGGAAATAAATGGTTGTCCAATCTCTTCTTTAAAACTTCCAGTATTGGAGCATTGGCAACTTCTGGAGGCAGGTTGTTCCACTGGTTAATTGTTCTAACTGTCAGGAAATTTCTCCTTAGTTCTAGGTTGCTTCTCTCTTTGATTAGTTTCCATCCGTTGCTTCTTGTCCTGCCTTCAGGAGCCTTGGCCATTTCACCAGATGGTTTCATTAGCTGATACTTCTGACCTCATAGAAATGAATTCGTCAGCCACACATTAAAACAATCCATCCTTAACGTCACTTATGCACTAATCACAGAGGGAAAGTCCACCATGGGATTTTCTTGCACAATGATTCATCTGCTATTGTCACTATAAACATTAATTGACTCATGCAAATTGATGAAATCCAGCTTCTAAAAACGTAATACTTTTTTTTTTGCCTGTTTGTTTGCATTGTCTCATGGTAGCATTAATAGTGTAGTTTGTATCCCAGCACAGATGTCTATCTTTCAAATAAACTTGTATGTGATTTCTGTAAATGGCAAGACTTTTTTTTTTTTTTGCAAGTTGTACTGTTGCTTATTCTCGCTTAATGAGACAAGTAAAAGAGTCCCATTAAGGCTGCTGTTCTTTTAAGTCCCCGAGACTTCAGGCAAAAACTCCACCTCCTCACCAACCGTCGTTCTGAATGGTAACCTGACTCATACTCAGTTGCCCACTATTGTTTTGAAAAAAAAAATAAATTTTCATTTGAAAAGAACACTCAAAAGTACTCTACTCCCTTTCATCATATCAAATGGGAAGCCATCAAATGCTTATAAATATTTTCTGAAACCTGCCTGTTCCTCTATTGTTCGCAAAGGCTACCAAAATAGCTCCCACAAATACAAATTCTGTGAATGCCAAGCATGCTCCCTCTAACAGTGTACTCAACAAAAGGTATCTGTAACCTTGCTTTTTTAGAGTTAGCAGTTTGGGCCACAGACATGCCTCACCATGTAATACAATGTGACTTTAATAGAAGAGAATAGAATGAAGGACACTGTCAGAAACTCTCTGTTATGGTTCTGACAGATGGAACTCTTCAAAAGAACTTTGAGGCATTGTTTACCTTAAAGAATCTTTTATTCGAGTAGCATAATATCGGCACTGCATAATCGAGGCCAAAAACTGAATTCCCCTCCCCTAGGCACATAGTATCAAAGCACAATTCCCTCCTCCAATTAACAGTCATAAATCACATTCCCCAATTTGCTTGAAGTGCAGACTTCCTCTCCAGTTCTCCAGCCCGCCAATTCTTTATCAGCTCTGGGCTCAATAACCTTGATTCTCACGCTAAGTTTAGTGTTGTTATTCACATCCCACCCACCCCCCAGCATCATCTAACTCTAAAAGCGAAAGGGAAAAAGATGGCTACATTTTCATCTGTTGTCAATGCAAAACATCCGATGTTAGCAGCATTGACACTTTCTTTTGTTAAGAGAAAGCGGAAAATGTTTTGTTTGCTTTCAACATGTTATGTGTTTAATTGAATACAGTTTCTCTTTTGTTCCTTTTTAATTCAGGTTAGTTAGCTGGTTAATTGCTCGGTACAGGGAACCAGTTAAGGCAGGGGGTGTCAAACTCGCAATGTCACGTGACATGTCGTGACGTATCACAACTTTTTCCCCATTGCCGGCAATGGGGTGGGCGCAGTTTCGGTGTGACGCATCCGGGTCGTGGGCCAGCAGTTTGACACCCCTGAGTTAAGGCCAGTTTAAGATTAAAAGTTGAAACCAAGATTTCAGCTCCTCAAGCTTGGGTTTGGATTTAAAAAATATATAATTACCAAGATGGTGCCTGTCACATCTGAAAGAAAATGAATACTAATGAATACTAAGATGCTAAGTAAGGACTATGTTTCTTTTCTTCTCTCTCTCTCTCTCTCCCTCCCTCTCTCTCTCTCCCTCCCTCCCTCCCTCCCTCCCTCCCTCTCTCTCTCTCTCTCTCTCTCTCTCTCTCTCTCTCTCTCTTTCTTTCTTTCTTTCTTTCTTTTTAAAACCTGAATGTCTATGGAGATTTTCAGTCACTCAGGTAATGGTTGTCCTAAAGGTGCTTTTCAAAAGACAACTGGACATTCTTGGTTTTTATCTTGAAAACATTTCGCTTCTCATCCAGGAAGCTTCTTCAGTTTAGAAATGAAGAAGCTTCTTTATTGAGAAATGAAAGGTTTTCAAGGTTTTCAAAAAAGCCCAGAAAGCTCAGTTGCCTTTTGAAAAGCACCTTTGAGATGAGGAAAACCTGATAGCACTTGTATTAATAACATATATTTGCAAGCCTGTTTTTAAAGGAATAGATAGCAATAGCACTTAGACTTCTATACCACTTCGCAGTGCTTGACAGCCCTCTGTAAACGGTTTACGGAGTCAGCCTTTTGCCCCCAACAATCAGAGTCCTCATTTTACTAACCTCGGAAGGATGGAAGGCTGAGTCAACCTTGAACCAGTCAGAATCGAACTGCTGGCATTTGGCAGAGTTAGCCTGCAATACTGCATTCTAACCACTGTGCCACCACGGCTCTAGATGAGAACGTTCAGCTTAAATTTAAATCATTTTATTGATCTATCTGCATTTATAAGGTTCAGTTAGGTGACAGTAGCTTAATCAAAGAATATATCTAGATTGTAGACATTTCTGCATTGAGAGCCACTGCCAGTCTCAGGGGTATATTTATGCATATTCATTCTTTTCCCCCATGTGAAACATGAGGTTACAGGTGAGGTTTGTGTCAATTTGCATTAGTTTATCCTGATGTACATTGGATTTGTTTTTCTAGATGTGAGAGACCATCTCATTATTTGTCCTAATTTTGTATCATTTATATACAGGTCAAAACCTTCCCTCTATTTTGCTATTCCTGGAATTTAGGATGAGGAATATCTGTCTTGGCAATAATATGTGTGAGAGGGATCTAGGCGTCCTTTTCTACCATCACAGCTTCTAAAAATGGAAAAATGTATCTTGTAGATGCACAGAGCTCTTGGGAAATAATTGTTGCCTTCTACTGATTGGATTCCATTTGGAGTCTTTTGTCCAGTTCTTGGCATCGCAGGTATTTTTTTAAGACAGTGACAAATTGCAACAGTGTCAAAGGAGGATTGCCAAGATGTTGAAGGATCTGGAAGTCAATAATGAAGAATCATTAAAAGATCTGGGTATGGGTGATTGTCAATAAATATTAAGCAGTCCACAGCAAGATCACAAAGAACAGAATATGATTCTCTTATTTTAGAATAAATGACCAGAATCAGTGGAAGAGTTCAGGAGAGGAGGTTCAAGGTAGACTTCAGGAGAAAGTTTTTGACTGTACAAGTTATGTTTGGTGTTCTTCAAATAAGCTTGATGTTCATCTGCCGGCTAGTCTATAGTAGATCCTGCACCGAGCAGGGGTTGGATTAGATGGTATCTAAAATCGCTTCCATATTTCCATTGTCTTTCAATCCTTATTTTCTCTTTCTTATTTTTCAACCAGTTGCCAACCCATGGGAGCATCTGTCCTCTTCTGTCATAGCAACTGGCAGTGTAGAGAGGGAGGGAGGGGACCATACACAGCTACATTTCTCCTTTCCTCCTGACCTCTATTAATTTCTCATAAATGAGTGTGATGCATGCAGGAAGTTGAGAGAGAGAGAGAGAGAGAGAGAGAGAGAGAGAGAGAGAGAGAGAGAGAGAGAGAGAGAGAGAGAGAGAGAGAGAGAGAGAGAGAGAGAGAGAGAGAGAGAGAGAGACTCTCTTTTCAAAACAATTATTGACTGTCTTTCCTGCAATCCCGACATCTCGAGCATCTGTGAATATGATAATTGAGAAAATACTTAAAAATAGTTAAAAGTATCTGTCAGTTTATTGACCAAGGACAAAATTATGACACTTGGTGCATTTGTGTTGCGAATTCTAAGTAATTGGAGTATAGTTAGTTCTGTTCAAAGCGACTTAGCTATAATATGCCTATTTTCAGTGTTATAACATTGTGACCTATGTGCAAAGGGAAGGTATTTATATTGATATATATCGGGTGAAAATGAGTTCATCTATAAAGGAAATCCATTAAACTATTGTATTTGAGCCTTGGCCATGGAAAGAAATTACTACCTATATGGTTGGAATTAATTCTGTAGAACAAGTAGTTCAATCTTTCTTTCCAGGGTCACTGAATTCTGTATTTCAAGGCAAAGCACGAAACAGAATTGGAATTAACACCTGAGCTTTCTGAATATGTTTCAGACTTTCTGAATCGCTGGCAAACTTGACTTGCATTGCTGCCTTCTGTAATTTATTCTCTCAAACATATTTCTGCTCATCATCCAGAGACCACACGTAAAATTTTCTCCCTTCAAATGCTGAGAGACATGGAGCTGAAAAGGAATTTCTTTTCACTTTGTTACCATATAAATAGTCTGAAATGCATAATTCTGTATTCGGAGCCCAGTTTATGTGAAATAGTAACCTGGTGTTATTTTCCAGATAGAGAATCAATCTGAGCTGATCTAGATGTAAGATCTTTTCAATAAGTGCCCCCCCTTTTTAATATAAAAAAATATCAGATGTGTACGTCACAGTGAAAGTGTGAATAACCAAAAATTGAAAGTCACCCTACCAATCAATCAATGATGATAATGATAAAGTTGGAAGGGACCTTGGAGGTCATCTAGTCCAACCCCCTGCTCAGGCAAGAAACCTATACCATTTCGGACAAATGGCTGTCCAGTTTCTTCTTAAAAACTTCCAGTGTTGGCGCATTCACCGCTTCTGGAGGCAGGTTTTTCCACTGGTTAATTGTTCTAACTGTGAGGAAGTTTCTCCTTAGTTCTAGGTTGCTTCCCTCCTTGGTTAGTTTCCACCCGTTGCTTCTTGTCCTGCCTTCAGCCACTTTGGGGAATAGCTTGACTCCCTCTTCTTTGTGGCAGCCCCTGAGATATTGGAACTCTGCTATCCTGTTCCCCCCTCGTCCTTCTCTTCGTTAAACTACACATAAACAATTCCGGTCCTTATATGTTTGAGCCTCCAGTCCCCTAATCATCTTTGTTGCTCTTCTCGGTACTCTTTCTAGAGTCTCAACATCTTTTTTACATCGTGGTGACCAAAATTGGATGCAGTATTCCAAGTGTGGCCTTACCAAGGCATTGTAAAGTGGTATTAATACTTCACGTGATCTTGAGTCTATCCCTCTGTTAATGCAGCCTAGCACTGTGTTGGCTTTTTTTGGCAGCTGCAGCACACCAGATCGCTGTCATTTATTTATTCATTTCTCAAGATTAACTGAGCATTATACCATCCTGTTTATAATTAACCACATAAACCATAACCCTAAAGCATCAAGCACACAGGCCATCAAATAAGAAACAGAAATAAAACCATACACATGAAGAGTTGGGTCAAAGAAGAGTTTCATCAAACACTAAAAAGTTGATCGCCTCTCCAGGAAGGCAATTCAAAAAAAAAAAAAATGAAGGAAAACAAAATACTTCCTTGAACTAAGTGCTTGGCAGCAGGAAACAAATGAATTTTCTAAAGGTACCAGAAAAAGAATTTTAACTGGAGACGGTGAAACATGTTTCTCTTTGACGGTACTCCCTGCAAGGCCAAAGCAATCGAAAGATGAGGTCAGAAGGACATACCCGTGTAGCTAAAGTGGTTCTTAATACCATTTCTCCCTTCTATTCTTTGCGACTTTGACTCCAGAAAGATATAACCTCTATTAAAAAGTGGGGGGGGGTGGGAACCCAATCCTATTCCGTGACAAACAGTGCATTTGTGAGGGGGAAGAGTTTGGCCAAATTACCAGCCTCATTCATCTTGCCGTGTCTATTCAAAAACATTACATTGTCGATGACAAATCCTGGTTGAAGTTGGCTTCGCCTGTTGTCATTCATTGCCGTTCATGTTTAGAAAGCAGACTGCTGAGATAATTGATTTGATGGTCCAGCTTGAGTGGAAGCACTTCTGGGCATAGCAGGGCTCAGAGATGCCGGGGGGGGGGGGGGGGGGAGAGGAAAAAGGTGGGAGTCATAATGCACTACTTTCTCCTTAGAGGCACATGGCCCAGTTTTGATAAAAGAAAAGCTTGCTTCACGTGGAGGGAGGTGGGGGAGAGATCTTCAAGAAACGGAGTAATAAAATGCAGAAATTTATTTTATTATTTATTTGACTTCTATGCCGCCCTATTCCGGAGAACTCAGGGCGGCTCACAACATAATAGAAATCAACATATAAAAATACATGTATATAAAACCCCTTAATTTAAAAAAAACCAATCATTCAACATACACACAGACATATCCCCTCTGATGGATAAAAATTAGCATTCAAACAGAGACAATGCGAGTACATATTTTACTGGCAGGTGAATAATGAAAGATTGCCATGGAAATAATCTGATTTTTAAGGGACGTAAGTAATCCACAGGAGGCTCTCCCTGGTTCTCAGACGAAACTGTTGCCTCTTTTGTAAAGCCTTTTTAACTTGTTTTTTTTTCCTAAGCTCTTAAAAAAACAAAATTAATGGCCAAGAAATCAGAAGTATTGCAAAAAGTGAAACAATAATTGAATTTGAAAAGCAGTACATGCACCCCGGGATTATATGAACACTATTGGCTTTATTTACTTGGAATAATATTTGATAATGAAACTCGTCTCACTCTTTGCTCCTGAAAGCTTTTGTTCATCCCTGGCCTGCCTGCTGATACGAATAACTTAGATACCTAAACAGCCAGAAACCAGAAAAACTCTTGAAATAAGTACTCAGTTCTGGGATTTACCTCCTAATTCCAGTGGCATGTAAACTGCTCGGTCTGTTTTTGTCGCCGAGAATAAAGCAAAGCTAAATAAAATCCTCACAGCATGAATTTTAATCACAAACTGTCTTCAGAAAGAAAAGTACTTTAGTTAGTTTCTGGCCCATCTCTGTAGGTGTGCGTGCATGTATCTGCATCCTTTCAACTCCCTACTTGCTTTTTACTCCATGGCGCAACTCAATTTCTGCAGAACAGACAGGAATACAATAGAAGAGAGAACTCAAAGCTGACTTGAGTCCATTTGATTCTCTGAAGATACTGTCTTTGTTGAAATTATTTATTTCTAAACCAGCCCTCTTCTATTTGTTATTTCTCTGTTATTTCTAAACCAACCCTCTTCTATAAAATGAATATAATAGGCATTGCGAGCACAAAGCAATCTGTCTAGATCAGTGCTGCTCAAACTTGGAAGTTTTAATGGATTTATATGGACTTTAACTCCCAGAATTCCCCAGCCAGCATATCAGACTGGGAAATTCTTGGGCTTGAAGTCATGTATGTTGCATTCTGAATAGGATAGGATAGGACAGAATAAAATAGAATAGAACCTCGGAGGTCTTCTAGACCAGCCCCCTGCTCAAGCAGGAGAACCTATACCATCTCAGACAAGTGACTATCTAGCCTCTTCTTAAAAATCTCCAGTGATGGAGCGCCCATGATTTCTGGAGGCAAGCTGTTCCACTGGTTAACTGTTCTCACTGTCAGGAAGTTTCTCCTTAATTCCAGGTTGCTTGAAGTCTATACATGCTGTCTGGGAGAAACATTGGCTTAGAAGATGTTCAAGAAACAGTGTTCCTAAGAATGACATTATCTTTGATCATTTTTCCCCCAATAATTTCCCCCATTTTAACCTAAACAAGTGCAAAGTTATGCACATCGGGGCAAAGAACCCCAATTATACTTACCAACTGATGGGGACCAAACTTTCTGAGACAACCCAAGAAAGGGATCTTGGGGTTTTGGTGGACAGCTCGATGAAGATGTCAACCAATGCGCAGCAGCAGTAAAAAAAAGCAAATTCCATGCTTGGCACGGTTAGGAAGGGAATCGAAAATAAGTCAGCAAGTGTTGTATTGTCTCTGTACAAATCGATGGTGAGACCACACTTGGAGTACTGTGTACAGTTCTGGTCACCGCACCTCAAGAAGGATATAATGGAACTGGGAAAGGTGCAAAAAAGGGCAACAAGAATGATCAAGGAAATGGAGCGCCTCCCTTATGAAACCAGATTGCAACGCCTTGGTCTCTTCAGCCTTGAAAGACGGCATTTAAGGGGGTGACTTGATCGAAGTGTATAAAATTATGCATGGGATAGAAAAGGTGGATAGAGAAAAATTCTTTTCTCTATCACACAGTACCAGGACAAGGGGGCACTCCCTAAAGCTCATAGCTAAGAAAGTGAGGACAAATAAAGGGAAATATTTCTTCACCCAGAGGGTCGTTGATTTATGGAATTCACTTCCAGAAGGGGTCGTGACAGCTGTCAGCCTTGACAGCTTCAAGGCAGGGTCAGACAGATTCATGGAGGCCAAGTGTATCGGTGGCTATTAAAACGGATGTCCATGTGCCGCCTCTATGTTGGTTGAGGCAGGCAGGATTCCCTTGAGTCCCATTTGTTGGGGGTCAAGGGAAAGGGAGGGTTTTGCCTTCTCTTTCTGCTCAAGATCCCCATGTACAATTGGTGGGCCACTGTGTGACACAGAATGCTGGACTCGATGGGCTTTGGCCTGATTCAGCATGGCTCTTCTTATGTTCTTATGTTAAGTTAGAAAGCAAATCAGTCCTTTTCAGTCAGGACCCTTATAAAAGCCAGGGATGGGACACCCTGCCAGAAAATGGAGAGTCCTAATCTAATCTGACAATCTTAAGTATAATTTATGATTAAATTAAGAGATTGGTTCTATACTTGTACTGATGTTTAACATTAATCTGTAGTAACCCATTCATACTGTAGTATATGTCCAAGGCATTGTATCCTGACTGTGAAGGATTTATTTAGGTTTATAATTCTAACTCTATAAACTATTAATTTTCTCAAATGTGTCTCTTCCAAGCTAGACCATATTGTACAACCTACAAAACAACATACGTTGTGATGGCATAATGCTGATTAGTCGTATGTTAGTTATGAAGCTGAATAAGTCTTGGAACTGTAATTAGATTTATACATAAAATTCCATAACTGAGCATCATCTTTATCTTGTCCTTTTACCCAACTAAGTATCAAATTGGTATGACATTGGGGACACCGTAGAGTTCCCAAATACAATATCTCTAGGTGGTCACCAACAGTCAAGGCTGACTTGCTAATGCATAATCAATTAACCCAGATTGGTTTTTGTTGTTTTTTTAGTTTTTAAATCACTAGCATGTGAAAACCTCCCATAAAAATACGTTTATATCATAAATTGTGTTTGTAAAGTGAGCAAACCATGCAATATTGGTAAATATAAACCTTTATGAGCTTGACTGGATTTGTCACACTGTATTAGACTTTCAGCAGTTGAACCTAGAAAACAAATTGCGGTTTAAATTAAATTTGGTGCTTGTGCTTTGGTGTTAACAATTTTGTTCCTCTTTCTCTACTTTCTCTATTTAGGGAAAATGTTATCCCAAAATATCAACCGTCAACATTTTGAACATGAAAGGTGCACATTTAAATGTGAACACTCTAAAAAATTGGTCTCAGTGCTTTCAGATTAACTATAGAGAAGCTATTTTCTTCTTCCCTTCCTAAAAAAAGGAATATTTTATGTTGATAGACATGTTGATTCAGAAGTGTGCTTAATTCAGGGTCATTCCTTTAGATGGCAATAAAATTATTTTATATATAACTATATCCATAATTAACCAAGATCTCAAAGATACCAAGGACCAAGAAAGGTTTTTTTATTATTTTGGTTTAATGTTTTGCATTTTTGTTGGGTTTTTTTTTGTACTGTAAATGAAAGTGCTACGTAGCTACAGAATAGCTACTTGGTTGAGGAAAAAGTGAATAGATTCTTGTCTCCCAAGCTGGGCCTGGAAAGTAAAATCATAATTATTTATCTGTCCAAAATAAAAAAAATTCACCCACAATGATGAAGCTCAACCAAACCAGGTCTGTATTCTAAGCAGACTTTGCCCCAGGAAATGGTTCAATCCAGACGTATGCATTTTTTTCTTCACTATATACTTAACTATCTCAACATTGTGGGGATTTTTTCCCCCTTGCGGATTGTCGAAGATTAGCAAAAACATCCTGCCCAAATTTTTCATGTTCAAAACACTATTGCATTTTTCTCCTTTCAGAATCTCCCCCCCCCACACACACACACCAAGTTTCTTTCCTGCATCATTTAATTATTCACATTGATGTGACTGGGGGCGTAGGCGTTTAACCCAATACTTTAGTAAAATTCCAAGGCTCTGAGGCATAAATGCTGCCACTCCATCTGCAAAAGCAGGTTCCATCCTATTAAAAAATAAACAACTCCACATCCATAATCTATAAATGAAGATTTAGTTAGGGCAGAGTCCCCCCCGACAGAGTTCCTGAGCGTGTAAACTGGGAATTATTCTGCCCTAAACACCACCTTCATTGACTTTATATGCCATTTAACATTTTGATCTCAGTACCAGCAGTTGGACTTTTTTATAGTTGACATTATTAAAGAGGGGGTCCTTTTTTGTACTGTTAACTTCTGTGTCACAAAGTCACAGCTTGAGTTAGACTAGTTATATTTCATAAATGATTGGAGGCATTAAACTCAGCCCGGTTGTTTTTTCTTTTCCCAATATAGCTTTCTCTCATTGCATCGAGAGAAAGTTGCTTTTCGTAGCTGTTTCAGAACTACAGAAAACATACTGGTTAATTTATAGAACATTTTGTAAAACCTGGATGTAAAATATACAAATGCTTTATGTTTAAGCCTCTGTGAATTATCTTATAGAAGGGATGCCTCTATATAGAGATGAAGCAATTAAAGATGTCAAAAGAGCATCAAAATTCTGTTACAATACTTCCACAACAGTCTTGCAGTTTGGGAAACTGTGTTTTGTAGCCTACGTATGTGTATTTCACATCCTGTTTGTTCTGTTTAGTTGTCTCAAAACAACTAAATTGGCTTAGTTTGCAACAGAATTGGTACAGTTAACAAGTCTGAAACAGTGTGGGTCCTTTTAATGCTGTAACGTCAGTCTGTTTTTGCTTTTGTTGTGTTGACAAGGAGAATACGATATTTTTTTTAAAAAAAATCATGATAAAACTCATGATATTGCTCACCTAAAAAGAGGGGAAAAAGAGATCTCTGTTATTTAACAAATTAAGCTGAGCAAATTATGGCAATGTCTTTAACTGAACAAGCCTCCTCTGATTAAGACAAACTGCCTTGATGTTTTCTAATGAGGAAAATAGAGAAAGCAGTTTTCAGGAATGATTAGGCTCAGCATTGGGAAATCACATAAAAAGACCTAGGTTTAGCAAATGAGACTTGCCAGGCTGGTTTGTTTGTGAAGCTCTTGCATTTAACTGACCCACATCCAGCATTTTACAAAGGATTATCGACAATATTGAGAGTGTCGGTCGAAGAGCAACAGTAACAGGATTCCTTTGATGAAGACATTCCTGGAAATGATACGGGACCGCCTTCTGCCACATACTTCTCTACGACCGGTGAGAGCACACAGGGTCGGCCTCCTCCGGGTCCCGTCAGCGAAACAATGTCGTCTGGCGGGCCCTAGGGAGAGGGCCTTCTCTGTTGTGGCGCCCGCCCTCTGGAACCAACTACCTCCTGAAGTCCGCGTTTCTCCGACTCTCCCAGCCTTCCGAAAGAATTTAAAAACCTACCTCTGCAGGCAGGCCTGGGGATGATTGTTGATTGTGGTGTGACTGATGAGTATGTGTGGGGTTTTATTTTTAATGTTTTTTGTTCGGATTTAGATTAAATTGTTTTATATATATGTTGTGAGCCACTCCGAGTCTTCGGAGAGGAGCGGCATACAAATCCGAATAAAATAAAAAAATAAATAAATAGGAACAAAGCATATGATTAAAGCAAAAAGCAAAAATCAAGAACACGGGGCCATAGCCTCAAACTGACAGGAGGGAAGTTCAAAACTAATTAGAAGCTAGAACAATTAATCAGTGGAACGACTTGCCTCCAGATATGTTGTAGGTGCTCCAACACTGGTTTTCAAGAAGAGATTGGACAGCCATCTGTCTGAGGTGGTATAGGGTTTCCTGCCTGAGCAGGGGGTTGGACTAGATGACCTCCAAGGTCCCTTCCAACTCTGTTATTCTGTTAATGTTAGAAAATCTTACTTCACAGAAAACGTAATGGAAGCTTGGCACCAAACTCCATCTGAGTTTGTGGATCAGTCTTCAGTAACGGAATTTAAACATGCATGGGATAAACACGTGTCTTTCGTCTGACAAAAGTTAATAACTAAATAAATAAAACATTATATAAAAACAAACAAAAACAAACAAAAAAAGCCAAAAGGGCAGATTCAAATGGACCACTGGATCTTTTTTCTGCTGTGTTGCTCTGTTTTTAGATATCCAGTCTAGCTAAGAAACCCAAGAAAATTTAATTCCAGGGGATTCCTTTCCCATAATTCTCTATGGGTCCAAGATCTTGGTCTCAATTGAAGTGAAATGGTAGGGTCTTTATCGCGGGTCAAATTTGGCTGCACATTTTCATATGCTTCTATATAGAAAATCATGATTGTCTTTGTCGTCGTCATCATCATCTTTTTTTAAAAAAGCTTCTCTCTGATATTCTGTATTTTTTTTTCCTATCCATTGTTGGGCAGTTAGTTAAAGTTAATTCAGGTTTATCTATGGTCAAAAATGCAGTAAATCAAGGCTACACAATAATTTTGTGGGAACCAAAGAACCATACTTATAAAAAAAAGTATATTCAGAATTGCTTCAGGATCTAAGAACAGTTATTTGTATGAACTTTCATTTGAAACCACAGTCCTGATGCACATTTATCAATTAATGAATCAAGCATAATAGAAAACATTCTCTATCCCCACACACAGATACACAGAGAGATAGTGATAGATGCTTTCTACATTATTTTAGTTCTCTTTTGCAAATTCAGTTTGTTCAGTTTTGGGTATTTTGCTACTAACTTTACTCAGAATCTTGGGTCATCATATATGAGTGGTGCTAAGTGATTTTACACTGAGAGGATGGAAGTTGAACCCAAGCTTATATGGCCAAGAGACTTTTAAGGTCTTATATCTGCTAAGTAGCAAGAATTCTTCCACTGTCTCATAGTCTTTGACTTTTGTATGACATCTGTTGGAAAATTCACACATGGATTCACACTTATGTCAAATGACAAAATATTTCTAAAATATAACCCTCAACAAACTTTGGAAAATGATAAAGAACTATTCCATTTGCTTCTCAATGACAAATAGAGAGCACCCGCACAAGAAACTCTAATATAAATTCTTCTATTATGTATATTGTTCTGTCTGGCCCCTCTCAGCTCATTAAAATCCACATAAATATGTCTTTAAGAGGTTTATTTAACACATTTCAAAAGGATTCACTTCAAAGCACGCTGCTGGCATTTTGCTGGCAGGAACGGCCAAGTCTCATTTATTTACATTTAGATTAAAACATGCTCTTCCCACACCTTCCAATTAACTCACTCTTTCTTTATCACATTGTCCAATACCTCATTATTCTTCCATAGATTTCCAAAACATCAGAAGACTGAATTCAAACGCACTGCTCCAGATATCAGGCTACTCCTTGATTAACGTTGCTCGTGACAAAGGCGTAGTCTCTCTGTCCCCTTCTAATATAGTGTCCGATACGTCACTTCCCCCCCATTACTTCCTTTTTCCACTTAACTGACACCGTCGCTTATCAAACCTTCGGAATCTCAGATCAAGCCATCTATCTTCTTGATCCAAATCTGACCCCTCACTTTGTGAATCTGACCCAGACTGCCTGTAAATCTCCTCCCTGTCTGGCTCAGCTGCCGGGAGGGGAAAATACCCAGAGGGGCCTGGCTGCTCTTCCTCGGCTGCCGGGAGGGGAAAACACCCAGAGGGGCCTGGCTGCTCATCCTCATACTCTGACACTTCCCAAGCTGGTCTAGGGACACTCACAACATATATATCAATAGTAAGGGATAGTAAAATGAGTAAAATGAGATACTAGTAATCATTTCTTAAATGCAAATTTGACTTTCTCCCTTATGAGCCAGGAAGATGGGAAAGATTTTTGTATATTTAAATGGCTGAGGTCGAGATACATTGATAGAAACATTAATAGAATACAACTGAGTACCCTAACTTTTTTAGGAAGAAGTGTCAAATGCATGTAATTATTTGGATTGCTTCTGGACTGTTTTATATATATATACACATTGTTTTATATATATATACTGTTTTATATATATATATATATATATATATTTATATATATATATAAATTGGCAATTGTTCTGGTCTTTTTGAAATCAATTTCATGTCCTGTGGACAAACCAACAGAAGGATAAATGCACGCATTGAAGAACACAAAAACTCAGTCAAAAGAGAGGAACCAACTTCTTCCCTGGTCCAACACCTTAAAGCCACAGGACATGAAATTGATTTCAAAAAGACCAGAACAATTGCCAAAACTGAACATTTTAATAACAGAATAATCAGAGAAGCCATCGAGATAGAAAAACGCCCCCACAGCATGAACAAACGAGATGATACCTCCCGCCTACCAGCCATTTGGAAACCCGCCCTTATTGACAAACGTATTCCTAACTCAAAGATTGACACCAGAAACACACAGGATGCCACCTCCACACATCCACGCAAAAAGCAAACCCAAACCAACACCAATGATGAGGCAAGACCACAGACCAGGAGCCAGACCAGAGCTGCAACATTGGCCACTTTGAACCTCTCCAGCACAACAAAGCCCCCACCCAAACAGAACACTCCCCCAGCCAATCAGAACACAGCCAACCCCCCAGCCAATCAGAGCACAGCCAAGCCCCTAACCAATCAGAACATAGCCAAGCTCCTAGCCAATCAGTTCAAACCCCCACTGGCAGTTAAAAGTAAAAAACAGCTTAGACCACACATTGCTCCTAGAAGCAGAAGCCAAAAGCACCAGCCGGAAGATGATGAATGAGATTTCATCGAAACGTTGCCAAGACACTTCAAATTCTACGTGGGAGAAAACCCGAAGAACCAAAGACCTACATACAAACACCCGCGAAAACCTCAGAAAACAAATATATATATATATATATATATATATATATATATATATATATATATATATATATATATATATATATATATATATATATATCTGGTTTTTGGAGGAGACAATTATAATATTTTATTGCTTCATCATCGTTTGGAAAGGTGACTGTTTTGGGGTAATTAACCATCAAAAGTAATGAATTCTAAATTGTATTTTCAATTACCTTTAAATAAAATTATCTTGAACTAGGAAAAAAAAGTGATCTGTAGACAGCTTCGCTGCTTTATCACTGTTGTTGTACTAGAGCTTTAGATTAGGGGAGCTTAGTTTTTAAATTAAATGTCAAATATAATTTGCCAGTGGAAACATGAAGTGCGGCCAGCTGTATTTTGAGGTGAGAAAAGCTAGCTCAGCATCCCTTACTATTGATATATACATAAAATCAGCTTTTCTATCCTATTAGATCATACTTGGCAGGATGTGAAATGTGATTTTACATATACATGCATGCATATTCTGGTTATAAATCTAAAAAAGAAACTATACCTAAGGCTAAGATTTTGTCACAGCCGTCAGAGAAATAATGGATTCCGTAATTTTAATTTGTATTAAATATGGATGAGTTTTGACATTTTTGTAATTTTTGCTACGATATTTGACACTTTGAATATCTATAGTCAAGTCTATATATCTTTGGGGGATGTAGCCCACTTGGGGTTTTTTTAGATGCTTGATTGGGACCATCATAAATCTGGAAGAGTATCGTAAAATATCAGGTAGTTTGAACATCCAGGATACTATTTTTGACATTTTCTTTAATTCTTTGGAACAACTCCTTGCTTAGCTCATTGGAATTTTAGAAAATAATAGAGAAAAATAGAAAGCCAGTTTGGTATAGTTGTTAAGACAGCAGGCGATTGTGAGTTCTAGTCCCGCCTTAGCCACAAAAGCCAGCTGGGCAATATGACCAGGAGACTATGAGTTTTAATCTTTCTCAGGAATGAAAACTAATTGGATGACCTTGAGCTACTCCCTCTGTCTCAGCCTAACCCACCTAACAGTCTAGGAGACTTAAACCTGGACAGCATGAAGACCAAATAACATGTACAATCTCTATGTTGACTAGAGGTCCATCTATATTACTCCCGCTTAGACAACATACATGCTCTGTGCAAATCCAATATGAATTTCCATTCCATAAAAATATTTAGAAATGAGAGAAAATATCAACACCAAGCTATTTACACTAAACGTGTTGTTTCAATAACATCACCCTTTGCATTATGTTGCAAAATCGATGTTTTCAGATTCCTACAGAGCAGCATAAAATCTGCACCTCAGTTCGTAGAATCACAGCGGTCAAGGTTTTCAGAGTCTATTGTTTTCCATGCCACAGTCTCTGGCTCGGCTTGTTTTAAAAACTCATAAATTGTACATACATTGTTATTTCATGAAGCTGAAGAAATCCATTTACGATATAATTAAGTAATGTTTAAAAGCTGGACACTTAATATAGATTAACTTCCCAATGTTGAAGTCATCTCTGAGGTGTTATGGTTCTGCCAACCTCGGTGAGATCTTCAGTCTGGTTTGGAAGCCTCACTGCTTCAGATAGGAAGGCAGTGCAGAGAGTGGTGAGGATGGCAAAAAAGATCATTGGCTGTTCCCTCCCTCCCATCCAGGACATAGCACACAAGCATTGCTTGAGCAGGGTCGGCAGGATTGCCTACGACATACACATCCTCTTCACAACCTGTTTTCCTTGTTACCTTCTGGGAGGAGGGGGCTCCGTGGTATCCGAAGCAAAACATCCAGATTCAGTCACAGTTTTCTTCCATATAGTGTTAACCTTGTGAATTCTAAACTTCCCCTTTCCGCTATGTATTCAAGATGGACACTGATTAATATTTATATGTTGTTTATATATAAGGAGGTAGGTTTGTACATATGTTGTATATAGCAGGTTCAAATGTGTGTTATGTATGTGTACACTTTTGAGAGCAAGCAACAAAATTGCATTTTTAATGTGTGCCAATGTGCCCACAGTAAAAAATGACAGTAAAGGTTATTTGCCTGACTGTCTGTCTGTCTCTCTATTTATCTATCTATCTGTCATTTATCTGTCTGTCTGTCTATCTATCTATCTATCTATCTATCTATCTATCTATCTATCTATCTATCTATCTTTTACAGTTGCACGTTTGTGGGAAAGTAACAAAACAGTGGATTTTTTTTCAAGGCTTTAATGCCTTTAGATACCTCCGAATGTTAAATCTAGCATTCTTGTCAGTTCTAAGTACAAACACATGTTTTAGCTTGTATGTTTATACAGGTGTTCCTATTGCTAGTTTATTCCTCTAGGTAGCAAAGGCTGCATGGATTTTTTTTTCTCCTCCTTTTCCACTGAGATGATTCATCCACTGAAATGAAATTTCCATTTACAGCTCTTTCAAATTAGATTTCAGCGGAGTGCTTCACATTTCTTTGACAGATGCTTCTTCCTTTTCATCGGCTGTAGGAAGTCTTAAATTCTACAGCATTAAAAAATTCCAAAACTGCTAACATGCTCTTAGGCTAATTGTGATTGGCCATAGGAAGGAGAATTCTAAGATCAAATGCCTATACTTTGAGTTACCCCTTGCTCTGTTCTCTTCATCAATCCTGCCCTGAACCGCCCACTCCATTATTGTCAGCCTACTGTAGATTGTCAACCTGTTTGAATTATTATTGTTGACTAAAATGACCAGATATTAGAGACAAAATGGACCACAGAGGATGCAAACATGATTGTAAAGATTTATTAATAAGATCAGGTGTTACACTGGAGAGACCCTACCTTGGTCAGCTATGGTGAGCAGAAATAACTGTGAGCAAGGTTTGCCATAGTACATCCCTCACAAAATAGTTGTCGTTGTGGGGCATGTTTTAAAGCTCTTCAATCTCTCTCTTCCCACCTCCAGGACATTGCTTAGTTTAGGAATCAGCAAGGAAAAGTTACATATTAGTAAAGACATTGTGGGGTCTTTGATGGTCTCTTAAGCTTGTGGTTTTCTTGCAGACATTTCATTGCTCAGCTAGGTGTCACCAGCCCTAGCACAGATCACGTTATCTACTTTGGTAATGAAACATCTGCACAAAAACATCCAAGCTCAGTGAGTACCAAGGACTCAAGAGTCTAAACCTAAGCTACAAATATTTTCTTCTAACCGGAAGGATCAGTTATGTATCCAGCGGGTATTGGGTGCCTAGCTAAACCAGTAGCTGGAAATATTTATCCAAGTGGGATCAGACTCAGGAGTTGTTGTTTTTTTCTTGCTGCTTGCACAAAGCAAAGAAGCAGCTTGCTGGTTTGGAAAGCAAATAGCAAAAGCTAGCTCATCTAAGCAGCCTTCCTTCCTGGTGTGGCGGTCCTTGATAGGCTCCAAAACCCAAGGAAGACATGCTGAGATACTTCTTTTTTGTTCATCACCTATAGAGAGAAATCTTGATAAACTAAAACAAACTACTTGCACCCACAAAACACATACTCTGACAACTATTAGGGAGGAGCGATCTTCACCCTCTTTCTCCCACACAAACTATCTAAACTTTCCTGTCTCTTGATCCTCTAGAGTGCAGCCCCTCCCTCCTGGGAATCCAGACTACATTCCACCACAGTCCTGCAGGTTAGAGCTAGGCACTGGTGTTAAACTTGTGTTGCCATCCTTTACAAAGTAAAAGGACACAGCGGTTGAATGTTTTTATTGGTTCAACTTGATGAGCAGCATTTTAGCTTTTTAATTTTTTGTTTTATTTTTTTAATATAAAGAGCTGCAGGTTGCACTTCTGCACTGTAAAACAGTGCGAGCTTTTATTTTCTTCTCTACAATGCCTACTTTTCTCTCTATTTTCCTCTCGTTATATCCGGGCCATTCAGAATGTATTTATCTTTATTGTTTTCGAGTCCGGTCACTTACTTTCATCAATTAACGTGCATTACTGGGGGGGGACAAAAAAACCCCATACAAATTAAAATACAATCCTTGGTATATTCAGAGAGATAAAATGTTCCACTCTCTTCATGTTTCACTTTACAGCCTGCAATAAATGGAAATTCCATTCACAACTGCAACTCACTGTATAATGTTCATAAATAATTAAAGCTACGTGATTTAAGAAGAACGGGCCTGGAATATATTTCTGTTAATAGAGAGTAGATGTGGCAGAGATGCCTAGAGCTGCATATTGGGGGGCGGGGGGGTGGATTTTCCCCCCAAAGAAAAAAGAAAACCTGGACCCAAATTTAGACTGTATTCAGTATTTAGTATTCTGGAAATTCTGACTTACAAATTAAAATATGATCCTCGGCATATTCAGACAGATAAAGTGTGCCGGTATCTCCAAATTTGTGTAGTGCGCCGTAAATGGAAATTCCATTCACAACTGCAACTCGCTGTGTACTGTTCATAAATAATTAAAGCTACATGATTTAAGACGAGCGGGCCTGGAATATACTTCTGTCTGTTAATATAGAGCAGATGTGGCAGAGATGCCTAGGGCTGAGTATTTATTATATATAAATTTAAAAAAGAAAAGAAAGAAAAATTGGACCAGAATTTAGACTGAGAGCTACAGTAAGTATTCTAGAAATTCTGACTGTCCACGCTCCTATTTCCAGTCTAACTTTCAGGAGCACTTGGTTCTATTGCTTTCTTAGACTATAAAATTCTCTATACCTCAAAATTGAGAAGCCCTCAGTTATTCTGAAAAGAGGTATTTCTTTTCCCCCCAAAAGCCACTTCATTTGGAATTTAATTTCCCAAGCTAGCATGAATACCCGTTACACAAAGAAGGTTAGTATCTTCCTTGTGTATAAACAAAACCATTTATTTGCGCTTGTAATTAATTTCATAGCTGTGCACGGGACTTGTGTGTAATTAATATAATTTAGTTCTGTGCATATTAGAACAAGAACTATACATATGAGACCCTTATGAAATGGAAGAAGTTGTGCTCAATAGTTGAATTAGTAGATTTTCTGCAAAACCTGAACGCTGAAGTGTAAATAATGGTATTTTCTACTGTCTCTGATCATTAGTGCTTACGATTGTTCAGGATTTCTCTCCTCATTCTCAACAAAAGTGTTCATGATATACCTTTTACAAACATTTATAGTTTCCGATTCTAAGGAGAACAAAACAAGATACAAAATGTGATTACTGTAAATCATATAATGATTTTGGCAATAAGAAATTTCTATCAGGACAGGCATTCCAAGCTTTCAAACATCCTTAGGGGGAAAAATACTTCTAGGGAAAAAAATCATTAAACAATGCTGCATGAAAGACACTTAAAAAGTAAACTCTCTTGCTAGAAGCAATAAAAACTGTTCGGTTTGGACACAGTGAGAAAGAAATGAAAGGCCTGCAAACAGTTGAAATATCAGTCTTTACAATTCTTCACAAATAAATATGCATGAACTCACTTAGATCTAGCGTGACATAATTATGCAGAGAAAATGCGTTAGTCAGAATCTGCTGCTTCGTGTTTTTGAGCTGAAATACTAAAAACCAAATTCTAATTTCTACTAAAATTAATGTCAGATATGTTGAATTGTAAAATTGGGGGAGTAGATTATTTGGCGGAGTAGATTATTCCTTATTCTTGTTTTGGGAAAGTTGAAATGCTTCAAAGGTTACTGCAAAATAAAAAAGGAGGGAAGCAACTTGGTCTTATATGTCTGTGTGTGTGTGTGTGTGTGTGTGTGTGTGTATGTTTTATTTTCAAAAGGTCTTAACACATCATTGAATATTGTATTCCTTTACAGCAGCTTTCTATTTCATATTTTAATAACCGAAACTTGGGTAATAGTTGTTTCTTTAGATTAATTTTAAGTACTTGTATGGCACAATATCTGTAGTCTCAATTACAGTATTTCCATATCCCATTAGTTCTACATCTGAAACCCAGGTTGTATTTTTTTTTTCAACTCACTTAAAAATCAGTAATCTGATTTTAAGAGGAAACAACTTCAAAACGGATATGGTACAAATGTTCTCCATTAAAATAAGTGTTCCATGACTTTCTAATAGACATTAGTTGATAACACTCAGTAATCATAGCAAAACTAACATGATCATGTTCACAAGTGACTGTGTGTGTAATGTTCACAAGTGATTCCACCTACTCATTCCTTGCCCGCAGACACCTGTTGGGAACTAGCTACACAGGTTAATCTTCATCTTGAGAGTGTTAATATTATAAAACTCTCCCAAAGCATAGAGATGGTCTCCTTTTTACTTCTATCCCATGCCATGCACATAACTTTCTAAACCCAGAATTAGTCACAAATCATTGTTTCCATTCCACATTGCTTGGGAAGGTGGCAGAAAGACTGGCTGGTCTTCTATGGCACATCCATCAACAACGAGCAAACCCAATGGGTATCACACAACCAGCCTTTATATTTCACTTTATCTTTTATCTTCTTGATTAATACTGCCACGCATGGAATTTGACTTAATTTTGAAATAAATTGAGGTTCTATATTCTTAGTTTCTATCAAAAACCAAGAAAGACACGGTAAGGTTCTTCTAAACAGTTTCCTTTATTGATCCTTAGTTATTCACAGAAATCTTGCCAGACTAAATCAGATATTTTCAATCATTAAAGATGATGAGAACTCGTAGGGAGGACATTTAACTCTCTTCCCCCAGAGAACTCTTGGTTCTCTGGAATGCAGGCCCTCCCTTTTGGAAATCTGATGACATTCCACCTCAGTTAGATAAATAAATATCTGTACAAGTTGATAAATAATTTGGTATAATATCTATAACTATAATAATTTGGTATAAAGTCTATAACTACATGCTCCTTCAGAATCCTATTTCTGAATTGATGGTCTTAATTTGACCTCCAGGGCTGATCTTACGTCCTCGTATACTGGCCTTCCTGTCCAAAGACGAGCTAATAAGATTTAATATATCAGCTGATGATAAGATTTTTAGACTTTACACCTTGCTTCATATCAATGGCCGTTATGTTGGTTAATGCTAAGCTTCTGAATAGGAATATCATTTTTGATTAAGTGATTGAGATTTCTGTTTTGCTCTGAGTCATATCAGAAAGATTTGTAAGCTAGAATAAATGTTACCTTCCTTTGTGTGCTACAGGGACTTCTATTTCTGTAAGCTGCCGTGATTCTTAATGCTTACAGTATTTTTTCTTTGAACTCTGGATACCTCTTATTTTATATTTGATATTTATTGCTGAAAAAGGTTGCTGGAACAGCACTCTCTCTCCTACTGGGCTGGCAGAACCAACAGCATGCACCAATCCCACCATTGGTGACTAAAGTTCTGCCAGATGAGAATGGCTTTTTTCATAATTACGTTGTGCCAGAAAGAAAGCAAGTCCCTTTTTGTCACACTCCTGTAAATTAGGTGAGAAAATCAGTAATCTTACATCCCATTTCAGACCAATGGTTGTCCAACTGCCCCCTGAAGTCCGCATTTCTCCCACTCTCCCGGTCTTCCGAAAAAATCTTAAAACTTATCTTTGCCGGCAGGCCTGGGGATGATTGTGGATTGACTGATGAATATGAGTGAGAGTGAGCGGGGTTTTATTTTATTTTTTAAATATTTCTTGTTTGGGTTTATATTGTATTTGTTGTTTTATATATATGTTGTTCGCCGCTCCGAGTCTTCGGAGAGGAGCGGCATATAAGCCTAAACAAAATAAATAAATAAATTATGAAATAACAAGCATGGATAAGAGAAGTGGTTCCCTTACAGATCTTTACAAAGAAAAGAAATAAACTGATACATTTCACAGTGAAATGGCAGACAGATAGTACACATCAAAATATCTATATTAGAATTTTTTAAAAAAATTCATAAGCAGACTCGTTTTCTAGCCTGAATATGGTAGTCGTGAGTAAAATAAAAGTATATTATCATATAAAATTAGTCTTGTGGGCTACATTATCCATTACATAAAACATTATTCTTTATGTGTTGAGGATTACTTAATTGTCTGCTTATTTACTTGACACTGATTGTGATGTTTGTTAATGAATATCCTATATAATCAGTTAACTTTACAGATGGTTAAGGGATGTGTCACTTTTATCACCATCCAGAATGTACTTCCTCATGATTAAAATGTTGCTGGTAATAAATATATTCTTATATCTCTCTTATAACAAAGATATTTTAAATTAGTCTTTTAATTGAAATTAGTAGGTAAGTTCATTGCTCAGCAATGTCTAGTTTTTTTTAAGACAGGGCAGGACAATGGTTGAAAATAATTCCAATAATAATTATTGCTAAATATTTAAACTGAATTTGTATAAATTGGTTGTATTGTAATTTCTTTTTTGAAGTTTGAACTCATTTCTCTTTTGCTAATAGAAATGTTGTAGGATAATTGAAATACAAAATTGGTTTCAGTTCACACATCCAATTATTGTACATATTCCAGGTTATTCCTAAGCATAAACATTGCTGTCCAGTTAAACAAATGCTTTGACAGTTATATATTTGCCTCAATGCTGAAAATATTATTTATTTTAATGTTAAAATTAAACAATATTTAAATTGAGAAAGTGCAGAAGTAGTTGTTTAATCAATCTTAACTGATCTGGGTTTTGTTGCCCTTTCTAGATAGACGTGAATAACGTAGAAGTGGATTTTATTCACGTTATTGTAAAAATAAGATAGAAGGGGGAAAATATGTTTTCCTAAAGAGAAAGTAAGCTAAACATGAATATAAAATTGCTTCATCATGTATTTTACTTATTAGAAGCCACCACATTATGTGTAGAATCATCATCAGCATCATATTTAAGTATGTAATCATAGCATTTCAGTGGTTATGTCCTTGTGGCTCACTGCTGATGGCATTGCCTATGTTCTTTCTTTTTACTGAGAACAGATTAGGATTAAACACATTAAAAGTTTGTATGAAGTGAAAAAATTGGTTATGACTATGATTTTTCCTTACTGCTATCCTTCATTATAATTTTTAGCTTTGCAGTGGGTACATTGCAAGTATTATCCTAGTTGACCACAACATAGAGCGGGAATTTGGCAAACTGGCCATCAGTCAGTCGCTTACTGTTAGCTTTTAATGTTTCTGATTTTTTAAATTTATTTCTTTACCAAAGGGTGGTAGTATTTCAACAAATAACATAAACTCTCATGAATTCATAGATTTCTTTTACTGTACATATGTACTGTACGGACTGAAACATGTCCAGTTTTTTTTTCTTTTCACTTAATCAACATTTTCAGACTTCTAAAATGTCCCAAGGGAAGCAGCCTAAACTAAAATTCAGTGCTCATTTCTCTCTCTTTTTTAATATATGATCATTTCTTATATACTACCTTTATTTATTTTTTCTGAACCATCATTTACATTTATTTTATAATCCCCAACGTCTGTCAACTGTTCATTAAATCTTGATCTTGTCTCAAGAGAAATTAATCAGCTGGACTTCCAAGTGAATTTAAAAGCAGGGAGTGGCCACGTTAAAATGTTTCAACTGCATTTTAATGTCAAATTACAGTTTGTGTATAACCAAGCTTGAGAAATAAATCCAATACATATTTTCTTTATTTTCACTTTTTCTAATTGGAACCATTTCTACTATCTGTCCTCAACTATTTTTCAAGTCCTTCAAACCCCAGTGTGTTATACACACACAGAGAGAGAGAGATATTACAAATGGTGCAAATTCACCAAATCAAAGTAAATTTAATTAAGCAGTGAGTTATTGATTTACATGAATATTCTCTCTGTGTGTGTGTGTGCATTCGTGTGTGCGTGCAGGTGTGTATTTGTATAGAAAGAGAAAGAAAGATTGTATTAAATAGATAGGCAGACAGCTTTTGCCCACCCCTTTATTATCTGCTGTTTTTTTCTGGGGAATGCTATTCACTCATCCAAAAATCTTCAAAGATATTGCTTGTTGTTTTATAGCTTTTTCAATAACTACTTTTATTAGATTTTTTTGGGGTTACGTTTCGGTTTTCATGTTCTCTGAAGGAAAATCAATTAAAACAACAAATGAGCAGGAAATATGTTTTATTTCCTCTTCGCGTTTTTCTAATCTAATTGTAACTGGCCGAGGTAGATATAGCTCTTTCTTCTTCCTTCTTGTCACATGAGGGTATCTTCTAATAAAGCAAATTGGATTATAAACAAATCTCAGCAAAAACAAAAAGAAAAAAAAAGCTCTTTTGCTATGTACCTTGTATAATGGTGGTCTCTTTGGAGAGTAAATCAGATGTACAGATGTGCAGAAACTGGTTTCAGAATCCAGAGCCTGTCCTGGCGTGTTTCCATATCTCAGAATGAAACGAGGTGAGAACCCTTGTATAATTAGAATTATAATATTTACTTTGAGTTAAGCATGTACATATTTTAACAATGCTAACATTTTCTGTTGGAAGGAGTTGATAAGGGGTTGGGTCTAATGAGTAAAAGTCGCTCTCCAGTTTCCTTATTTATTTGATCCCACTTTTCATAATGTAAACTTCTACCATTATATAAACTACTAATAAACCAGGGACAGTATTCCTCTGATAGAAGTCCATGAATCTAAGCTGCATATTTAGATACATGTGGCTGTACGGAGGGGGATGTTTTGAGTAGTGGCATAGTCTGCCTTTTATCTTATCAACTTTTCTGCTCAAGTTCAGAAAAAGTACTTCCAGTGCAGTTGCCCTCAGGGTGCCAGCAAGAAATGCTTTTACCCTGAGTAGTTTATCCTTTTCACAGTCCCCTTGATTTAAATTTAATTGTTTTGTGTAAGGAAAAATTCCTCTTATCTATACTGGATGTCAGGTGCAAAGGATCAGGATCCTATCTTAAATTGCATTTCAAAAAAAGATTTATTACTCAGTACTCTACACAAGAATCTAGTCAACTAAGGTTCAATACTAAATTGACAATGTCAATAGAATTCAAAAGGGGTTGGATTTTTAGACATTTGTGGCAACATAATGATTCTAAGTTGATATATTTAACTCCATCCTTCAGCTCTGCCTGCTCTTCTCCTACTTTGAGTCTCTCACTTAGAAATTGAGTTTATCAGGCCAGAAATGAGATTTTTGTTAAATAAGTTGTTATTGCTTCCAAAGAAACATTCCTCCAACTCATGTTTGCCATTGTGTTTTGACCAATACAGTTTATTTTTCAGGGGTCAAAAACATTGAAAAACAGGTGATTTCTGTTGTGAAATATCAACCATGTGCGATCAAAATATTTTCTTACATTTGTGCTACGAGTCCAGTAACTTCTATTTTGCAAAACTGATTTAGATGAATCTCAAAGGCAAATTGGTATAAATTAATCTAATTTAGGTTTTAATCAAACACCTGAATTAAGGTGTGAAACTGATGAAACAAGAACCAGCAGTTTTCATGCTAGAAGGAACTTTATTTCAACCAGGACCAGGAAGTTAAATACAAAATGTCCTTTGACTCTGAAAGACCTGTAACTTAAACCTTATCTCAAGAATTATATATAAGTTTTGACTTATGTGTCCTGCACAAATAGAACCTTTATGTTTACATAGCTACATAGTGTGTTGAAGAAATTAAGCTTCATATTTATGAACCTTCAGCCAGCCAAGTAAATTCGTGAATGTAGGGATGGTATCTGGAGAGCTAATGTTCACAACAGTGCACATGGGAAGGCTGACATAACCTTTACACCAATTAATGCTTTCAATTGACTGCCTGCTTATTAGACTGTCCACTAAATGGAGTGAGATTTCTCATCATGGACTCTAAGTACATCCCCCCCCCCATCAAGTTACACTTCATTTGGTTCATACCACATTTGATTTATTGTGCCACCAAAGTTTCAAATTAGTTCACTATATGTATTTTGCACTACATGGGCTGAAATGCAAAGACCTTTCAATTATTCTGACTGTCACTTTTGCTTGCTTAATGCAGGTTTGGGCTGGGTTGTGTAGTTAATTAATGCTAACAACCTGTAAGTAAGGTTTTTATACTTCCGTGGAAAGCTAATCCCAAATCTGTCTTCTGGCAATACTTCTTACTGTCATTCTCTGGTCTGAAATTTAACGTGCTACTGAATTCGTCTCCAAACTTAGCATTGCAAATATTGTGGACAAATTGTTGCCTGATTACATTATGTTTGCTTTATTTAAAGGGAGTTCATTAAAGTTAGAATGCCTTGTCAATCTAGATTAAAACTGTTGCTAACACACATTAACACCACAATTCTAAAGACTAACCAACTAATCAAGCGCACCATTTTGATCTGATTAAGAATATGTTTGCATTAACATCTTACCAAAAGAATCTTTATAGAACAGACTTTCAAGACAATGTGTTAAACATATATTAAAGCATGTTTCTGTATGAACAACTTCTGGGTAATTATCCTTTACTTGGTGACAAATGGTTCTATGTTCTGATACGATTCAATGCTATTCCAATGCAGTTGCTGTCGTGGTAGGGGTCCTAGAACATAGAACATAAAATAATAGAGTTGGAAGGGATCTTGGAGGTCTTCTAGTCCAACCTCCTGCTCAAGCAGGAGACCCTATACCATTTCAGACAATGGCTTTCTTTTGGAAAGCCTCTAGTGATGGAGTACCCTTAACTTCTGAAAGCAAGCTATTCCATTGGTTGATTGCTCTCACTATGGTTTTTCTTTTCCATTAAATGTTTGTGCTTTAAACTCCTCTCTAAAAAAAATAATAGCAGCCTACCAAAAGACATATGTTAGTTCTTCAGAGATGTAAGTTTACAGTTATTTAAATCTAACTAGCTCATCAGTGATAATTTGAAAGATTATGATTTGCATTGAATTTAGATTCTTATAAGCAGTTGTGTTGAAGCTGACTGTTCCTATCAAACCTAAGGCCAAAGAAACTCTCAATTGATTTACCTCTTTTGCATATACTTTTTAAAAAGATGTCTAAGTTAAAGTCAATGTTCCTGTTGTTTCCTTTTTCACTTACATACCCTCTTCTCTTCAGCGTTGCTTAAATCCAGGCTAGCATAGGAGATACAGTCACTTTAAAGATTCCTAGCATACTAACCCCTTCATGGTTTCAGTGTAGCCTTCTACATTGAGCCATTTTGATCACTTTGTGCATAGAAAGGCTGTGCTTGTTGCATGTGTTCAATCCATTTAGTCCTCTGTTTAACAACACAGTATTCTGTTCAGCTGTTTCCAAGCTCAAATTAACATTCAGAGCCATTAATTCTTGCTGAGAACCTGCTAGATGTAAAAAACGGATTAGGTTTCTGGATCCATGTCTTTCATTTCAAAATGGATTTAACAGAAAGTGTGTTTCATGCCACCACTAGTACAATTCATACAGAAAACGTCTAGATGGACAAGCCCATTGATCTCCTGAAGTTAGGACCAATTGAAACAGCTGTAAAGTATGACAAATGATATGCACCAAAAGCACAATTCAATTCGATTCAGTTCTCTTTCTCTCTCTCTCTCTCTCTCAGCCCTAGGAAGGAGAAAGCAAGGGCAAAATACTTAACATGCTGTTAAGATATTTCAAAAACCTACTAGCCTTTCTTTTCAAAGTTTAGAAAACTGTCGACACAACTAGCATCTTCTTATACATATAAGAAGCATAATGAACATTATAAACAAGCATAATGTAATTCTTAGCAGCAAAGATTCCAGTCTTACTATCTTAAAGAATTTACTTTGAATGTATTCTGAAGGTGCTTAAGGCTTCTTCATTGAGAGCAAAAATAATTCATATTCTCTGAATTCAGTGAGTTTTATAGGAGTTTACCAATTCTGCTTAACATTCTGATCGTCCATTGAACTAAATATCTGTTGAAAATTAACCAAAACCAAAGCTCAGGGTTATGGAATGAAAACTTGCAAAGATTCCTTAAGATGTCAGAATGCAGGATTTGCTCTCCAGCCACCAACAGTTATGACACTAACTAGCACTGGCAGAAGCAAAGTTAACCTTGGCCCTGTCACATCTCAAGTCCATTCCATTAAAAGCAATGTGTGTTGTAAGACTTTTTGGTGTTAAAAAACACAACAGGACATTATGGCATCGAGGGATTTGAAGCTGCCATTCGCTTTCCTGTCTCTCTATCTCTTGTCTCCGCACTTGGAGGAGCACTTAACAGCTTTGTGATGCTGCTGGAATGCTCCTGGGTACAATGGTGCTGGCAGAGGACATTGTGACCTAGTGCCAATTATCCCTGTAGTCAGATACTGGAGGAGGAATATGTAAGTTTTCCTGGCTTTCAAATTGTTGTCGCTTGAACAGCAAGGATCATAAGGAAGGAAATTTCTTTAGATAGAACATAGAATAATAGGGAACCTTGGAGGTTTTCTAGGTCAACCCCCTGCTCAAGTGGGAGATTCCCATACCATTCTAGACAAATAGATGTCCTGAATGAAGGTGAATATACGTGTACCAGGATAATGTTGCAGGATCCAATCTGGGATGGTCTCCAGAACCAAAGGTTTTGTCTGTGGAGCTTTTGGACTCGTCCTGGAGTCCATCTTCAGGGAACTTCACTCTAGAAGAGCGTGTGCTTTGGGCTGTTCAGATAGTATGGACACCCCGATCAACATCTAAAAAGCCACATGCAACAGATCCTGCAAATAGCTGTCCATTCTCTTCTCAAAAGCCTCCAGTGATGGAGCACCCACAATTTCTGGAGGCAAGCCGTTCCACTGATTAATTGTTCTCACCGTAGGAAATTTCTCCTCAGTTCTAAGTTTGATCTCTCTTGAATTAATCTTCCACCCATTACTTCTTGTCCTGGTCTCAGGTGCTTTGGAGAATAGGTTGACACCTCCCACCTCGTGACAGCCCCTCAAGGAGACTGCTATCATGTCACCTTCTCTTCATTAGTCTAGTTCTCTGAATTGTTCATCTTGCGGTTTAGCCTCCAGACCCTTTGTTGCTCTTCTCCACACTCTTTCTAGTATCCTGGGACCAGGATACTTACGGGACCGCCTTCTGCCACATACTTCTCTACGACCTGTGAGAGCACACAGGGTCGGCCTCCTCCGGGTCCCGTCAGCGAAACAATGTCGTCTGGCGGGCCCTAGGGGGAGGGCCTTCTCTGTTGTGGCGCCCGCCCTCTGGAACCAACTGCCTCCTGAAGTCCGCGTTTCTCCAACTCTCCCGGCCTTCTGGAAAAACCTAAAGACTCATCTTTGCCGGCAAGCCTGGAGATGATTGTGGTTGATTGATGTATTGAATGTGTGTTTATTGGTTTTTAGATATTCTGTTTGGGTTTTTTATATTGTATTTTTTGTTATGTATATGTTGTTAGCCGCTCCGAGTCCCCTGGAGAGGAGCGGCATACAAACCCAAATAAAATAAATAAAAATAAATAAATCTCCCTATCTTTCACTATTACCAATAAGCAACTACTGCTAACTCGATACGGGCAATATTGAAATATTCCTTCATTAAATAAAAGTCAGTGTAATAAACGAAGTCCTGTTAATCATAGCTGCTATTGTGTTTTCCAACTATGGAGCCATATGTCTCACAAGACAGAAGAGTTAGGTCCTCCTCTTCTGCTGTACATTAGACACTTTGAGAAACATATTGCTGACCTCACCAAAAATCCATTTCAGTATCTAATGGAAACAAGATCCATTCAAGTGCTTCTTATAAGGAGTTTTTGCGCTGCTGTGAAAAGCTACTGAAATGTGTGTAATGCATCCAGAAGCTTACAGCAAGTCATTTGGAACTAATCTATTTTTGCATGCATTGGCAAGAAAACGAGGAGTATTTTTAAGTCTAGCAATCACTGATCTGGGTCATGTGTATGTGTGTAATGTTACACATATTTTCATGTTGCTGCTCTCTTATTCTAATCAGCTGATCGACGAGTCAAGGCTAGGGAATCTCACCCAGAACTAATCTTTCTGAGAACATTCTAAAGCCTAAACTGGAGTGAAACACTAAGGGCAATTGTGTGTTCCTGGGATAATAACAGTGTTCAGCTTTACAAAGACGTTTCCAAATTTCATGCTGAATACAGAAAGATCTCTAGGACCAATCAGTTCAGCTTTCAGATAGCATGGACATAGATCTGACCACTATTGGTTATATATACTAGCTGTCTAAATCAACTCACCACTTCCCCATTACCAAGGAAATCTCCATAAGAGCAGAGGTGATATAGAGTTATTAAAGCGTATTCATTTCATTTTATCCAACTTTTTCTTCTTCCTTATGTTGTTCTCTCAAGTGAAGAGTCTGATTTTTTTTTCTTCAGATCAACCAAGTGTTCTTCCATTTGACTGCAATAGGAATTGACTGACTGGTTTCTCACCTGAGCCTGACATGGACTCAGGTGAGAAAGAGTGACTGGCCCTTAGTCACTCAGCCAGCTTTCATGCCTAAGGCAGGTCTAGTCTTTACTGACTCCTGGTGATTGGTCCAAAGTTGGTTGTTCTGGCTGTCTATTGTATACCGAACAGCTTTCATGCCTAAGGCAGGACTAGAATTGACTGTTTCCTGGTGATTGTCCCAGAGTCACCCAGCCAGCTTTTGTGCCTAAAGTGGGATAGAGCTTATAGTCTCTAGTTATAGTCTTATAGTTTCTAGATTGGTGTCTTAACCACTAGACCAAACTGGCTCTCTCTCATTTTATCCAACTATTCCCCCCAAAGCTCTCTGCATCCCAGACACCTATGAGAGTGTAAATCTGTTTAGCTCATTTTGATCTTATCTGCCTCTTTGTGATCAAGCATACATCCCAGGAGAGAGAGTCCCCAAACAGTCATCCCCAAAATCAGTGTGGTGTTAGATTAAGATGTTGGACCAGAAGGATGAAAATTCAAGTACACCCTTGACAAGAGCATTTCACAGAATGACTTTGGGCCAGTCACTCATTCCTTTAAAAAGTGGCTTTGGGAATTGTTGTGAGTGTCCCTAGACCAGCTTGGGAAGTGTCAGAATATGAGGATCAGCAGCCAGGCCCCTCTGGGTGTTTTCCCCTCCCGGCAGCCGAGGAGGAGCAGCCAGGTCCCTCTGGGTATTTGCCCCTCCCGGCAGCTGAGCTAGACAATGAGGAGCTCTGTATGCATTCTGAATCAGACTCTCAAAATGATGAGTCAGATTTAGAACAAGAAGATAAATGGATTGATCCGAGGTTCCGAAGGTTTGATAAGCGCAGGTGTCAGTTAACTGGAAAAAGGAAGTAATGGGGGGAAGTGACGTATCGGACACTATATTAGAAGGGGAAAGAAAGACTACGCCTTTGTCACGAGCAACGTTAATCAAGGAGAGGCTTGAAAAACTTTTGCAGTGCATTGGAATTCTGGTGTTTTGAAAACCTACCGAAGAATAATGAGGTCTTGGACAATGTGATAAAGAAAGAGTAAGTTAATTGGGAGGTAGGAGGATGAGAGCATGTTTAATCTAAATGTACATAGATCTGATTTGGCCGTTCCGGCCAACAAAAATGCCAGCAGCTTGCTTTGAAATGAATCCTTTTGAAATGTGTTAAATAAACCTCTTAAAGATATATTTATGTGGATTTTAATGAGCTGAGAGAGGCCAGACATAACAGGAATATTGGAGAAGAAAGGAAAACTCTTGGAAGAAAGGCAGGGTATAAGCCTAATAAATCAGGCAAATGAGTAGTAAATTTTGAGTTTTTCACGGATACCTAGCTAGTGACACAGAAGGACCTCTCTTCATTCCAAGCATGAATTGAAATGTGTGTTTTGTGCCCCACAGTATTATCCATCCAGCTGTTTGTTTTCTTGTTTTAATCTGGAAGAGTCTTTGCTCACAACTAATTTATAGCTGAAGATACATGCTCTATTATTTGTTTTTTTCCAGTAGATGGGCATAGTGAAGGAATGGTATGTAAGCAACCTGTAATACACTCATTGGGCAGATACTAATTATTATTCCTTGCATCAGCAGTCATTCTATGTCTTCTTGTATATTCAGTACCATTTAAATATTGCAAACTGCTGAATTGCAAATGTTAGCCCACACATGAATAAAAAATGTTACTTTATTCTAAAAGTAATAATTATAGATAGGCTGCCTTTGTTGTACTTTTTTTAAAAAAAAATATCCATTTTTCTTGAGAGTTCTGGGCTGTTGCAAAGTTGCCACTGTTGGAAGGGAGAGCACCAAAAATGTTTCAATTAAAAACACAAGACAAGATGTATTGCAGAGATGTGGAAGATAGTTGTTTATTTTCAACACTGGCTGCTGTGAAGTGGTGGATGGGTTCAGATGAACAGATCAAAAGCTCTCTCTCTCTCCCATAGCAAAGATTGATCTTCTGCATGAAATCATTGTTACCTTCATGAAACACAATGTCCGGCTCCATGGAACAACCAACACGTGGAATTTAAGCTGTCAGCTGTTGAAAGCAATTGGTGTCCACTTGAGACAAACACATTTATTATATTCATTCATTCATTCATTCATTTTCTTCCGTTCAGTCATGTCCGATTCTTAGTGACTTAGCTCTCCTGCTAAGCACAGCCTCTTTCAACTGTTGAGTGTACATCTTTGTATCAGTTTTGATGGTATCAAACCAGCAAGTTCTTTGCTTACCCGTTTCTTCTCGATCCGCTGACCATTCCTGGCATCATTGACGTCTCCAATGAATTTGCACGCACGACATGGCCAAAGTCAATCAGACGTAGGCTTGTCTCTACTTTTAAACAATTCAGCCCCTCCCTGTTGGTTGTTCTGACTGTCCATGGTATACCCAATAATTTATTACTATACTGTATACATTTATTATATATACCATTTACGATATGCCCATCTTTAATCAAACGTTGCAAGGCATATCTGAAGCTGGAAAGCATTCCCTTAGAAAATTCCCGTCCAGCAGCATTTTTTTCATTATTATTATTATCATCGTTGCAAGCCTTGTGATGGAATCACTATTGACTCCTGTCAGGACACTGGTAAATAGGAGGTGAAGGGCCTCCTCGCTTGGTTTCTTGTGTTTTGTCAAATCCGTTGCTTTCAGCTGAAGTGTGAAGTGAAAGCTGATGTCAGAAATTGCCTTTAAGCACATGCTGGTGCCATGGTCTCTTGTGACTTCCTTATTTATTTATTTTTAAAAGGAGGGGGACAGAGCAATAGAGAATGAGATTGGGTTGTAAAGTGGCACAAACATATTTATTGCTGGCCAAGCAGAGCATATCATAGCAGGGAGAAAGAGTAAGGAAGGGAAGAATCCTGCTGTCAGAGCTTATTACCTTAAGGAGAAATGCATCCTGTTTTTTAAAGAAAGAAAGATGATTAGCATGAATGCAGCTTGTTTTCTTAACATTCAAAAGCCCTTATTGATTTTATTTCCATGCTCCTTGTTTTAAAACAAAATCAAGGTTTCATTATTTTAATGGGCAATACAGAAACTATGTTGTATTTATACAGTTAGCTGTTCATCCAATCTCTCTCTATACACACGCAAACACATATAAACTGAAAAAAGTAACTAGGAAATGCCAGGAATTTGGATCCTGGCAAATTAGTAAAAAATTTTGTTTGTGGTTAGGAGTGGAGAGATGACGTGAAGGTTCTCTTGCAACCCTTCTTCTCTTGAGTAATCGATGAATGAAATGGTGACAAGGTTAGACGCGAGGGGTGGAAAAAGGCTTACTAATTCAGACGTTTTCAATGACTAATACTTAGTATTGTATATCAGGTGCCATGATGATTGCTGCACAATATGTTTTTATGTTCAATGTTGATTGTTTTAATAAAAGAATTTTATATAATAAAAAAAGACTATTGATGTTAAAAAAAAAAAGTACATTGGAAGCAGATTCTCCTTCCAAGCACCAAAGAACCAGCCAACAAATGGACCATCCAAACATAAAGAGAGAAATCTGCCAAATGGAAGTTATTGTAGTACAAGCTTGATCTTAACCCTAAGGTCAAGAAACAACAAGATATTAGAAAAAAGACAAATCCTTTCCCCCTCTCCTCCTTCCCTTTCTCCTCCACTTTCCCCCTCCTTCTCTTCCTACTTCTCCTCTTTTCCTCCTACTCCTTCCCCTCCCTCCTGTTCTTTCTTTTTTGTGGGAGCAGGATAACATCTGTTATAGTCATAACATTTTAATTGCCTTAAAATATAGCATTTTTTAAAATCCGTATGTAAACTGCTGTTGTGGTTTATAGTCCTGATATACTCTTACCTTCGTTGTAATATATGAGAATCAAATTTATTTTAAAACATATCTATCTACTCTTCCATCACCAACCCAAAGGAGAAAATTAATAGCAAGGAGAGGGGAGTCTCCAAGGGCAATATGGAGCATATATTTGATATAAAGCATAAAGCCCAGTACATCTGAATGAATTCCTGTTTCTTGACCTCTGCACCAAACTCTGGGCCAGTTCTTTTGTGGTTCCTGGATCTGCTTTCACAAGATTTGTAACACATCGTATACTTCGATATAAAAAGATACAGGGATTGAAAAAATTAGTAAACACAGAAGCCAGTTTTCAAAATTCCAGAACACCATACTCAACCAAGACAAAGATCTAACCACTTAAGTCTTCTGCATCATATGGCAGCCAACCCAATCCATGCAGATTGCTCACAAACAACATGAAGGATATAGTTCTCTTCTATTGCTGTTCTGCTAATATTTAGACAATGCTGCCTGTAATTCTGAAGACATGATATATGTGGTTTCATGCCTCTTCCCTACTCAACAGGCCTAATATTTTTAACCCTTTATGGAAAGAGAGAGATTAAAAAATCATGCTGATACCAGTTTTGCAGGCTTGATTGTGCTTTACCTCTCCTTCTTACATCACAGAAAATCAAGGAGCTTGCTTAAGGGTCTTCTGAATGCTGTCTTATTTCCCTGGACTAACAAATATGCCATCCCTCTTTGCTTATGTAACAGCTCTTAGCTATTTCACTCAAGGTCATTTCCCTGATTCTCAATATCTACCCAGACAGAATGGAACAGGATTCTTGGGAATGCTATCAGCAGTCATTCCAGCTGGATAGATAATAGAGACCAATAAAGAAGAATATTTGTAGCCCCAGATTGAAATGAGAGGTCCTTGGTGCCCTCTGAGCTTGGCTGTTTTCTTGCAGATGTTTCATTACCCAAACTAGGTAACATCATCAATGTTAGTCTAGTACTAGCACTGATAATGTCACCTAGTTTGGGTAACGAAATGTGTGCAAGAAAACAGCCAAGCTCAGAGGGCACCAGGGAACCTTCAGATAATGGAGAACCAGGAAGATGATCTTGAGTCAAATAGGGAAGAACCATCATATGAGCAGATAGCATCTCATTCCATTCCATGACCACATTCCTAACCCAGCCCTTTCCTTCAGATATCCATTCTTGTTAGGGATCATAAAAGATTGCACTATTATTGAGACGAAGTTAATTCTAAAGTGCGAATGAACAATATGTGATAGACTAGATATAGTAGATAGACCATATACAAGAGCTGTTTTTTCAGGTCTTATGAGGACAGCTCATTAATATGAGCCCAGATCTAATGGTGATTGCTTTAATATTGGAAAGGCGTACTGTATTTTTACCTCAGGATACTGAATTTCTACCTCAGGATCTTTTGTTAGGGATCATAACAGATTGCACTACTACTGAGATGAATTTACTTCTAAAGCTCGAATGAACAACAGGTGTTAGACTAGAAACAGTAGATAGACCATGTAAAAGAGAAATACCAATCAAATAAAATGTATCAGGCGTATAGTTGAGGCTGGTCGCGAGGAGTGAGGAATGTTTACTAAACCAGACGTTTACAAAGACTGATCCTTAGAGTTGTATTGCAGGTTATATGATAATTGCTTTTTAATATGATCTTATGTTTAATGTTGATGGTTTTAATAAAATAATTTATAAAAAAAAACACAGCTTCTCAATGAAGCAACAGCTCCCAGGAAAATATCTTATTATGGGTAACGGTTCTTTTCTCCCTCAAATTCACATATTCTGCTTTAGTTAATTCATCACATCAGCTATCCCCTCACTCTGTGTAAATCTTACCAGACTGCCACTTTCTGACAATCTAATTAAGACTTAATAGAGAGCATATTTCAGTTTAAACAGAAAAGGAATTTCAATGCTGCATGATATAGAAACTACAATAATACAAAGTGGTCTCAAAGCTTGTTCCATCTCCAAGATCCGATACATTATAGAAATTATTTTTTTCCCCTCGCCTTGTGTTGTTGGGTGATTTTTATTTTTTTTCCTTTCCCATGGCGTATGTTCAGTTGTCCCGCTGGTTTTAAACAAATCAGCAATTCAAGTTTTCAATGTTTTGCTACTTGAAATAATTAGGCTGATCAGGCTTGGGAGTATAGGGAGAAAAATAATGGGGTCACTGAAGCACCGAAATTCTAAAGGGAACCTAAATTCATTCAGATATCACATCTAATAATTGCTCTGCACCTGTATACACAACCCCACAGAGCAAATTCACACTCACATTTCAGTAGAACAATTTTAAGAGAGGGCTCCAAATGATTTTGGTCTGCCTTCATATGCCTCCCTTGCGGTAGGTGTGTTTTCTCCACCAGCTTTTCCTAGCATGGTGTGTACGTGATCTTTGTTCATAGGTACTCCAACATTAGTAAAACATTGTGCCTCTTACCATAATAGTACGGCTTGCCTTTTAATTTGCATCTACAATGGAAAGCAAGAGATATTAATAAGCATTTGCAGATGTTTGATTTTAGAGCATGGTATTTCTGAGGTTTGTCCCTGTGTCACAGATGGATTGCACAAAACAATAGATATGGAATATGTCAAAATGCAGATGCCTAGTTTGGTATTTCTTACAGAGCTTTGTCCAAATGCTGCCTGGGAAAACAAATATCACAGGGTGTAAAGCAGGGATCTCCAACTGTGGCAACTTTAAGACTTGTGGACTTCAACTCCCAGAATTCTGGGAGTTGAAGTCTACAAGTCTTAAAGTTGCCAAGGTTGGAGACCCCTGGTGTAAAGGGTTTGTTTATAAATGCCACTTATCAGTGGGGAAAACATATACTTGTAAGACACTTTGGGATTTGTTGAGTAGATCATCAAGAGAATAACTTGAGAAAGAGAACTGAGTAATATTGAAAAAAAATATCATCTCTAGGCTTTAGCTTGTTTTATGGAGCAGGAGAAAACTGCAAACTATACGCTAACTATTACGCTAACTATTACGCTAACTATACGCAAACTATTACGCTAACCCTAATAGTCCATCTTCACTGCAAAATCTTAAGAATAGAAAGGAATTCAAGGTCAGTTGGACTTAGATCTCTTGTGGGTGCGAAGGGACTCATGATTGATGACACGTTTGATCCCTCCCTCAGCCTGGTCATCTCCTTCAAGGAACGGTTGCTGCAATTTGGGTATGTCTAGTCTAATGAAGAGAAGGACAAGGGGTGACATGATAGCAGTGTTGCAATATCTCAGGGGCTGCCCCAAAGAAGAGGGAGTCAAGCTATTCTCCAAAGCACCCGAAAGCAGGACAAGAAGCAACAGATGGAAACCAGTCAAGAAGGGAAGCAACCGAGAACTAAGGAGGAATTTCCTGACAGTGAGAACAATTAATCAGTGGAACAAGTTGCCTCCGGAAGCTGTGAATGCTCCAACACTGGAAGTTTTTAAGAAGAGACTAGACAGCCGTTTGTCTGAAACAGTATAGAGTTTCCTGCCTGAGCAGAAGGTTGGACTAGATGACCTCCAAGGCCCCTTCCAACTTTATTATTATTATTATAATTATAAAATATTTGAAAATGCATAGACTAATACCATCTTGCCTGATATTAGAAAAGTTCCAATAGAGCCCTTTCTCTGATACTCGCCCACCAAACCTCATTTGGTAGGCGGGACCCTTGAATGACCTCGGAAAAACGATGTTAGAGTTTAGAGAACTAAATATGGAAAGAGGAGCCGGTTGACTTAACTTTGTCCCAAGCTGTTTTCATCTATTAAAAAAGTGATTTTAAAGCACATGCCAGTGAAGATGCTTTAAAGACATCCGTCAATAATTGTATCTCTCATACTGCTCAACGTAAATATAGGAGAATGCTTTTACTCTGACTTCAGATACAGCTACAGAAACATCGCTCAGCCATCAACCTTTCTCCTACAGAGAAAATGTTATGTCAAAGCGAGACTATAAAAAGAAATGCTTTTTGGTACTGTTAAAATAGAAATAAGACCGATGACATGATTGAATTCCAACTCCATGTTATTCTCACTGCATCCCAACAGACAAAAGCCCATGTATGGCTCAGCTTGTATTGTCAAAAAGGGCAATTTTCCTCGGTGATTTAAAAGTCCAATTATTTTGGAAGGGAGGAAGAGATTGATTTGTCTTGTAACCCTTGAGGCAAGCATACGGTAGTGTTTTAGAATAATTCTAATTTGGGCTCCAGTGATGGAAATGGAAGAGCTCTCAGCCACTTAAAAGCTGTCCCAAGTAATGGCATTTCGGAAAGAAATTGAGTTTTTTTTTTCAAATATTAAGGAGCTTTTTTGAAAGAAAGTCCAAAGTTTTTTTCTTTGTTCTTTAAACAAAACCAAGTTGGATAAGATCTTAGACAAGTTGCCTATAAAAAAAGGATTATTCAGTGTAAAGTATCTGTGCAGTGCTATTTATGGTTTTATTGTCACTTAATTTGTATATTTTCTGTGTAAACCACATTCAAAGCAATTCATAATAAAGTATAAAATCTAGTATTTATTAAATAACACATACTTTTAAGATTTTATCTGTAAAAAACCTAATAATGTTATTTATTAATAACATACTGCTAACACATTCTTATCCATGAAGTCCAATTAATACTAAAGACAAATAGGTCCTATGTCAATATATAAGATGGACTTCTTCTTCTTCTTCTCCTCCTCCTCCTCCTCCTCCTCCTCCTCCTCCTTCTCCTTTCTCCTTTTCTTTTTTTTCTCTGACATATAGAGTGATTGTGGCAAAAAAAACCCAACTCCCTTCTCTTTTTTGCTCCCCAGATCTTTATAGATATGTGTTTATTGTAATTTCTATCATGCTGTGAGCCGCCCTGAGTTCTTTGGAATAGGGCGGCATAGAAATTAAATAAATAATAATAATAATAATAATAATATCCATTCACAGTGTTGGTTGGTTGGTTGATTTGTAAGAGATATTATGCTATTTCATTAATTCTGTTGTAAACTGCCTTAATAATGCTTTGGTTAGAAAGCCTGAAGAGGGAAAATTAGCCAAAAAAATAAATGTTTATGGTGACTGATAATAATAAACTTAACATCTGAGCAAAGGCACGATACATTATTTACATTTGCAGGTCCCTCAATTCTAATGGGTTGAGACAAGCACAAAATGAAAAGTTCATTAACAACACATAACTTTTCCAACAAGTCTATAGATCCATGTATATAATATCTGAATCCTTTCAAGATACCAAACCAGCAACTTCCCTAAGTTTGACCTTATAGAATACAGCACCCCATAGATTATCACCTAGACTCCGTGCTGGGAGGTAGTGTCACTTGATCTTTCTCTGAGTTCTCATTACAAAGGAAACTAATCCCAATAAATGTCATCTTAAGTCAATTCTGAAAGGTCACAGTCAGATTTATTTCACTGTGCATTTTTAGGAGGCCTTATTCAAACTATATCACTTTTTAAAACAGTAGGGTTTTAAAAGTTTAATTAGCCAAAAGAAAGGATTCTACTGTTTTGGTATCAGAAGGCAGATACATTAAAAATCTCTTTCTAGTCTCAGAGTCTGTTAGGAATTTAATAAATCAGCAAGATACAATTGGGGCTGCTGTTGTATTGATCTGCAAGTTCAGAAGAGATAATAAGAAAACTGGTTCCTAGACTTAAGGAATGGAATTTCTTGTTTTGGAATATTATTTTCAGCTAACTTCACCCAGAGATAGTATGAGATCTACCCAGTTGACCATCATCAACCCAAAATGTACTTAAGCTGGAATGAAAGGTGGAGATTGTATTAAGGAAAGGGACCTTGATGATAGCAGCACGATAGGTCCATTAGCTTTGCGGAAGCCATAAATTCTTAGAACAGGGGTTCTCAACCTTGGCAACTTTAAGACTTGTGGACTTCAATTCCCAGAATTCCTCAGCCAGCTTTGCTGGCTGAGGAATTCTGGGAGTTGAAGTCCACAAGTCTTAAAGTTGCCAAGGTTGAGAACCCCTGTCTTAGAAGTTCAAGAGAGCTACTATTTAACACTCTGCTGTACAATTACGGAGCATCTTTTCCCCTGGTTGTTTTTGAAATGTCAGTTTTTAGTACATTGGTCAAAACTGAAACTTGATGCTTTTCTACAATCTGAATTCTTAAATTTTCAGCCTAGCCCTGTGTCCAGTTTATTAGGAAGCAGGTAGAGAGCTGTGAAAACTTAACCAAATTAGGGAGAATTGCTCTGAAAAAAACTATATTTTCCTGACAGTATCTTTGTCTTAGGGAGCAGGACATAAACATTTCTATCATTTCCTCTGAACAAGTAAGTCAGTTCAAAAGAGGGATACATTACATAATTAAAGATGGAAGAAGGCAAAAAGACAAATGTGGGGGGAAAAATGCATCTAGGGAAGGAAGAAAAAAATGTTCGTCTCATTGTTTGCACCAAAGAAATAGACTGAATCTGGAAGCTGATACAGTATATAGAGATGGACCATCAAGATTGTCAAATGACCTACTGTTTCCATTCGCAATTTGGGTAATCAGTACTCTTATTGCATAAATCTTAGCTATTCCTCAGACTGAGGAATATTCTATTTTCCAAAGAACCAGAAAGCAAGACCAGAAACAGTGGACAGCCACTTATCTCAAATTGTATAGGGTTTCCTACATGAACACAGGATTGGATTATAAACTGGCACTGGGCATTCTTATGCAATTCCAACGCCAAAGTCCCTTCCAATTCTGTTCTATTCTAAAAGTTAGCAGTGAATTCCTACATTAGCACATTTTATTACAGAATCAAAATGAGCTCTAAGTGAGCTTTACAACTAGAAGGAAGGTCTTCGTTTCATTTGCTGCATAGAATCTTTTTTTTTACTATTTTTTCTTAAGCTTCTATTATATTGCAAGGAGGGACCAGCAGAACAGAGATATTTTAAATTTATTCCTAATTACAAACATGGCAGATTTACTGGTCCCATCTGTCTGTGCCCCTGGAAGTTTCAGCTAAAATTATTAAAGGCAGAAAAATGACTAAATGACTACTTCTTAACACTTCTCAACATGCCCATCCTTAATATATTTTAAGATAGCGGCTGAATTATCTTGTTAAAAACTGCATGATATCTAACTGAACCATTTCAAACATGAGTTAGAGAATTATAGGCAGAAGCATGGAAAAAGATAATAAGGTTATAACGCATGCTAAGGCCACACATAAGACATACTACAGGTGGAACATAGGTTGAGGACATAAGAACTAAAGCCCTGTTGGATCAGACCCCTAACCTATCTAATCCATCAATCTGTTCTTAGAAGGATTGATTGTGTGTGTCTTATTCATACATGTGTATTATGCATATGACTATATTTGGCAAAGAGACAGTTTGGTGTCATGGTTAAGGTATCAGCTAGCAACTGGGAAACTGTGCATTCTAGTCTCATCTCAGGCCCAAAGCCAGCAGGGTGAGCTTCAGCCAGTACTTTCTCTTACCCCTAAGAACCAGGCAATGGCAAACCCCTTCCAAAAAACCTGGCCAAAAAAACTGCAGAGACTTATCCTGGCAGTCTCCAGGAATCAGCTACAACTGAGAGGAAGAGGGGAAAAACACACACACACAATTGGCAAGAACTTCGTCATCAAATTTCAGGTGTCTGCTGCCATACCATGATGCAGCTCTGCTTAGTTAGTTAGAACATAGAATATCAGAATTGGAGAGGTCTTTGGAGGTCTTCTAGTCCAACACTTCGCTCAAGGAGAAGACCCTATACCATTTCAGAAAGGTGGCTCTCCAGTTTTTTCCAGTGATAGAGCAAGTTCTGAAGGCAAGCCGTTTCACCGGTAATCGTTCTCACTGTCAGGACATTTGTACATAGTTCTAGGTTGCTTCTCTCTTTGATTAGTTTTGAACTGTTGAACTTACGTAAGCCACCATTGAGTGCCAACTCATACGCAGCCCTTCCCATCCACCATCTTCCTCTTCTTCCACTTCCTCAATCATGCATTTTCTCTTCAGCATTCTCATGGCCCATAACAAGAAGATGAGCTCAAGAAAGTTTGATACAACCTTCTGAGTTTATCCACACAATGTTTCCTTTGGAAGTGAGGTCAGGAAGAAGAAAATGGTAAAGCAATTTCTGGTCCAAGAGTTTTAACAAAAGCTGGGTCCTGTGTTTCTGCTTACACACACTCAATACACACACACACACACACAGAGAGAGAGAGAGAGAGAGAGAGAGAGAGAGAGAGAGAGAGAGAGAGAGAGAGAGAGAGAGAGAGAGAGAGAGAGAGAGAATATAAGTTGTGTCTTGATGTGAAGACTTTTATAGTGGCACGTGTCACTCTGCGGTGAGCTTCCCATTTTGTGTTTTTGGTATCCGATTCCTTTTTAGCCACTTTGATTCGATGTTGGGTTCCAGCAGATAAAATTGGATGTGCCAAGTAAGTCTGTCTGAAGCAATGTCTTCTCTATTGTCTTCTGACAGCAAGAGTTTGCTGTTCTCCCAGGATACCTAGCCGCAAGGCAGCATAATCAGAAGAAATGTTAAGAGAATTTTGGTGCCCTGGAGACATTTGTTTTCTTTGCACCCTCAATTTCCAAAATGTTTTTTTATGATTGAGAGGAGCCAGGCATAAGACTACAGATTTGTGAAACTCATACCAACCACTTGTTTTGTAGACCCCCTGACATTTATGGCACATTTCTTTCTGCCTAAAATATTTATTTGACCATATGTGTAGGAGAGCTGCTTCAGTGCACTTCTGTATACTTCACTCAGTGAGCACCCAAGAGCTATGCTTGCCTTATCTTTTTCATAGTATATTCTCCTCTAAAGCAGCCTAAGAAAGGTTTTTTTCCCACCTTGAAGTCCAAATCCCTGCTTCTATTTCTTGAAAGTAGTAACTTTGGAAAATATAAATGACAGGCATTGAGAGGAAAAAGAATCTGATTCAGGAAGAAAACACGATCAACCCTTTTATCCATATTCAGTAGGATAAAACCCAGTTTTGATTCAGGCTCCTGCATTTTCTTGGAGATTTTTTTTTTTTTTTTTGGACTGCATTTTCTTGAGAAGAGACATGTGTTGTTTATAAGCACCTTGAAAATCTTGGCTTAGAAACTTCTATCACAGAAATCACACAATGAAAGAAATGCCTCTGTTTTTAATCTTACTTTTCAAGATGCTTAAATCTGTTGTTAGACAGGTTTGAGGGGTAAGGAGAAAATATGGAAGCCAAGATTCCCAGCTTTTTGATCTTTTTAAAAATATACATCTAATGTCTGTCTTTCTTTAAATTGCTTCCTACTTAGGCAGAAAGCACAATGGAATGCCCAAAGGAGCTTGTCTTGTTACCCGTTTATATCGTTTCCATTTACATGTTGTATTTGCATTTTCCTTTAGTTGTTTGTTTTGTGTTATGGGCTGCTACAAGGGTAGAACGTTTGACAGTGCTGAACGAATGTAGCTACAACCAGACACAATCATGATTTGCAACTTTCTTTGTCAGCTTCCCACAAGCAAAAGTCATTGGGGAAGCCAGAGGAAGCCACCGTCATGTGAGAGTCTCACCTAAGGACCTAAATTCCTCATTTAATGACAGCAACCGGGACTGCTGGGAATGCTGTCATTAAACAGCATAATCATGTCTTTTTTCAACTTATAACATCATCACAATGGAGTTTCCGGTCCCAAGTGGTGTGGCAAAACCCTTCAAACTTTTGACAGAGGTGGATTCATTGAAGCATGTTACGCAAACTGAACTCAAATTGATCAATTCCTTATCCACCGGTCAACATCCAGTGACTTCATGGAAGAGATTAAGTCTATCATCCATTTCGTAATATGTTTAAGGAGCTGCAGTTGTGTGTTTTGTCAGTACTAGTCTTGAATATAAGGTGTTCTGAGAATATTTTTAAAAAAATGACAAATGGTTGAGAGAAAAGAATGATGAATATGCAGAGACTTGGTTCTGGTAGCTTAATTAAGAGTGGATGAAGGAACTAATATTTCTGATGCCATTTGTTGCCCAACAGATGTTCAAGTCTCTTTTCAATGTCTACCAGTAATTTATTTCCTCAAGAGATAAGCTGGCAAATGTATTACCAAACTGATAAATTGTTCATTCCCGTTTGCTCTGAGCCTAGGGATGAAGCAAAAGTGCTACTCATCACTTGAATGTCCCGGACAAACAAACTGCTGAGCAAATTTGAGGAAACAGTACATTTATATCAAATATGAATCTATTCACCCTGCCTCTGTTGCAGTTATGTTTAATTCATACTGGGCTTTTAGCTAAGGTTGGCTTTCCTTACATGATGATTGTGCATTGTTATAATTGCTAGGTAAGAAAATTTCATCCTGAATTTGTTGTGTATCTTGGTTAATATCACTCATTGGAGGGATGTGTAAGACTAGGACTGTTTACTACTTCTAAGTTGAAAATTGTATCTCTTTCTGTTGACCATGTATTTAGGGAATTCTCTGTATGTTGGAATTATTCCTAGGAGGGTTGGTGAATTTCCTCCACTTGAAAAAAATAATGTCTGTCTGTCTGTCTGTCTTTCTTTCTTTCTTTCTTTCTTTCTTTCTTTCTTTGTCTCTCTTTCTTTCTTTCTTTCTTTCTTTCTTTCTTTCTTTCTTTCTTTCTTTCTTTCTTTCTTCTTTCTTTCTCTTCCTTCCTTCCTTCCTTCTTTCTTTCTTTCTTTCTTTCTTCCTTCCTTCTTTCCTTCTTTCTTCCTTCCTTCCTTCCTCTTTCTTTCTTTCTCTTCCTTCTTCCTTCCTTCTTTCTTTCTCTTCCTTCCTTCTTTCTTTCTTCCTCCCTTCCCCCTTTCTTTCTTTCTTTCTTCTTTCTTTCTTTCTTTCTTTCTTTCTTTCTTTCTTTCTTTCTTTCTTTCTTTCTTTCTTTCTTTCTTTCTTTCTCAGAGCATCTGGATAGAGAAGCTATTATAAATAGTAACACTTTCCGTAGCACTTAACTGTTGCCTGCCCTATCCAGGGGAGAATTTGGTGGAATTTTTTCAAAGGTTTCATCACCCTTTCTCCTCCGATCAGGAAAGCAATTTATTGCTAACTGCAATACCTCTTTAATTCCTCCCGGCAGTTGAGTTCTAACATTTCTGCCATCTAATATCCTAATAATTTGTTTAGATATTCCTTTGATGTGAACCTCAGTCTGCTTGAAAACCTCTTGACACTGCAGTATCCATGTTTTAAAATCTTGACACGGTTCTTTTCTTTCCCTTTTTATATTCCAGATAACCGAAAAGTCATGTTAGAAAGGTCCCGTTCCCGTCAGAACGGAACGATCACAGCAGTATGATTCACCCCATGCCAAAGAACTCCTATTTTGTTCCCTTCACATGGAGAACATGATGTAAACGGAGCGTCAAGAGGAACTGTGAGCAGAAATCCAACTTAATAATCTGAAGAATAAAATATTTTTTACAAACGTTCCTGTATAGAAGAGAAAGAAAAACAACTTTGTGTATATTACGGAGAAAAACTTCAAGAGCTAAAAGCAGTGTTATAAAACAGCTCTATTCCTTCTTTTTTTTTCCCCTTTAGTATTGCCATCGTGAATGGGCAACCAAGAATGCAGATATGAATTAGGGAGTTATTTGCAGCTCTCACAAATGATGGGAATGATAATTTTTCAGTTTAAATTAACAGCATCAAAAGATCAGGTCAGCGATTCAGTTTTAATTCTTACTTTGACATAAAAGGAAAAAAAATCAGCATATTAATGAATTAAGATGAACTGATACAGCAGATAAGACACTGTCTTTTGCAAATACAAGGGAACAGTATGCTGTCAATTTTTCTCACTTTCGCATTGCAGGTTTTCAGTAGAATGGATTCAGCTCTTTTGAGTTTCAATCAAAACTTCATTACAACTCTTCAGCCTTAGTGGTAGAAAGATATTTATAGCTGCTTTAAGCAAGAACGCAGGGTTGAACCAAAGTTAGACTCATGATTTGCAAATTTAAGTAAAGAAGGATTTTTAAATTGGGCACATATATAAACTTTACATCTACAGTTTGAGGGGAAAAAATCTTAGCACTGTTGAGATTTACAGTTTACTTGTTTTATTTTTGTTTAATGTTTTGGGGTTTAAATCTATCAATGAGTAAGGAATCAGAATTAGGTTCCTTTGGTTTACTTCAACAAACTTTACACAGTCTTTGGGCTAGCATAATCTTAATGAAGAAAGAGACAGAAAAACACCTGAGCACTACTCACAAGCATATCACTCCCTTATGTATTTCAACTATTTTAAACTTTACGGCAGTTCTCACCAATAAGTTTACAGAAGTAACTTTGATGGACTTTAGAGGTGGCAAAGGAAGGCTGATATTACCATTTTAAGTGTTATTTGAAACTCAGGCAAACCAGCAACAAAAACATCACACCACTACTAAGATTCCTAAATTGTCATCTACCATGTACATCACTTGTTTACATTAATGCATGAAGTTTCCATTTTAATTTTCTGAAGCCTCATAGAACAGTGGTCTCCATCTTTGGCAATTTTAAGACTTGTGGACTTCAACTTCCAGAATTCCCCAGCCAGCAGAGCTGGCTGGGGAATTCTGGGAGTTGACGTCCACAACTCTTAAAGTTGTCAAGGTTGGAAACCTCTGCCATAGAACATCAATCACAAAAAAGTGTATTAGATATCTATCTTAATCCTGTGAGGTCTCCCAGTCCAACCCCCTGCTCAAGCAGGATTCCTTCTACCATTTAGCAAGTACATAGGTCTTCCTTGTAGAGAGATTCTAAATAAATTCTATTCTTAATTTTCCTATTGGACAAAGAAAAAAAGTGACTTACACTATTGCCTACTCTTGTTCCAAAGAACACAGGGCAAGTTGAAGAACAGGGTTTATCTTCTTATAGTGTTAACCACTTACAGTAGACAACTGACCTAAGATGTCCTTGTAAGCTTCCAGCTAAACAAGGAGGTCAAGCTTCTCTGAGGAGGTTGCAATCTCTAAGTTCAAAACCTATACATCCATAGGTACTTTATTATCCAGCAAATTTGGAGTTGTTTACAGATTCAGATTGATATGGAACCAGTACCTTGAGGGCTTACTTATATCTGACATAACATTCAAAAACTCTTACTAATTTCACAGGGAACTGATACAAACTGTTGTTTTGTAGGAATAGAATGTCAACTAGGCAAAGAGTATCCTTGACATAGTGCTACAGATGTTTCCGACAATCACTAATAGTTTTATTAAACGACAAAGCATTCGGAAATTATCTCCGTAAGAATTTATAAATAGGCATAAAGCAATTGTCAGTTTGACATTTCTCTAGCATACAAGTTGAGGCTCAAAAATTTGTTTAAAGTCAAAATGATAACTCATGTGAATGGCCAAAGTGTTTTCTGGTGTATAGCACTTACACACGATACATTGAAACTCAAAGTCATCTTTGAAAGCCAAAACGTTCACGCAAATATCAGAGCATCTTAAACATAACCTTAACATGTTACAGATTTTTTTTTATGATCATTACTGATTATGGCTGCATTATTTTTCTTTTTCTGACATTTTGCTGGTGAGCCAACCGGTAATTTGCAACGAGAGATTTTTAGAGAACAAAAATCTAAAAAGAAACAAATGCGGAATATCATCTAAACATGTTCTGGTACTTTCTCAGTTTCCTCAGCCCACTCACTCTGCTGGAATATTTTTATGTAAATTAAAAACATGTACCTTAATAAAGCAAAGAGAAAAATATATATTGTAAATAGAGAATATTTGTATTTATAAAAATCCAAGAAGTATTTTCTGAGCTTCATGTTGGACTATTGAATCTTTTGATACTTTTTATTCACTTTAAAAGTTTAAGATTTTTTTTAAAAAAAAACAACAACAACAACAGCTACCACCTTGATTTTACAATTGATGTGATTCCTGTTTTGTCATATGTTTACTCGGTGACCTAGGAAAATATAGTCTGGAAGTCAAAACATCTTCCAAATCTGCCTTGCCTTATTTGCTAATTTTAAGAAGGAAAAAGTACCAGTGAATTCATTGCTTGCAGATACACAAGACACACACCTATAAATGCATGGACATTTGCATGGATACGCATATAACTCATCTATATTTGTGTGCAGGGAAAGATGCTTAAAAGGATAAACCAAGAAAAAAGCCAGAAATTAATGGTGAGGCTTCAAAATATTCATAGCATATAGAGCTGTTTGTAAGTATTATTCTAAAACTCTCTTTAGGTGTATGAAAGAAAGCTAAATTCCGTGGTTTTATACTGTTGTGTAGACCTTATACCACACACACACACACACTTTTCATTTTCTTAAAAATAAGTAAATCAACAGTAAGATTTAGTGCTGTACTAGTCGCTTTTCTAACAAAGTTGCCCACAGGTGTTTAGGAGACTATAAACATAGTTTGTGCTTGCAATCATCATACCCAGCATCTAAGCGATAGCACAAGTGTGGAAATAAAAATTTGCTAAAAGCTCTGCTAGACAATGCTGACTGATGCTTTGTAATCAAACCACTATGAACAAAATTATAAATAAGTCACCTTAAACAGCTTCTAAATCTGTGTAATATATATTGATGACTGTGACTGCAGTTTACCTATCACTGCTGACCACTATTTACTAACTCCTTCCCTCCCTCCCTCCCTCCCTCCCTCTCTCTCTCTCTCTCACATACACACACATACACACACAGACAGAGATAGTCCTCTAATGTTGTATGCCTATATACCCACATCCATACATACATGCATACATATTGTATATAGATACTACCTCAGAATGCTGTTTTATTAAACGTGGACTATTCTTTTCTTCTTCTCCTTCCCAATTAAAAATAAACTAACAAGCCATACTGGGTCAGAAAGTCTAAATCTAATACACGCTCCTAAACCTGAAAATCTGAATTTGAATGAGACCACCACAAATTGAGGAAAATGGTTTCGCTTTGTTTCTTCACCCACTAATATTTTATTATAGAAATGAAGATAAAAGTAGACAACACATCTCCCCATGTTGTCCCTTTCCTGTTAGGACCCAAAGCAGAACCGAAAAGAAATCATGGCGTAATTCCGGAAAGCAACAGAATATAAAAATTCTGTTAATAATAGGTAGACCTAATCCAGTTGAAGTGTTCCTCGTGAATTATTTTAGACAATGAAGTCTCCTCATAGATCTGTATTATTTTAGCTCCTTTTTGATATTTTTGACATTACAAAGTTAATTTGATATGAGTTGGTTCATTTGTTCCCTATAAATGTGTTCAGAAGATATATCCATCAGGTAGCTAGATGTATAGAACTTGGTTTTCGCGGGTGTTTGTATGTAGGTCTTTGGTTCTTCGGGTTTTCTCCTACGTAGAATTTGAAGTGTCTTGGCGACATTTCGACGAAGTCCCATTCGTCATCTTCAGGCTGGTGCTTTCGGCTTCGTGCTTCTAGGAGCAATGTGTGACTGTAGCTGTTTCTTCCTTTTAACTGCCAGTGGGGGTTTGAACTGATTGGCTGGGAGCTCAGCTGTGTTCTGATTGAGTGGAGGTGTGTTCTGATTGGTTAGGAGCTTGGCTGTGCTCTGATTGGATGGGGGGTTGGCTGTGCTCTGATTGGATGGGGGAGTGTTCTGTTTGTGCTCAGACTAACCTGAGTACAACAAAGCCCCCACCCAAACAGAACACTCACCAAGACACTTCAAATTCTACGTGGGAGAAAACCCGAAGAACCAAAGACCTACATATATATATATATATATATATATATATATATATATATATATATATATATATATATATATATATATATATATATATATATATATATATATATATATATATATATATATATATATATATATATATATATATATATATATATATATATATATATATATATATATATATGTTGTGTTAATAATCGCTAATGCTATTATAAACACTAAGCCTCACAATAACACATTATATCAACATTTAAATAAGGCATGAGGTACTTGCTATATATATTCTTGTATACATATACATATAACTGTATACAAGCAGAGGTCTGGAATATTATTATTATTAATATGCTCTAATGCTTAAAAATGTTTCATTTAACATTTTAGTAGTATGAGAGCTTCTGATACCACTGCAAAAATAACTGCAAAGGAAAACATTTGACACCGACTGTTTTCTGTGATCTGAGCTATGATTTCTCATTCAGTTGCTCTTTTTTCAAGCAATTCTTCCATATGCTTTTCAGAATGCATGACATTCTTCAAATCTTTACATTTGCTAGTAATAAATAGCCTTTGCACTTTAAAGTTTGAAGAAAAACTTTTGGGGCTGGGGATATATGCTGATCATTTTTCGATGCATTTGGGGCAAACAGCTTTAAAAGCTGTATTTGAATTTCAATCTAGGGAAAATCAACTTCTAAGTCATCTATTTCAATATATATTAATCATAACATTCTCTTTCGGCTGGTATTAAATATTTTTGATAAGAAGAGTATATGATTAATGTGCACTAAAAAAGCCTAAAGTATTTCTATGTAATGCCAACATTCCTTATTTGCAAATGAAAACTTGTTCCAATTATTTTAGAGCTGGGTCAACCACTGATCTTCTAAACTTGTTTTAAAGAAATTGCTTTTACTTTCAAATATATTGTATATATTTGATATTTTTAACACCATTAAAGATTTGGGGGTTTGGAGAGAGATGTGTTTTTTGCTTGTTTTTGTTTTAAATTCTAAAGTATTAAATATATTTGTTTAGAATGGAGAATGCCTTCTGTAATAACTAATTTTTTAAAAAAAAATCTAAAATGATTCTATCCTTTTTCAACTGTCAGCTGCTGGTGATAACACGTTAAGAATATAACAATGCTCTCATTTGAACACATTACACTCAGTCTGTTTTATTTCAGATTGCCTTGAGTTCCTGAGATTTTTGGGATAACATAATAAATGTCGCCATTAGATTTCAAGCGATCGGTGACCCCAAAAGGAATGCTTCAGAATGAAGGTACCCGTTTAGAACAAAACCTGGAGAAGTTTTCACAGTCAGAACCATTCTGAAAAGAGATCTTATCCTGAAAAAAAAAAAGGATTGAGAAATAAAGAGTTCTTTGCCAATCAGATCAGCCAAGTAATAATAATAATAATAATAATAATAATAATAATAATAATAATAATAATAATTAATAATAATGTTGGAAGGGACCTTAGAGGTCATCGAGTCCAACCTCCTGCTCAGGCAGGAAAACTTACACCATTTCGGACAGATGGCTGTCCAGTCTCTTCTTAAAAACTTCCAGTGTTGGAGCATTCACCGCTTCTGGAGGCAGGTTGTTCCACTGGTTAATTGTTCTCACTGTCCAGAAGTTTCTCCTTAGTTCCAGGTTGCTTCCCTCCTTGATGAGTTTCCATCTGTTGCTTCTTGTCCTGCCTTCACGTGCTTTGGGGAATAGCTTGACTCCCTCTTCTTTGGGGCAGCCCCTGAAATATTGGAACACTGCTGTCATGTCCCCCCTCGTCCTTCTCTTCGTTAAACTAGACAAATGTTGTTTGCCACTCATCAATATTAAGACAGCAGTATGTAAATCAGCAACTAGATTTCAGTTCTGTAAACTTCCCTGGGACTACTGCAAATGAAATCAAGAATAGCAAGTTTCTTTTCCCAAAACTGACAATTGCTGGATGTTCTAGGTCCTGAGGACGGAATCTGATGTTACACAAGAACCAGACATTCCTACTCCTTTCCTAGATCTTCTAGATGACTGTGTTTCTAATAGCATCTCAAACCATGTTAACTTAAATTTATTCTTCAATACTGCTATCCACATGGTGGCAATCACCATACCGTATCCCTATTCGTGCTATGCCCTAATGCCAAATACCTCCCACTCAGTCTCTTGGGAGAGAACAGACAGAGAAGTTACTTCTTCCCCCTTCACGATCCTGTTGGACACTGAGTACAACAATCAGAGGAGACAACGTAGGACCATGGTGGCTCAGAAGGTTAGAATGCTGGTCTGACAATCAGCAAGCATGTTCAAGACCCGCTGATGCCGGAGGGCTGGGTGAGCTCCCGTCACACACTGCAGCTCCTGCTGACCCAGCAGGAGACTGGACTAGAAGACCTCCAAGGTCTCTTCCAGCTCTATTCTATTCTACAGTCTAATAACAGGAGGGGTATTGTACTCTGAAACTATCCAACATCATAGCGAACCAGCAATCTATAAAGATGCTAAATCCGAAAAGGACAAACCCTGGATTAGAGTATCAACATAAAGTGTAACATTGATATAGGTCATTGCAAGATATGAATTCTCCAAGATCAAGGCCTTTTATGATCTGTTGTTTTCATTCTCTGAACAGCTGTGAAATCTGACAGTATTTTGCCAGTAGACCTACAAGATAGTTTATGTGAAATCTTCCAATTTGGCTGATGTGCCTGCAGTCATCTGCCCATATTTCACTTCCATGTAAAAGTGGAGATCAATTTTGTTGACAGTTGGTTAGGATGCTGGTGGAGGGCCCTTATGGCAAGCGATTTCAGAAGCTCGACTTTCCTTTTGTATTCTTTTGATCTCTCTTAAACCAAAGAGGTATCGCCGAAGATGGTACTGCCAAGGTTGATAAAATCCCAACTAATGTTTTTCAGCTCTCAAGTGGCCCATGAGGAGAATCAAATGCATCTGCAGTTGGTAAAACCCAACTAAAAGATGACAATGTTAGACTCTTAGGCTGCTGTGCTTTTGAACAAGTCATGAAATCAGTCTATGTTACTGTTTTCAGATTTATTAGACAAGTTTGTTGATGAGCCAGCTGCCCCTTTGCTCCTGAAAGAATTGAGAATTGTGGATTAGATGAGACAGTTTGTGAACAAAGAAATATTTCAGAACTAGGGTAAAAATGAACGATCAATAGAGATATCAATAAACTCGGCACAGTTACATCTGATGATCAAATTCTTGCTTTGTTTCCTATTCACAAAATGATTGTTTCTTATTGCTGTGAACTTTTGATGTAAAGTGCTAAAATCTGGGTCAATAGATGGTTAGATAGATTTAAATCAGATTAGATTAATTAGATATGTGAGAATAGAGAACTCACTATTCCATCTCAGAGCTAAAACTAGAAGAGAAAGGACACACACGTAAGACAATCCCATCATCTCTGGTGCAAAAAATCCTCTGAAGATCTCTGCTTGTAATCATTCAGTGATTTTGAAGTTCTGAATATGTCTCCTATTGAACACCCAAAGGTTTTTAGGGGAGCCTAAATATAACGACCAGATATTTTGGAGACGAGATGCCAGTATCTGCTTTGCCTCACCATTCCACAGTTTAAACCTCCAGATATTCATGTTGATGCAAACATAAGAAACAAGCTAAGATGAACATCTAATGTGTTCCAGTATTTATGCCATTTTAGTGCAAATTGTTTACATCCCAACAGAGAACCACTTTGCAACATGATGTCCCATGTTTTACCGAATAAAATTAAACATCAAATGGAAGCCCTGGTCAAGCAAGCTTTATTGCTACTACTAATAATGCATTTAATTGCTAACTGACAGAAGTATCCTGTGGTGAGCATAATGTACCACAATGAATTGTTAACATAACATGTTGCAGCTGCCAGCAGGTAGAAAACTGCAGCCCATGTAATTATTAGTTTGCCTTCTTTGATTCAGAAATGCTGGCAGAGATGATGGCTGTTTAGATGAACCATTTCTAATAGAATGTAGAATAACAGAGTTGGAGATCTTCTAGTCCTTCTAGGCAGGACAAGAAGCAATGGATGGAAACAAGGAGAGAACCAACCAAGAAATAAGGAGAAATTTCCTGACAGAATATTTGATCAGTGGAACAACTTGCCTCCAGAAGTTGTAGGAGCTCCAACACTGGAAGTTTTTAAGAAGAGATTGGGCAACCATTTGTCTGAAATGGTATAGGGCTTTCTGCCTGAGCAGGGGGTTGGACTAGATGACCTCCAAGGTCCCTTTCAACTCTGTTCTCATTTTTTTCAATAGTCCAACCCCCTGCTCAAGCAGGAGACCCTATACCATTTCAGACAAGGGGCTGTTCAGTCTCTTCTTAAAAATCTCCAGTGAGATTTTCTGAAGGCGAGGCATTCTGCTGGTGGTTCTCACCATTAGGAAATGTCTTCTTAGTTCTAGATTGCTTCTCTCCTTGATTAGTTTCCATCCATTGTATCTTGTCTTGCCTTCTAGTGCTTTGGAAAATAGGTTGATCTCCTCTTCTTTGTGGCAGCCCCTCAAATATTGGAACACTGCTATCATGTCTCTAGTCCTTTTCACTAGACTAGGCATGCCCATTTCTTGCAACCATTCATAAGTTTTAGCCTACAGCCAAGACAAGTTCTGATTATATTTGATAACCTGGGCACTATTTTGGCCAATTTCTTTCACTAGGCGGTCTTCATCACTATTTTTATCCTTACACTTTTACTCATTCAGGCATGGTTCCAAGCTCTGGAACAAAATGGAAGAGGAGAACTCCATGAGAAATGGGTTTGAGAAGGAAAGCTAAGAAGAAGAATCTGGCCTACCTGGCAGATTTGCATTGGCAATTTGCAAAGGAAATACCTCCGAGGAACTCATTACTGAAATAATTCACATCAAATGTGTAAACTCCCCAGAGATAACAATCAGAATCTGAACTATAGGGAAGAGTTGGTTGCACATGATATTTGATGCACTCGTAATGCCTTTTATATTGATTGATTCATATTCTTGCTCCTTGCAAGAAGTAGCTCATCTTAAAAGAGCTGTAGCAGCTGCTGGGATGTGAATTCTAGAGGTGGAGGGAAGCTTATTCAGCAATCTTGCAATGATTAAGATAATAAGGGCAATTTATTGCCTCTTCTTAGTGGTACCTCAAGCCAAAACACAAAACGATTGCTAAAAGAAATAAGGGTCTTCTGAAGAAAAAAAAACCCAGCGTATCTAATGATGCTAAATGTCTTGCTTCTGATACACAAAGAAATAGTGTACAAGCCATGGAAACACTTAAAGGAGCAGAATACACAAAGCTCATGATTTTGTTAGAGTAGAGCTGGCCAACACATTTCTGGTTTTATTTTCAATCTACTATCCTTTTTTGCTTGTTTTGTATTGCTGTTTTTGTCTCTTCTTACTTTGATATTGTATTTGGCAATGAGATTGTTGGCTGCCTAGACATTATGGCATACAAAATGCATACATACATACATACATACATACATACATACATACATACATACATACATACATATAGTAGTAATTTTTCTGGTTACAAGAGGAACAAACAAGGGTTAGAATCAAGATTACGTGAAGTGTTAATACCTCTTTAAAGCCTTGGTAAGACCACATTTGGAATACTGCATCCAGTTTTGGTCACCACAACTCTAGAAAGAATGCAGAGAAGAACAACAAAGATGATTAGGGGACTGGAGGCTAAAACATGAAGAACAGTTATAGGAATTGAGTATGTCTAGAGAGAAGACAGAGAAGGACTAGGGGTGACATGATAGCAATCTTCCAATATCTCAGGGGTTGCCACAAAGAAGTGGAGATCAAGCTATTCTCCAAAGCACCTGAAGGCAGGACAAGAAGCAACGGATGAACACTAATCAAGGAGAGAAGCAACCTAGAACTAAGCAGAAATTTCCTGACAGAACAATTAATCATTGGAACGGCTTGTCTCCAAAAGTTGTGGGTGCTCCAACACTGGAGGTTTTTAAGAAGAGGTTGGATGACCATTTGTCTGAAATGGTATAGGGTTTTCTGTTTGAACAGGGGGTTGGACTAGAGCACTAAAGTCCCTTCCAACTCTGTTAAGCTTAGGACATGAGGACTAGTCATTATAAATCCTTTCTCCATGATGAATTGGTGCCTGAAAAGTTTGGTTCCCCCCCCCCTTTTTTTGCTTCTTTACACTTCTATCCACATCCTTTTTTGCTTTCCTGGTCCTGTCTTTATCAAAATTCTGAGATGGTCCCTTGCAAATATTGATCAGTACTTCACTCTGGTAATTAATGGCCCTGATCACGATCCTCCTTATGACTTGTAATGATACAAACATTCATTTGGAAAGCCCAAATTCTGTAGAATTTGCTATACCTTCTTGGCGTCTTCCATTATCCAAACATTTTCTTTTCAAATAAAACCAAAGCAAGAAAAGGGGCGGGAGGGGGGGGCAGAGAGAAAAAGAGAGAGAGAGATATATTGAAAAACACTTGGGTGATGCTACAAAATAGTGGAATGAGCACATGCAACAAGGTGACAAGCCCTGAAAAAGGTGAGTAGCATCCTGCTGACAAAGTGGGATTTAAAAGTGCTAATTCCGTTTGCAAAGTAGCAGAGAAAGCTGTAGAGTCTCTTTGCTGATTTTGCTCAAAGCAGCTGTTTATAGAAGAATCTCTTAAGTAGTCGTAAGGTTTTAGCACCTCTGAACAAGCTGAGATGTCAAGGAATCGAGTTTTCAACCATAGCAACACTTTTCCTTTTTTCTTTTTTCCCTTCCCTCCTTTTCACCCACAAAAGATGCATCTTGACCGTGTCTTTTTTCTAAGCTCAGAGTTTCCCCCTATTCTAGAGACCCAAGATGTTTGTTTGGATGAATTTATTTTATAATTCCATTTTTATGTGTTATTCATTAGTACGTGGGATGGACAGCACTGTAGCAATTAAGAAAGCATTCTTAATTTTGTAGAGGGAGATCAGCAAACTACATGCTGTAAGATTTCACTTTGGGGGGAGTGGAGATTGGAAGATGTTTGAAATTCTGTTTTCCAGTTTGCCTTTTCCATTCTGCAGCAGGACACACATATACGGAAACATTCACAGACACAGACACACCAGCCCGAAATCAAATCAGCCCCAAAGTTTAAGACAGTCCTACAAGAAACCCAATCAAATCACAGTGGAATGGAAGACCCCAAGGGATTTGCCTGCGAGTTGCTCTCGTTTCTTATTGAGTTAACTTGTCCGCAAACAAAATAAATCTGGAATTGCATTTGCTTTAGCAGAATACGGGTTGAAGCCACTTCAACAAGCGATGCTTAATTTAAAAGGATAAAATTCAGCTGACACCATCACAAGCAGGTTGCTCATTCTTCTCAGCCAGGCAAGAACTTAAAAGACAAACAGAGAGAGGAAAAGAAAACAGTGGTAGCAGCGAGCCCCTTCTTCACTTTCTACATTTCACAGCCAGCCAGTTTTCTAAAATGAATCCAAGCTACAGAGGAAATGTCAGTGATTGCTATTGATTTTCAAGTAGTTTAGTGGGGTTTCAATAAACAAAAAAAAAACCAAAAAAAAAACCAGGAAGAGCGGAAGAGGCAAGTTAACCTAAAAAGTGTGAGGGAGTTTTATGAAGAAACAAGCCTTAAAGAAAACACACACTCCTCTTACTAGACACATGTAATCACATCCATGTCCTTCCTGCTTTGGCCATTTCCAAAAACCACTCAATCCATTCTCCAACTCCAACCCACGTGCAGCCTTTGAACTTCAGAAGTTTTGTACCTAAGTTCTAGACAATTAGACCACAGCAAAGGAGATGGATGTTTCAACACAGTTTTTAACAATATTTTAAAGTGTGTAGCTTTAATGCCTTAAATCGTTTAATTATGTTTTACTTGTCTTATAACTTGTAAACTGCCCAAAATCACCTTGATGGGTAGATGGGTAGCATACAAATGTAATAAATACATACACAAGGGCTCTAAAGCATGTTTGACACAAACCAGGCAATTGAGTTCTGTATCTAAAATCTAACTGGTCACATGGAGCTTGTCAGAATAACAGAACAGAATAGCAGAGTTGGAAGGGACTTTGGAGGTCTTCTAGTCCAACTTCCTACTCAAGAGGGGATCCCAGACCATTTCAAAGAAATGGTTGTCCAATCTCTTCTTTAAAATTTCCAGTGTTGGAGCACCTACAAGTTCTAGAGGCACGTCATTCCACTGATTAATTGTTCTTGTTGTCAAGAATTTTCTCTTTAGTTCCAGGTTGGTTCTCTCCTTGATTACTTTCCATCCATTGCTTCTTGTCCTGCCTTCAGGTGCTTTAGAGAATAAAAGAAGAAGACCTCCCTCTTCTTTGTGGCAGCCCCTCAAATATTGGAACAATGCTATCATGTCACCCCCAGTCTTTTTTTTTTCATTAAACTAGACCTATCCAATTCCTACAATCATTCTTCATACGTTTCAGCCTTCTGTCCCCTAATCATCTTTGTTGCAATGGCCCCAGCTTAAGACAACACAGTAAAATCCAATTGAGTTCATTTTGTTGTTGTTGTTTACACCTAATGGACAGAATCTTTACAAATTCAAATTACCACCTTCTAACCTACTTGAGGTGGCTGGATGGAATCACTGAAGCAGTAGGCGTGAGCTTAAATGGACTCCAGAAGATGGTAGAGGACAGGAAGGCCTGGAGGAACATTGTCCATGGGGTTGCGATGGTCGGACACGATGTCACAATTAACAACAACAAACCTACCGGTACTAGATAAGCCTGAGAGATTCTAAGGTGTGGCGACCCTAAATTTCTTCCCCTCTTCCTCAATCCAGCTCAGGACTGTGCAGTCCCTGGTCTTGACTCCCTGTTTGGGATGTGCTACCTTCTCCCTGGGTGCTGTCATGGTTCCTTCCCCTCCTTCTCCAGATGCACATTCCATCCTATAGGTTACTGCCAAGTTATGACTACCTACAGTTGAGATGCCAGCTGCAAGCAAGGCTCTTGAGAATTCAGCTGCGGCAGCTAAAATTCTATCTGCTTGCATGACCTACAAGCTTTTTCTCCCTGACTCTTCTCCCTTCACTTTTTCGCCTAAATAAAAATTAAATAACAGAATAACAGAGTTGGAAAGGACCTTGTAGGTCATCTAGTCCAACCCTCCCCCCAAGCAGGGGACCCTACACCATTTCTGACAGATGGCAATCCAGTCTCTTCTTGAAAGCTTCCAGGGATGAAACTCCCACAATTCAAGGCAAACTGTTCCGTTGGTTGATTGTTCCGTCAGGAAATGTCTCCTTATTTATAGGTTGAATCTCTCTTTGATCAGTCTCCATCCATTATTCCTTGTCTGGCCTTATTTGGATCCATTCCTGGGTGATTCTGAGAAAGAGGTAAATACCTGATGTAGCTTGGAGATCTAAGGCCAGTGGTGGGATTCAGCCAGTTCAGACCACTTTGGCAGAACCGGTAGCTAATTTTTTGTTGCCCAGGCCCAGAACGGACTTCCGAAAGTGGCATCTACACAGAGAACCGGTTGTTCACATATTTGAATCCCACCACTGTCTAAGACTGTATGTCACCTGCTATTCATTCACTCTTTCTTTCCATAAAAAAAATGAAGCATATGGTCTGCTTTCTTCCATAGACCCTGATTTAGCTCACAGTTGAAATACTGCTACCTGTGGGAAGGAGCACAGCAGCTGTTTGCTATTATCGTATGCAGCACTGTGCTTTAGAGCCTAAAATGGAGGGGGGGGAACCCACCTTGGATAGAGTGCTTCAAAGTGGCTCTTGCAGCTCCCCACACACCCCAGTGCTTCTTTAAAATAAAAGCTTAGCACTAAAACATGTTGAACCTTTGATGAACATTTTGAGGAATGCCTTCAACCTCCCTCTCTGGAATAGAAGAGGATATGGTGGTTTGGTGGTAGCAGCCTGAATATTATTCTAAGGAGCCAAAGAATAGGATTTCTCTGTTGACTGAGCCAAAATGCTATGTCTCCAGTTGTGTTCTGCACTGTCTACTGGACAGTCTTTAATCTTCCAATTAAAAGGGGCAGCCATTCTCTGGGAACTGCAAGTGGTCTAGTGGTGAAGGCATCAAGCCTAGAAACCAGGAGATGGTGAATTCTAGTCCCATTTTAAGCATGAAAGCCAGCTGATCAACTTGAGGCCATTTACCAGGAGATGGTGAGTTCTAGTCCTGCCTTATCCATGACTGACTGCGCCAGTCCCTCTCTCTCAGCCCAACTCTCACAGGGTTGTCATTGTTCAGAATATAAGAGAAGGAAGGAGTATTAGATATATTAGCCTCCTTGAGTTATTTATAAAACTAAGAAAGATACGATTAAAAATAAACAATAATAAATGGGAGGCATTCATTGCTGCCCAATGTACAGAGCAGTGCAAATAGATTGTTGTTGTTGCTCAGTTAAATCCAGTGGTTTAGTGTGAACTCCTTTGGGGGGGGATTTCCTAAAGGAGCATCTTTGTTTTGTTTTAAATCAAATCAGAATCATCATTCAGGGAACAGCAGTGCCGTGTATTTTTCTACCACCCACAGAAATGAATTATTCTACAAAAGTTGCATTAAAAATAAATGGATACTTAATGCACCAATTTCTTTTGCTAGTTATACCGCTTGGAGTGTGACAGACTGGTAAGGGGAAATCTGTCAGAAGACAAAAGAGTGAGTAAACATCAAACGAAGAGGTTGTGAACTGAACTTGCTTGTTTGGGAAAGACGTTGAATAATTCTACCTCAGTTGTTTTTGTTAGGGATCATAAAAGACTGTACCACCATAGAGACGAACTTAATTTTGAACTTGATCACAGCAGTGAGACTGTTGGTGGGACAATACTGGAAGAAACCAGAATTACCATCTATTGAAGAATGCACTTTGAAAGTCATAAATATGCCAGAAATGGCTAAAATATCTGCATATTTGAAGGATCATTCAAATGAAAAATATATGTTGGACTGGAAAAAATGGATAGACTACATACAAGAGAAGCATCAATCAAAGAAAATGTATCTTGCTTATAGTTAAATCTTGATATACCGAGTGAAGAATGTTTACAAGCTTAAAATGATTGTATTAAGCTGAGTAGGATTCAACTTGAATTTTTCCTTTGTTTACATTTACAAATATATACTTAATAAAAACTTTTTTAAAAAAAGAACAAAGATCCCAATTTTAACACTCGGCCAGGATTTCTTTGGCAAAAATATACAGCTTTACCATGCCTGCAAACTTTGGTCATATGTATTCAAGAATGCAGCTTCCTTTCCTTCACTCTGTTGTGTGCGTTTTAATTCTTCCGAATCCAAGTTCCAATTTGCCGTGTTCTTCACTGCAATCTGGAGCTGGAAAGCTGTGTTTTATGTCTGATTTTTTTTTCTTTGTTCCTGGATGCCTTGCAATAAATCAAGCACATAAGCTAAGATGCATTAAAACAGATACTTCTAAGATACTGTCCTCCCTTGATGGTCTGTGACTCCCACCCAAAAGTATATTAGGAAGGACTGAATTATATCAGGAGTTATCTTTAACCCTAACTTGAATTTCTCCGCTAAGCAATTTATCCTCTTTTGGTTCCCCTATATCTATGGAGGCATCCCATAGCAGTTGTGTAATTAAACATGGTGCTAGAGGCAGCAGAAGGTAAAGTCAAAAACTCTTTAATTTGTCTCCAGGGAACTTTATGGATATGGTTCATGTAGATAGAAATTGTTTTACACTGTCTTCTACTGAGATTTTTTTTTTTAGTTTCCAGTGTAGACTATAGGACAGCAAAGTGTTTTGTTATATAAAAGTCATGTGCCATGAAACATAATTGAGAAGATATAGAATGCCCTCAGGGAGCAGAACCAAAGATCGACCCTTCCTTCCTCCTTCTTTCCTTCTTTCCTTCCTTCCTTCCTTCCTCCCTCCCTCCCTCCCTTCTTCCTTCCTCCCTCTCTTCCTCCCTCCCTCCCTTCCTCCCTCCCTCCCTCCCTCTCTCCCTCTTTCCTTCCTCCCTCCCTTCTTCCTTCCTCCCTCCCTCCTTCCTTCTTCCCTTCCTCCCTCCCTCCCTCCCTCTCTCCCTCCTTCCTTCCTTCTTCCCTCCCTGCCTCCTTCCTTCCTCCCTCTCTTCCTCCCTCCCTCCCTCCCTTCTTCCTTCCTCCCTCCCTCCTTCCTTCTTCCCTTCCTCCCTCCCTCCCTCCCTCTCTCCCTCCTTCCTTTCTTCTTCCCTCCCTCCCTCCCTTCTTCCTCCCTCCCTCCTCCCTTCCTCCCTCCCTCCCTCTCTCCCTCCTTCCTCCCTCCCTCCCTCCCTCCCTCCCTCCTTCCTTCCTCCCTTCCTCCCTCCCTCCCTCCCTCCCTCTCTCCCTCCTTCCTTCCTTCCTTGAATGGCAGATCTTTCTCCCCAGTTGTTTCTATTGAGCACATCCAGGTCTTTGGACATTGGCCTGCAAGTGGTAAGCCAAAGAGGCATTTCCATTTTTCCCTCCCCCAAGACTTTCATTTTTCCTCTTTCAATTATATTGCTTCTTTTGGGATCACTGGTAGCAGAAAAATAAAGGCATTGTTCAAAATGAGTTATCATCCCTTTACAGTTAAATGTTTTGATATTCTTATAGCCACCACCACCCTACACCCAGGACACTGCAAAATATGAATAACTCCTAGATTTCATTCACTTTCTTTTTATTTTTAATGTGTTTTTCCTGGAACATAAACATTTGTTATGCTGTACGGGCATTCCTCCAAATTATAGATAATTTGACCAGAAGTGAGGAGAGATCAAATTTGATGGTTACACCTCACTGGGGTCTCTTAATCCTATACATTGGAACAGGAACATTTTATTACTTCCCTATTAAATAGCAGAGAATAAATTCTATCCTTGTAGTATTTCTTTTCTCTAGAAATGGAATTAATTTCTACTTGATGAGATAGCAGAATTACTATGGTGGGAATATTTCTTTTATTTTAGCTCACTTTTCTGAATATTCTGCAGGGCTTCCGTGATCATGGCAGCATATCCTTACATAATAATATAATTTAGTACTTTGGGGTGCCTTGGGGAAAGTTAGAGGATTGCAATAAGTGCTTTGGAATAGAATGAGGAAAGAAAATAAATTGGGAGTTGCTGGATGGAAATTCTACTCCTTCAAAAGCTGTTTTTCTCCCTTGCTGGATCCTTCAAAGACTGCCAAGGAAAATGGAGAGCAGTAATTACCTAACTTTTATTTTCGCTGTCATTGTTCCTGGATGCAAGTAACCCTTGACTTTGAGTCATTTATTCAGTGACCATCCAAAGTTACACCGGCATTGAAAAAGGGACTTAGGATCCCTTTTCACACTTATTTATTTATTATTTATTTATTTATTTATTGGATTTCTATGCCGCCCTATTCCAGGAACTCAGGGCGGCTCACAACATAGATAGAAATCTAACATTAAAATACTTTATAAGAAAAACCCCTTAATTAAAAAAATCAATCATCCAAACAAACATGCACACAAACATACACTGGCTAGGGGCAAGATGTTAACTGCCCCAGGCCTGTCGGCAAAGATGTGTCTTCAGTAATTTGCGAAAGGCGGAGAGGATGGGGGCAATACGGATCTCCGGGGGGAGTTGATTCCAGAGGGCCGGGGCCGCAACAGAGAAGGCTCTTCTCCTAGGGCCCGCCAGGTGACACTGTCTGGCTGACGGGACCTGGAGAAGGCCAACTCTGTGGGCCCTAACCGGTCGCTGGGTTTCATGGGGCAGCAGACTTAATGACTGTTGCAAGATCTCCATGGTCACGTGATCAAAATTCAGTCAACTGACTCGTGTTTATGACCGTTTGTCAGAACCCAGTCTTTCTATGGGCTTGGGAGTTCTTATTTGTTTCGGGTTCTGCCATTCCCCTGGGGAGAGAAGGGGAAGCTTGGGGTGGCTAATGTGTAACTTCCTTTGCTTTGTTCCTTGCTCTACTCCTCTTTGATGTTTCTCTATCGGGGTGAGAATGGAATGTGCCTCTGGCCATCTGCCTTCTCTCCGGGTGCGGAAGAAGCGGCACAGAGACCTAACAGCCTTGGAAGCGGCGCCTTATCGCTCCGTTCCCACAGCGTTTTCACACCTGCGGATTGGCCTGTTTGAACCTTCCGGATAGACAGTCGGGTTGGGCTTACCGTGGACTCTTCTAAATTATTGATTTGCACAGGAAACCCTCAGTTCCTGCCTTCTATTCCTGCTGTCAACCCCTCCCAATACAAGTTCCTTTTGAAATATGTCTGTTTCAAGAGTTCTGCTGTCTTGGGAGGACTGATTGAGGCAGATCCTTACACCGTTGCAGTGTCCTGGTCACCTTTTGTAACTTGTTGACAGGCAAAGTCCATGGGGAAGCCAGACTCACTTTACAACCGTGTTACTAACTTAAGAACGGGTGGTGATTCACTTAACGACTATGACAAGGAAAGTCGTAAAATGGGGCAAAATTCACTTAACAAAGGTCTGACTGAGTAGCAGAAATGTTAGGCTCTATTGTGGTTGTAAGTCAAGGACTTACCTGTATTAGATTTTCTACCGTTTTATCTTTTAATAGTGTAAGCCTCCCAGAGTTACCATAATGTAGGATGGGAAGTAATAAATTTTGCCAATAAATAAATAAATAAAATAAATTTACACCCCACTTTTCATGTTTTTCCCAACATTCAAAGTAGGGGATGAATGGGGTGCTAACCATTTCCCTAAATTTCCCCCAGCGACACGAAGGCAAATTGACCAATGGACCTTGTAAGAAATGCTAAATGCAAAGAAAGAAAGGAAGAAAGAAAGAAAGAGAGAAAGAAAGAAAGAAAGAAAGAAAGAAAGAAAGAGAGAGAGAGAAAGAAAGAAAGAATTGATTGATAAACTTCTTTAAATCATATTCACAGATATTATATTTGAAAGAAATAATGTTATGTTGTGGAATAATTGGATCACTGGAACATCTCAGATTTCCAACCTAAAATTGACCGGTTTTAGCTATTCTAAGTACATGTGATCAATACTATCAATCCTGGCTTGGCCTTAAGTGCTGATAAATGTTTAAACCACCACAAGCATCGACACAGCCTGACAAATTAGATACAGAATTAATTTTTTTACATGTGGACTTTGGAGAATAAATGTGGAAACAATTCTCCACTCAGAATATTTAGTTACTTAACTAGCAAACAAAAGGTAGTTGTATAGCCCTAAATACATCTGTGAAGCTAATATCTAAAAATCAGTTTTAACTACACTCAACATACTTCACATTTCTGCACAGTTCAGCCCCAGTCTGGTTAATATTAATTTGCTTTTTAGATTATACTGGGTTGTTTTTTTTACCAGTCTGACTCATTTGTAAAGTGACATGGAAGAGGGAAAAAAATAAAGACCAGCAGGTTATGAACTGGTTGCCAGTTTTCACAAAAAATAATGAGATTTTTTTTTAATCGTGTAGTTCTTCCTGACTTAACTGGTATGTCTTTGGTTTATTGAGACTTTCATTTTCTGGATTGGCTCAGAAACTGTTCTGTACAGCAGCTGTGGATGGGATGGTAATGAATTAAAATGTTAGACGGTGAAATAAAATTAGATAAGGTGTTAGGGCAAAGCAAAAAAGAAACATGCAGCTAATTAGAACTGCTGAGGAATTAACACACACTTTGTAGATGGAAGTGCATGCTTTCTAAGTCCCATTTTAAAAGTTGGCTCTCTTGTGGTTTTCTTAATAGATGCTTGTATGTTAAAAAAAAAATAAACCAGCAAATAACCTGAGTTAGAAGTTATTTCTGCAAGTAGCTCAAGTTCCTTGAATATGCAGGATGCAATGAGGATGCTGGTCTTGCTTCTGTACGGTCTTATGTCTCTTCCAAATTGATTGACACCCAACCATTTCAGCTTGCTATTAGATTTATTGAGTCACTATTAAGTCCGTCTGTAATTCATGATTCCCCAGGAAATGCAAATCAACTATGATAATAGAAATTCTACAGTGTTTGGGAAGCAAGATCGAAAACTGCCAGCCTTCAAAACAAGGATAGGCATTTTTTTTATGCATTTAGCATTTTAGGCAAGGAAAGTGTGAAAATAGGCAAAGTTATAGGCCATATGAGAATGGAGGAAGAATGGGATTTTAATCTTTAAAGCTCAAATTACCGGCTTTCCATATTTTCCATTGAAAAATAGTGGAATATTGTTCTACCAGGTTTCAACAATTGCAAGTAGAAGGGTCCATAAGAAAGAATAATTGGGTAAAGAATAGTTGGGAAATGAAAGTCTGGCAAGAAAAGAACCAAGTTCAGAGAGCACCAAGGCTCCAACAGAAAAAACAAACACTAACAACATCTCTTCCTACGCTAAAATGTGTTTCTATTCTGTGACACCCAATAAGTGACACAATGAACAAAGAGGAAGAGTTACATCATTGGAAATAGCTTCTTTACCTATTGTGTCTATCACAGTTTCCCCCAGTCTGAATTCTTGATCATGTTTTGATCTACGAATCCCATCTTTTGAGAGTATCAAGCAAGGGAACTGCAAGCTGAAAATATCTGGAGACGTCCACATTGAGTAAGGCTGTCCTAAAACTTTAAAGGTAACTCTTTTGAGGCAGAGTTGAACCAATCAGAGCAGTTCAATAAATGCTCTTCACATTCAACAACCTCATAAAGAAGAGAAATTGTAAAAAAAACAAAACAAAACCCAGCATGAGGAACATTGAAATCCTGGCAGCCTGTCAATTACTATCAAGATTTTATTACCTGTTCTGGATTGCTGGCTGTTTTCATCTTAGATCTCAGGAATTCATTGAATACTTTGAATACTATGGCCAATAATAAAGATCACACCCCATTTCATAACTCTTTCTTGAGTGCCCAGAATCTATTATAAGTAACAGTAAGTTATTGAAAAGTTATAGAATTTTTGTCCTTGCATCGTTTATTTAGCCATTCTTTTAAGCTGATTCTACACTACTGGCCTCCTCAGTAGAGGAAAGAACAGCCTTGTTGTTTGGCTCCATACTGTGTGCGGCCATCAATTTAACTAAGCAGCTTTTGAAGAGGGGCAAAATGAATGTCAGGCAGGAATTTACAGGAACTATTAAGTCACTTAGTAAAATTAGCAGTCTTCAGCCATCATAGTCAAATTGATTTCTCTCCTGTTCTCCTCCGCTTCCGTACCATCAGCAAACAAGCGGGTAGACTTGGTAAATATGCATCACAGCCCAATGACAGCCACTCAGCAATCAAAATAATTTACTCAAAGAATCCATCACTCGGTTCATTACTGGGATTCTAAGAATCACAGATCTGGCATGGGGGATAGGAAAAGATCTGAACCCAGGGCAGCGCACAGAAAAAAAAGTTTTAGAAAGGATAATTTGAAAGGACTTTTCTTTGCAGGTGGTCTTCAATTTCTCAGGTCATCCTCTATGCACAATTTTACTGATTATTGTTCCCACCATTCTCTTATTTTCAGTTCTCGTTCCATGGGAGAAGGGGATACTTTATAAAGTCAGTTCAGTTTTATTCAAGCAATCTATGGCTTTGAGTGCATAGCTAGTGACGGTAACTTCTGTCTTTTTGGTCCTTCGTTCCTTGTTTATTTTTTCTCCCCACTCCCCACTTTTTTTTCTTGGTTCTCAGAGTTGTCACCCTGTATATCTGTGATTCCTAGGCTTCTGTTTTAAATTACCACTCTCTGTTTGACCGACTGCATGGATTCTCACCCCACTGACAATCAAAAACACTAAACCAGATTGCACACCTCCTCTTTGCTTTTAGGATCTAGCCATGTCAAATCTGCTCTTAGATTTCAAAGCTATTCTACCTCTTCCTAATTATTCTTTATGTCAACACCCTCTCTATGGATTGTTCACACTGATGGTTGCCCCAACCTTTTCTTGACAAATGCTCAGTAATTGAGCACATGGTATACACACAAGGGGACCTACATTTAGTTCCTCATGCCACCAGAAAAAAATTGTTCAATTAGCAGGAAATAAAGGATGGTGGTGGAGAATGCTTGAGCTAAAGAGTGGCATATTAAAGTGAGAAATAATTGTTATGTTCAGAGAGCTGTAAAGTCCCACAGTTTTAGCCCTGATGCATCTAGAGCCCCTTCAACATTTATTATTGAGGTGACATGAGAAGAAATGGTTAAATGGGTGGGAAATTGTATTCAACATATTTCAATCCTTAATTTTTATTTCCATTCCCATTTAATTTTAACTTAATCTAAGTCTTGTCCCTGATTTAGGTTTTGTTCCAATTTCTTTGGACCTGAGCATTTTTGAAGTGTGCTCCTTTCTATCCTTCCTATGTCTTTAACTCTTCTCTTTTGTTTGTTATTTAAGCATTTGCATAGTATTGATGTTGTAGAACAGTGTTTCTCAGCCTTGACAATTTTAAGGCATGTGGACTTCAACTCCCAGAATTCCACAGCCAGCATTGCTGGCTGTGGAATTCTGGGAGTTGAAGTCCACATGCCTTAAAATTGTCAAGGTTGAGAAACACTGTTGTAGAGGAAGAGCAGGCAGAGCCTGGAGGTGGAGTCAAGAGAGGAATCAGCCTAGAGTCATTACATTCCCACAAATGTTCTAAGCCCAACCCGTCTTGAATTCTGTTGACTCTTATCTAGTGCTGACCATTAGTTGACTAGATTCTTGTGAACAACCAACAGCAATAAATCATCTTAAGTGGAACTTAATGTGTGGTCCTGATTCTTCTTGCCTGACATCTCTCTCTGTGTGTGTCCTTACACTTCAATTATCAGTTTTAGCATGTTCTCTTGAAAGACTCATTACGTTCTCCTCTTGTTCCCCTATCCCACAGGCAACAGAAACATAGCTCATTCAAGAAACCTTATAAAACTCAATAAAAACCTTTATATATAAAAAGAAGCTTTTGCTTCAAATTCTGACTGGTTTCATGAATAGATTTGAATGATTGCTGAACTATCAGTAAATTTATGTCTATTTTATATAGCTTTTGGCTTTGAGTTTTGTGCTTGTTATTACTATCCCTTTTATATTGTTAACTGCCTTGGGGAAGATCTATTAGATTGAAATATGCTGGTAGAAACACTATTATGATCAAATAAATATATATATGTAGGAAAAAATTGAAAAATGGTAAGATGTTTGGGAAATCATAGAGTGTCTGGGTAGGAAAAAAGAGCAAAGATAATTGTCTTTATCAAATCATTTTAGATTCTGAAGGCAGCATGTTTCAATGGAATTATTTATAATGCTACTTAGGGATCTGTTGTCTTTCCCACATCTATATCTATCACCTCATACAAAAGATCAGCCTGTAGAAAAGATGGATGGCAAAATGGCTGCAATGGTAATAATAAAGATAGTCATTTCTTCAGTGCTATTGTAACTTCTATAATCACTAAATGAATGGTTGTAACTCAAGGACAACATCAGGTTTTTTTCTCATGCAACACAGAGGGAACAAAAGCATACCATTCAAATATAACTTTATGCCCATCACCTGTGCATTTAAATCACTGCATTCTAGTTTTAAATTGTTCTATAGCATTTAAGTATGTCAGTCACTGATCACTTTTTGGGCAGAAGAGACTATTGATGGAGCTTTTCAGTAAGAGATGCAAGTCAGATCAGCTGCTTACACTCTTAAGTCAATGACAGTTCCTCTAATCAGATTACAAGTAAAGCCCATTGAGATTGTATTGGGTGACAAGCTGTTTGAGTTCTGATTCCACCCGGAATAAAAATAAAGAGTCCAATAAATATTCTGGCTAAGTGGTTGCACAGCAAAGAGACCTCTGCAAATGGAGTATAGAATCATCACCATTTTTTTTTCCTCCACTTTGATTTGCAAAATCCAGTTTCACTTTGTTTGCCAGCATTCTGGATTGAAATTCCATAAAGCAGATGAATCAGAAAGAAGCTTTGCAGTAGAGAAGAGGTGGGGGGGGCAGAAAGAATGATCTCTTGAGTGCAGTAACCTTCAAGCAAAACGTATTAATCTACTTTTTATGGTTGAAACATTAGCGAAACTGCACCCTGATAGTTAAAGATGCTTTCGCCCCCTCTTCTCCCCAGAGTCATTATCAAAATCACTCCAGGGTCTGACTGCCATGCCAATGGCAGTGGATGCTAACTTGTATCTTTGTCAAAATGTAAAAATACGCTCAGTTGCCACTTTGCCTTTAAAGACCTTCTTTCTTTACTATTCTGTTGGCAAACCATGTGTTAGACTGCATTATGCTTATTATTAGGGTGCATCATGCTTATTATTAGAGTGATGATACAATAGCCTGACATAGGTTTTGTTTGGCAATCATTGTTGAACAGAGAATCTTTCACCTTGTAGGGGGAAAATGTTGGAGGGTTATAGAAATAAGTATAGGTTAGAAAAAATAAGACTGTTGTAAAATAATGAATAAAGTCCAATTGTAATAATGACAGATGCCAAATAACCTAGTGAAGAGATAAGAAAGTAAATCAAATCAAATCAATCTTTAGTAGGCTCATAGAGCAGTCTCTCTCTCTCTCTCTCTCTCTCTCTCTCTCTCTCTCTCTCTCTCTCTCTCTCTCTCTCTCTCTATCTATCTATCTATCTATCTATCTATCATCTATCTATCCATTGCTGTTTATTTGTTTCTCTTGAAATATACCAGTCAAAACTTATGGACAGTATCAGAATAACATACTACTTCTTAGTAATTTACTTCTAATTAAGTGGAGTTTTTTCACTCAACAAATAAAATCACCACAAGATATATACAGTACATACATATAGCGCAGGTATCCATACAGTACAATACCCGTGTCCTTTCAACAATATTGCAAAGGGGCTTGCAACACAATTTATAGTTCAGAAGGCTTATGTTTAGGATTTAGGATTTTCAAAAGACATCATTACATTCCACCGTATCCCTACTTCTACCAGTTGCAGCTTTTCAAGTTTCTCCAGCCATGTATTTAGTTTTTGAGCAATTTTTGGAATTCTCCCCTGGTATGGATTTTTCTTCATTAAATTAAAACAAGGAGAAATCTTTGGGGTTCACCTAAGCATGTTAACGATTCCAATTTTAGTGTGGATAAAGCTATGCTGCAAAAAAGATGGAGACTAAGATAGGTAGGTAGGTAGGTAGGTAGATAGATAGATAGATAGATAGATAGATAGATAGATAGATAGATAGATAGATAGATAGATAGATAGATAGATAGATAGATAGATAGATAGATAGATAGATAGATAGATAGATAGATAGATAGGAATGATGGATGTTTCACAGCACAGTTCATTTTTTTGCGGATGGATCCTCAATCTGGCGAAGAGCAGTAGAGTTATTGTTCATCATTACTTCCTACATGACATGTGCAAAGTCCATATGATGAACTTCTTTATAGGACATATGCTAAATGACTCAAGATACATGGAAGGGTAATTTAATATAATTTGATTTACCTCAACCTTTTTTTTCTTCTGTTTTTTTTTTAAATCTGTGCATACAAACCAATTCACACCTTCCTAATTTTTTTCCTCCACCCCAGGCAATATATTTTCCTTGCTTACATGAATAGCAAATGAAGATAATGTAGCACAAGGCATCGGCAATGTGTTGGGGGCAACTCAGGGTTCAAACCAGGAAACAAAATAATAGTAATAAACAACAACATCTGCCTATTCCAGGTCATTGGGAAGGTCTCAATAGATGGGGGGGGGAAATGCCAAATCCCGTCTCAATAAATGCCTGACTGTCCATCTAATCATAATCATAATAATAAGGTATATCAGCAAGAGCAAATAGGAACAGATCTAGCCCTGTAATAACCAGTTGGTGTATACACATACACAAATACACACAGACCCAGAAGCAGATAAAAAGCTTCCAATTCTGAGAACCCAGTTAAATGTATTTACATCACCCAGAAGCTGCACATTGAAATTATGCAGCACAATATGCCTGTCTGGGGTACGTTTACGCAATGAGTAAATATAGATGGATGTTATGATTTTTTTTACACCATTACTAAAGTGTAAGAAACGATGCCCTCTCTGGTGTCTGCAAGAAGAGAAGAGATAACAAATCATTCTGTTGTTGGTAGCTTATGGATCCAAATCCACCCATGATGTCTGTGTCAGGAAGCCAGACACGGAGAAATGTCTCTGCATGCTAATGCAGGCAAGGAGGCAATGCAAGGGCGAGAGCAATAAATTGGCAATAATAATGAGTGATTAGATTTTTGGACCACGTACATGATAGCTCGTTTCAACTCATGGTACTGCAGCAGTTTGCAAACAGTAAGTTTACATCTTTGATTAATCTCTTCTCCCCTCCCCCTTCTTCACTTCTTCCTCTTTCTTTCCTCTTTCTCTGGACTCCTTGCCCTTCCCTCTCTCTGGATTCCTTGCCCTTCCCTCATTTCTCTTTCCCTCCCCTCTCCCTGGACTCCTTCCCTTTCCCTCTCTCCTTCCCCTCCCCTTCTCTCTCTCTGGACTCCTTGTCCTTCACTTTCCCTTCCCTTCTTTCTCTTTCCCTCCCCTCTCTCTGGACTCCCTTTCCCTCTCTCCTTCCCCTCCCCTTCTCTCTCTCTGGACTACTTCTCCTTCCCCTTTCCCTTACCTTCTTTCTCTTTCCCTTCCCTCTCTCTGGACTCCCTTTCCCTCTCTCCTTCCCCTTCTCTCTCTCTGGACTCCTTGTCCTTCCCCTTTCTCTTCCCTCCTTTCTCTTTCCCTCCCCTCTCTCTGGACTCCCTTTCCCTCTCTCCTTCCCCTTCCTTCTTTCTCTTTCCCTCCCCTCTCTCTGGACTCCCTTTCCCTCTCTCCTTCCCCTCCCCTTCTCTCTCTCTGGACTCCTTGTCCTTCCCTTTCCCTTCCCTTCTTTCTCTTTCCCTCCCCTCTCTCTGGACTCCTTTCCCTCTCTGCTTCCCCTCCCCTTCTCTCTCTCTGGACTCCTTGTCCTTCCCTTTCCCTTCCCTCCTTTCTCTTTCCCTCCCCTCTCTCTGGACTCCCTTTCCCTCTCTCCTTCCCCTCCCCTTCTCTCTCTCTGGACTACTTCTCCTTCCCCTTTCCCTTACCTTCTTTCTCTTTCCCTTCCCTCTCTCTGGACTCCCTTTCCCTCTCTCCTTCCCCTTCTCTCTCTCTGGACTCCTTGTCCTTCCCCTTTCTCTTCCCTCCTTTCTCTTTCCCTCCCCTCTCTCTGGACTCCCTTTCCCTCTCTCCTTCCCCTTCCTTCTTTCTCTTTCCCTCCCCTCTCTCTGGACTCCCTTTCCCTCTCTCCTTCCCCTCCCCTTCTCTCTCTCTGGACTCCTTGTCCTTCCCTTTCCCTTCCCTTCTTTCTCTTTCCCTCCCCTCTCTCTGGACTCCTTTCCCTCTCTGCTTCCCCTCCCCTTCTCTCTCTCTGGACTCCTTGTCCTTCCCTTTCCCTTCCCTCCTTTCTCTTTCCCTCCCCTCTCTCTGGACTCCCTTTCCCTCTCTCCTTCCCCTCCCCTTCTCTCTCTCTGGACTACTTCTCCTTCCCCTTTCCCTTACCTTCTTTCTCTTTCCCTTCCCTCTCTCTGGACTCCCTTTCCCTCTCTCCTTCCCCTTCTCTCTCTCTGGACTCCTTGTCCTTCCCCTTTCTCTTCCCTCCTTTCTCTTTCCCTCCCCTCTCTCTGGACTCCCTTTCCCTCTCTCCTTCCCCTTCCTTCTTTCTCTTTCCCTCCCCTCTCTCTGGACTCCCTTTCCCTCTCTCCTTCCCCTCCCCTTCTCTCTCTCTGGACTCCTTGTCCTTCCCTTTCCCTTCCCTTCTTTCTCTTTCCCTCCCCTCTCTCTGGACTCCTTTCCCTCTCTGCTTCCCCTCCCCTTCTCTCTCTCTGGACTCCTTGTCCTTCCCTTTCCCTTCCCTCCTTTCTCTTTCCCTCCCCTCTCTCTGGACTCCCTTTCCCTCTCTCCTTCCCCTCCCCTTCTCTCTCTCTGGACTACTTCTCCTTCCCCTTTCCCTTACCTTCTTTCTCTTTCCCTTCCCTCTCTCTGGACTCCCTTTCCCTCTCTCCTTCCCCTTCTCTCTCTCTGGACTCCTTGTCCTTCCCCTTTCTCTTCCCTCCTTTCTCTTTCCCTCCCCTCTCTCTGGACTCCCTTTCCCTCTCTCCTTCCCCTCCCCTTCTCTCTCTCTGGACTCCTTGTCCTTCCCTTTCCCTTCCCTTCTTTCTCTTTCCCTCCCCTCTCTCTGGACTCCCTTTCCCTCTCTCCTTCCCCTTCCTTCTTTCTCTTTCCCTCCCCTCTCTCTGGACTCCCTTTCCCTCTCTCCTTCCCCTCCCCTTCTCTCTCTCTGGACTCCTTGTCCTTCCCTTTCCCTTCCCTCCTTTCTCTTTCCCTCCCCTCTCTCTGGACTCCCTTTCCCTCTCTCCTTCCCCTCCCCTTCTCTCTCTCTGGACTACTTCTCCTTCCCCTTTCCCTTACCTTCTTTCTCTTTCCCTTCCCTCTCTCTGGACTCCCTTTCCCTCTCTCCTTCCCCTTCTCTCTCTCTGGACTCCTTGTCCTTCCCCTTTCTCTTCCCTCCTTTCTCTTTCCCTCCCCTCTCTCTGGACTCCCTTTCCCTCTCTCCTTCCCCTTCCTTCTTTCTCTTTCCCTCCCCTCTCTCTGGACTCCCTTTCCCTCTCTCCTTCCCCTCCCCTTCTCTCTCTCTGGACTCCTTGTCCTTCCCTTTCCCTTCCCTTCTTTCTCTTTCCCTCCCCTCTCTCTGGACTCCTTTCCCTCTCTCCTTCCCCTTCCTTCTTTCTCTTTCCCTCCCCTCTCTCTGGACTCCCTTTCCCTCTCTCCTTCCCCTCCCCTTCTCTCTCTCTGGACTCCTTGTCCTTCCCTTTCCCTTCCCTCCTTTCTCTTTCCCTCCCCTCTCTCTGGACTCCCTTTCCCTCTCTCCTTCCCCTCCCCTTCTCTCTCTCTGGACTACTTCTCCTTCCCCTTTCCCTTACCTTCTTTCTCTTTCCCTTCCCTCTCTCTGGACTCCCTTTCCCTCTCTCCTTCCCCTTCTCTCTCTCTGGACTCCTTGTCCTTCCCCTTTCTCTTCCCTCCTTTCTCTTTCCCTCCCCTCTCTCTGGACTCCCTTTCCCTCTCTCCTTCCCCTTCCTTCTTTCTCTTTCCCTCCCCTCTCTCTGGACTCCCTTTCCCTCTCTCCTTCCCCTCCCCTTCTCTCTCTCTGGACTCCTTGTCCTTCCCTTTCCCTTCCCTTCTTTCTCTTTCCCTCCCCTCTCTCTGGACTCCTTTCCCTCTCTGCTTCCCCTCCCCTTCTCTCTCTCTGGACTCCTTGTCCTTCCCTTTCCCTTCCCTCCTTTCTCTTTCCCTCCCCTCTCTCTGGACTCCCTTTCCCTCTCTCCTTCCCCTCCCCTTCTCTCTCTCTGGACTACTTCTCCTTCCCCTTTCCCTTACCTTCTTTCTCTTTCCCTTCCCTCTCTCTGGACTCCCTTTCCCTCTCTCCTTCCCCTTCTCTCTCTCTGGACTCCTTGTCCTTCCCCTTTCTCTTCCCTCCTTTCTCTTTCCCTCCCCTCTCTCTGGACTCCCTTTCCCTCTCTCCTTCCCCTCCCCTTCTCTCTCTCTGGACTCCTTGTCCTTCCCTTTCCCTTCCCTTCTTTCTCTTTCCCTCCCCTCTCTCTGGACTCCCTTTCCCTCTCTCCTTCCCCTTCCTTCTTTCTCTTTCCCTCCCCTCTCTCTGGACTCCCTTTCCCTCTCTCCTTCCCCTCCCCTTCTCTCTCTCTGGACTCCTTGTCCTTCCCTTTCCCTTCCCTTCTTTCTCTTTCCCTCCCCTCTCTCTGGACTCCCTTTCCCTCTCTCCTTCCCCTCCCCTTCTCTCTCTCTGGACTCCTTGTCCTTCCCTTTCCCTTCCCTTCTTTCTCTTTCCCTCCCCTCTCTCTGGACTCCCTTTCCCTCTCTCCTTCCCCTCCCCTTCTCTCTCTCTGGACTCCTTGTCCTTCCCTTTCCCTTCCCTTCTTTCTCTTTCCCTCCCCTCTCTCTGGACTCCTTTTCCCTCTCTCCTTCCCCTCCCCTTCTCTCTCTCTGGACTCCTTGTCCTTCCCTTTCCCTTCCCTTCTTTCTCTTTCCCTCCCCTCTCTCTGGACTCCCTTTCCCTCTCTCCTTCCCCTTCCTTCTTTCTCTTTCCCTCCCCTCTCTCTGGACTCCCTTTCCCTCTCTCCTTCCCCTCCCCTTCTCTCTCTCTGGACTCCTTGTCCTTCCCTTTCCCTTCCCTCCTTTCTCTTTCCCTCCCCTCTCTCTGGACTCCTTTCCCTCTCTCCTTCCCCTCCCCTTCTCTCTCTCTGGACTCCTTGTCCTTCCCTTTCCCTTCCCTTCTTTCTCTTTCCCTCCCCTCTCTCTGGACTCCCTTTCCCTCTCTCCTTCCCCTCCCCTTCTCTCTCTCTGGACTCCTTGTCCTTCCCTTTCCCTTCCCTTCTTTCTCTTTCCCTCCCCTCTCTCTGGACTCCTTTCCCTCTCTCCTTCCCCTCCCCTTCTCTCTCTCTGGACTCCTTGTCCTTCCCTTTCCCTTCCCTTCTTTCTCTTTCCCTCCCCTCTCTCTGGACTCCCTTTCCCTCTCTCCTTCCCCTCCCCTTCTCTCTCTCTGGACTCCTTGTCCTTCCCTTTCCCTTCCCTCCTTTCTCTTTCCCTCCCCTCTCTCTGGACTCCCTTTCCCTCTCTCCTTCCCCTCCCCTTCTCTCTCTCTGGACTCCTTGTCCTTCCCTTTCCCTTCCCTTCTTTCTCTTTCCCTCCCCTCTCTCTGGACTCCCTTTCCCTCTCTCCTTCCCCTCCCCTTCTCTCTCTCTGGACTCCTTGTCCTTCCCTTTCCCTTCCCTTCTTTCTCTTTCCCTCCCCTCTCTCTGGACTCCTTTTCCCTCTCTCCTTCCCCTCCCCTTCTCTCTCTCTGGACTCCTTGTCCTTCCCTTTCCCTTCCCTTCTTTCTCTTTCCCTCCCCTCTCTCTGGACTCCCTTTCCCTCTCTCCTTCCCCTCCCCTTCTCTCTCTCTGGACTCCTTGTCCTTCCCCTTCCCCTTCCCTTCTTTCTCTTTCCCTCCCCTCTCTCTGGACTCCCTTTCCCTCTCTCTTTCCCCTCCCCTTCTCTCTCTCTCTGGACTCCTTGTCCTTCCCTCTCCTTTCCCTTCCTTCTTTCTCTTTCCCTTCCCTCTCTCTGGACTCCTTCTCCTTCCCTGTCTCCTTTCCCTTCCCTTCTTCCTCCTTCCCCTTCCCTCTTTTCTCTCCAGCCTTCTTCTTCCCCTCCCTCTCTCTTCCCCCTGCCCTTCCCTTCTCTCATATACAATTTCTTTAACTAAGCCTAGTTCCAACTCCTTTTGAAGTTATCCTTTCTATCACTTGTTACCCCTTTGACCTTGCTTAGCCTTGGTGCCAGGAGTGGTGATGTTATAATTAGAGGTATGTATAATAATATTTACTGGTAGCTAGACAGGTGCTAGCCTCCTCCTTGCCTTCTTGAGGTCTGTGTCCAGGCCTATAATTCTTCAGTCCCCGAAATACCTTTGCTGTGTGATTTATGCCATTTATGCCATCAGCAGAGCCTTCTTCTTGCATTTTAAGAGACTTATCCCTCCAACTAAGGTGATCTTTCATTTTTCTCACCAAAGTTGCCTCTTCCATCAGCCTTCTGACACCCCCACAGTGGTTAGACTGTGCCTGAACGTTACATAAGAAATCAGTCAGATAATAGAGGGTGCAGGTAGGAGTGCAAGCAAAAAGCAGAGCTTTGGCTGACTGGGAATTATGAGTGATGGATATAGCACCATGAGATCTGGTGGATAAGGAATTAGGAAAGGTTGACCTTTAGATGATCCGTTAGAGACCCATGTGTCCGTAGTGAGAACGGCCAGAGCTGATTATAAACCAATTTATAATTAACAGCAGGAAAGGTTCACAAGTGTCTATTTTTTTCTACACCCCCTTTTTATTTATTTTATTTATTTATTTATTTTACGATTTCTATACCGCCCCCCTCCCGAAGGACTCGGGGCGGTGTACAGCCCAATTAAAAAACATCAACATACAAAAAGTAAAATTATTAAAGTTAGATTAAATAATTTGGCCCAATCATTTAAAAACCCAATACATAATCTTAAAAGCTCAATCCCCTAAAAACAATTATGGCCTTGTTGGTACCGGAGCTTCTATCCCAGGCCGGCTTGTCGAAATAGATATGTTTTTAATTCTCGATGGAAAGAACGCAATTCCGTCATCGTACGGAGTTCGGGGGGGAGCTCGTTCCAAAGCGTTGGAACTTTCCCTGCTGAATAGCTGAGAATATTCTTCCTAAAGGTCTAAACTGTGGCCACTTATGGATTGTATTGAAAAAAATAAAGGTTCCATGACCCCATAATAACCAAAGATAAGTCATGAAAGCTGAGCATGTTTTTTTCCAGCTTTGAAAACAGAGAGATATCCACTGTTTATTTATTTTTTATTTTTTTTTGCAGGCACTTTTTCTTGAGAAAAGAAAACGTCTCTCTTGAAAAAGAAAAAAATCCTCCTTTGGTAATTTTCTTTCTTCACAGGAGTCCTCTCCTGGTGGCAAACTTTCCCACACTTTTAAAAAACCCTCCCTCCAAGTTTAAACTTGGCCTTAGATTCACACAGCTGGACCAGAGTCAATTCACAAACCATTCCTGCTTCTTTAGGTCATCCTGGATAACCTTAAAATAGCACTTATATGAGTATAAGATCTTAAACTGATAACCTGACACAACCATCTGACTTCATTAGCTTTTACAGGAGCAAAATCTATTATCTAATTTTGGTCAATGACATTCTCAACATTTACTCTTCTGCAGGATCCATTCTGGCTTGATCACTGGGATCAGAGGTTCGCTCTTCTGAGCCATCCTCAGGGAACTTCCGCAACCCCCGGTCTGTGGATCGGTACCGGGCCACGGCATGCCAGCAACTGGTCCACACTAACAAGCAAAGCCCCATCTGCGGGATGCAGGCAGAACACAAAACCACGCACCCTCCAATCCACAGAAAAACTTTTCTCCAAAGGTTGGGGACCTCTGTTCTAGAGAATAGCTTCCAGCATGGACCCAAAAACTTGGAAAACCAAATGGCTGTTCCTGGTGACCGATCCAGATTGGATCTGCAACATTATCCTATCCTAGTCCATCCCTCCTACCTGGACTATTGCATTAAGAGATGGATTAAGATTCTCCTTCCGATGAGGATTTCGATTCAACCCCTTTGCAGCATCTGTGCTCTCCACCAGCTTATGTTCCTTTGCCAGCAATTTTGCAGGTAGGCTAATTCTGGTAAACAAGAGACTGTTGTAGCGCAACCCAATAAGGGAGCAGAATGTTGTCTCTTAATGGCAATTTCTCGTAACTGGAAAATCTCAAGTGTTATTAAAGAGACTGGCTATTCAAAAGAGCAGGCTTTTAGCCTGGAAAAGGCCCTGGATAAAACACTTTTAATCTCTCACCACCCCCTCTTCCCCCATATTTCTTCTCCCTTGTGCCACTCTGCTTTCTCCTTTCCTCAACTTAAAATAAAATAAAAATGAGAGAGTAGGAAAGACTGTGAGCATGTTTTTCAGGACCGGAATCTCCCGTGATGAGATATTCCTCCATTTTTTCCCCCCAGTCCCATACATATTTGAGTGGATTTAATCAAGAGTTGTATGCTTATTTGTTTAGTAAACCATATTTAGTAATCTATATTAGTTTAGTAATCCTAATAGGTAGTAATATTAATAGGTAGAAGAGTAGATGAATGAAGGTGAATAGACGTGTCCCAAGATAATATTGCAGGATCCAGTCCCAGGATAATGTTGCAGGATCCAATCTGGATCGGTCACCAGGAATAGCCATTTGGTTTTCCAAGCTTTTGGGTCCATGCTGGAACCTATTCTCTAATACAGAGGTCCCCAACCTTTGGAGAAAGGTTTTTCTGTGGATCGGACGTTGTGTGGTTTTGTGTTCTGCCTGCATCCCGCAGATGGGGCTTTGCTTGTTAGTGTGGACCAGTTGCTGGCATGCCGTGGCCTGGTACCGATCCACAGACCGGGGGTTGCGGAAGTTCCCTGAGGATGGCTCAGAAGAGCGAACCTCTGATCCCAGTGATCAAGCCAGAATGGATCCTGCAGAAGAGTAAATGTTGAGAATGTCATTGACCAACATTAGATAGTAGATTTTGCTCCTGTAAAAGCTAATGAAGTCAGATGGTTGTGTCAGGTTATCAGTTTAGGATTTTATACTCATATATGTGCTATTTTAATGGTGGTGATAACTATATTACGATGTATAATGATTTTGCCAGCCCTCATAATTTCTACTTTTCTTTTAGCTTAATTGATCATTTTCATTGTGGTTGGACTGTATTCAGATAGGAGACATATTACAAATGTTGGTTGCAGTGTTTGATTGGGTATTATAATAATAAAGTTGGAAGGGACCTTGGAGGTCATCTAGTCCAAACCCCTGCTCAGGCAGGAAACCTTATACCATTTCAGACATTTTAGAAGGACAAATTTATAGACGGGGGGGGGGAATGCTTGTATCTGGGCGTGCTTAATAATACATGTTCTCTGAAAGGGACCTTATGTTTAATTTTCAAAACTTCTTAAAGCTGTATATTCCAAGATCACATATTGCTTTCCAGAAATTACAAATTGTATTCCTTAGCATACACCCCCCACCTTGATGAAGTAACCGGCTTCACATTTTGGTTTTCTAGGGCAACAAAAAAGTAGAAACCTTGAGAAATAGGAAGCAGAAATAAACCAACAAGCAACTAAATTCTTGTTCAAGGTCCTAATGTCTTCAATCATTTGGGGAATTCCCACCCCTAATTCTATTCTCCAGAAATTTAAATATTTGTCACCGGCAAAGTCTGCCAAATTCTCCTACCACCTGTTTTAAGGCCACATTTCTTCTCCTGATGGATGACCCATGTTTTACAGAGTGATTTGCCATTAATCATGATAAGAAATAAGCCTAACAAGTTATACATCCAATGTACCACTGTTTGGGCAGCTTAAAGCTGAAAGAATCTATTAATTTTAGTCCATGTTCCACAAAAGGAAAGCAGGAAAGGTTGTTTTCCTCATAGGTTCTTCTCTTAAAGGCTGCTTGGGGAGCATATTCAGTCAAGATGCCCTTTGCTTGACTGGTTTGTTTTTTTTTTAAATGTAATTTCATAGTCAACATCAATTCTTCCTGCCTTAAATTAGCCTAGTTCAAGAGGAATATGTTGCTGGTTTTGTGCTGCTATCTTTCCCAGCCATCCCCTCTACTATCTAGGGCTTTTCCACGCAGTCTCTTTCAACAGCTTGACTCCTGTGTGTAAACAGGATGGAAAGAAAGCTGTCTTGAGAAATCCCTGCCCAGCTGTCAACTTCTTCATCTTCTTCTCTATAATGGTATGTGGGAAAGTCCTTGGGAGATTAAGGAAAGATCCAAAGCTGGATCACCTTGAGTCAGTCACTTTCTCTCATCCTTAGGAAGCCAACAATGGCAAACCAGCTCCAAACTCTTGCCAAAATAATTGCAAAAATTTGTTCAGGTAGTCACCAATAGTCAAGATAGATGAAAATGTGGGCAATGTTGCCCCTTAATCTGATCATTCTATTGGCCCAGACTACTAAGATCTTTCTGATATACTAGAGGTCTCCAAACCTGGCCAAGGGATGATGCCAAGGGAACGGTCCAATAAGAGACAGCATAGCCCACAGCTGGATAGTGGAGAGGGCAAGAGGCTCAAAAGGGTGCAAAGAACATGTGGGGAAGAGGGAATGGCAGTTTCAGCTTTACAAGATCTTGACAATGTAGCTTTATAATAAAGTAGAATTAGATTGTCTAAGCTGAGATTCCTACCTGGTCAGAGAATCGGTCAGTTGGTATCATGTTTGAAATGGTTAGAATGGTGGTTCTTAACCTTTTCTTGACCACAGATCCTCTCTAAATATCTTTTGTGGCCACGGATCATGGCCACGGACCCCCAAGACTTAAGTCAAGATTTAAATCGTAACATTTCTTCAAGACTTCGCAGACCCCCTGTGACAACATCGCCTTGTGGACCACAGGTTGAGAACCGCCGTCTTTGAAGATTCTCACAGCTGGTTAGGCAGATTCTGTGCACTCTTCCAAAGAGGCAAATCCTGTAAATGCCTTGGACAGAAACGGTTGCTGGAGCTGAGAAAGTTTCTATTGCCATCTGAAAAACTATGGAAACCAAACCCCTTGCAACTGTTATTATCCAAAGTGGCAATATGAAATCTGCAGCAATTGAAAAGAAATACTTTCAGCGTTAGGTGATGGCAAACAAGAACTTAATAACACTGGCTGTTACTCTCATATTCTGACTTGGAAGAAAGCCTATTGTGCCGGATTAATTTATTTTTATATTTTGAGGGGAGAGGCCTGCCATCTGAATTCCTTCTTTTTTGTGACTAAAATTCATTTCCTTTCTCAAAAGCATTTTATAGTGGTTTCCCAAGCAGTGCTGAATGGCTGTTTTTCTATTACTTTTCTCTACTTGGTAGGCTTGTGGAAATGATCCTTCCTGATCGAAGGCTGATGGCATTTGTGTGTGCACATTGTCCACTGCAGAAATGTTTGCATTGGGCTTTCATGCGCCTCTTTCTGGAAAGGCAAAGAAATTGAGATAGAGGTAGACACTCGGCTGTGGAGTACAAGAGGCTGCAGAAGGGCTGAACTGTGACTGGCATGAATAATAATAGCTCAGCTGATAACAAACACAGATAGCTTAATGTAGTAGTTGAAGCATTAGGCTAATAACTAGAAGATGGTGAGTTCTAGTCCCAGTTTAGGCATGAGGCGAGCTGGATCACCTTGAGTCAGTCACTTTCTCTCATCCGTAGGAAGCCAACAATGGCAAACCAGCTCCAAACTCTTGCCAAAATAATTGCAAAAATTTGTTCAGGTAGTCACCAATAGTCAAGATAGATGAAAATGTGGGTAATGTTGCCCCTTAATCTGATCATTCTATTGGCCCAGACTCCTAAGATCTTTCTGATATACTAGAGGTCTCCAAACCTGGCAACTTGTGGACTTCAGTTCCTAGAACTGAATGCTCCATGCTGGCTGAGGAATTCTGGGAGTTGAAATCCACACATTATAAAATTGCCAGGTGTGGAGACTTCTACCATACCATTACATACTGCTACAGTGATGACTTAGTATTCTGTCCATGAGTACTGTGATCACAACTGGTAGATGTTCTGGCTTCACTCGTTGCACTTTGGGGATACCAAAAAGAGTTGATAAAAAAGTGTTAGAAATTATGTTAATATAAGCACCACACAGAGCAAACAAAGAGTACATTCACCATGTGCTTTACTGCTCAACTATATATTAAACTGTAACAGGAAACTCTACTTAGAACAAAAGAGCATAGAGTACATACCCTAGATCCAAACTTGTAAATACTGCCATCTACTTGCTGAATACTACTGTAGTTGTTGCATAGAACTACACAACCCAAAGAAACTGGAATTCAAAGAAGTTGGTCTCCCAGCATATATGAAACAAAGAAATTCCCAAGTGAGGCTCAAACAGGAATCATTTACCAAGAGTCTATGGAGATTCTCAGTCATCCATTGTCCCAAAGGTGCTTTTTCAAGAGGCAACTGGACTTTCTTTGTTTTTCCTTGAAGATGTTTTGCTTCTCATCCTGAAGAAGTTTCTTGGATGGGAAGCGAAACATCTTCAAAGAAAAACAAAGAAAGTCCAGTTGCCTCTTGAAAAAGCACCTTTGAACATTTATCAAGTGGTTCAATTCTATTTCCTATCATTGGAACAGCATTAAGCATTTTAAGTCCATTACATATTCTGACCATCTTACTAGGGCAAGCATGTCTGCTAGAACCAACCTGGAAAATTACCTTGCTTTTTTTTTTTTCTTATCCACTTTCTTCAAGGACAATTGTTTTAGAAGGAGAAAAAGAGAACTTGCTCTTTTTCTTGAGTTAGGTATGAACTTGGTTAATTATAACCTGGTCAAGGGGGAGTGCTGCTGTGTGTTTATGTAGGGGATGCATGTCTTTCAATGTATGCTCATTCACCAATTGATTGCAACTTCTCTAGTTACTGCTCTTCCACAAAATTCCCAGGGAAAGCATTAAGAAGAAACTCCATCCAGAAGCTTCTTCAGTAGTGGACATTTTCAAGAAGCCATTTATGAACCCCCACTATCTGCAATATGGAAAACAGAATGATCAATGATGGACAACCTCATTGTCATCCTGAATGTCTCTTTTTTCTCAATCTCAGATAATACTCTTCAGGTGATGCTCTTGAAAGTTAGTGACATTTCTGGAGGGGCATCATGAACAAGGAGATGCAGAAGAAGGGCAAATAGCTTCTTTAACCATGCTGAAATTTTTCAGGCATGCATTTGTCATCCTTTGGATCCCAGCTACTGTGTACGTCTTAACAACATAAATCTCCAAGTCAATTTTGCTTTTTCAAACAGAGAGCTGCAAAACATCTCCAATTGTTATAATTCTCAATCCTTGTCTTAGTGGCGGACACTCCCCCCCCTTTTTTTCTTCTGCAACTGTTTGCTAGGTGCTCTATAAAAAGCTATCACCATGGTACCTAAGCCTTTTCCTATTAAAGAAACGATTTTCACTGCTTACTTAGCAACACTGATAATAGCCTCCAGCAGCAGTGAAGGCAAGCTGACTTTGTGACATTTCTCAGGACCAACTCTTCTCCACCGTTGTTTCCTTTGTAAAAAAAACACAGCAATAGAAGAAAGCAAACAATAAAATAAATAAATAAATAAATACCTTTCATTAGTCACATCACTGTGTGTGCTTATTGCAGAATAACAGAATTGGAAGAGACCTTGGAGGTCATCTAGTCCAACTCCCTGCTCAGGCAGGGAACCCTATACCATTTCAGACAAATGGCTGTCTAGTCCCTTCTTAAAAACTTCCAGTGTTGGAGCATTTGCAGCTTCTGGAGGTAGATTGTTCCACTGATTAATTGTTGTCACTAGTGGGAAATTTCTCCTTAGTTCTAGGTTGCTTCTCTCCTTGATTGTTTCCATCCATTGCTTTATGTCCTGCCTTCAGGTGTTTTGGAGAATAAGTAGACTCTCTCTTCTTTATGGCCACCCCGTAGATATTGGAACATTGCTATCATGTCACCCCTAGTCTTTTTCATTAAACACACCCAGTTCCAGCAACTGTTCTTTACATGTTTTATCTTCCAGTCCCCTAATCATCTTTGTTGCTCTTCTCTGTACTCTTTCTAGGCTTTCAACATCTCTTTTTACATTGTGGCGACCAAAACTGTATGCAGTATTCCCAGTGTGGCCTTATCAAGGCGTTATAAAGGAGTATTAACACTTCATGATTCTATCTTGATTCTGCAATATCAAGAAGAGGTAAATCTATTTCTGTCCCAGAGAGGCAGTGAAGATACTTCTGAGTAGTTCCCTTTATTGTTCCTCACTTTATAAACAGAAATCTTATAGACACAAATTAAAGCAACTATTTGCATCATTATAGATATACTGTACTTTGAGAATTGCTAGGCAGGAGCTATCTTAACACTCTTCCTCCTAACCCAGGGGTAGGCAACCTTGGCTCTTTTATAACTCGTGGACTTCAACTCCCAGAATTCCTGAGCCAGCACGGCTCAGTTTGGAAACCTCTCCCTTTCCCCTCTGCGTGGCTGGCTCAGGAATTCTGGGAGTTGAAGTCCACGAGTCATAAAAGAGCCAAGGTTGCGTACCCCTGTCCTAACCAAACCAAGTTTGCTCTTTCTTGCTCCTCTGGAAGGCAGCCTCTCCCTCCTGGAATCCATGATGAGAAATATTGGCCTAAGGTTTGAGACAAAAAGACAGTAACCATAATACAGCAACTAATTTGTTTCTTCCCTGTTATTTTCTCAAGAATATTGGATGAAACTCTATCTTTTTCCATGTGACTACTATATTCCAGAGCTGATATTTCTGGTTATTTATAATACTATAATCAGGTTTCATGATAACAAAATGCAATTAAAAGATCTCAGATTACAGGGCCGAGAAAATGCTGATCAGAAATATAACAGTGACTTAGGCTGATTAATGGCCAAAGTCAATTTTATATACTTTCACAAGCTGCCCTTCTCTTTTCTACAAAACTATTAGAAACTTTTTTTTGAAATGCAGTCTATAAAAATGTACTATATAAAAGAATAATATTAGCTGTCCCAATATCAGAAAGCTAAAAAAAAACAACCCACTAAGCCCATGTTATCCAAATAGGCAAAACAACATTTGCAACCATCAGCTGGAATCAATTACGAGTCAAAAAGAAAGTGTGAGATTGTATAATTCAGTCATCAAAAACCTACTATATCATTACTCATAGGTGGCCATCAGCCACTAAACGTCTTCAACAAAGGAGAGTCCATATCCTATGTCTGTTTCACCATTGAGCACATCTTATCCTTAGGAAATATTTCTTGATGTCGGACCAAAACCTACTTCCTTGCATTTTGAACTTACTGGTGCTTGGAAAATTCCTTAGGGAAAATTCTTCTGGGTAGGAGGAGGAATTTCATTAACAAAGTACCTCAGGCTCCCTCCAATGATTGTTAGAATTGAAGTTGGACACATTCAGAGGACATAATGTTTGTGGATGACTGGTTTCTTCCAAGAAACTTCATCAGTTGTGACTGGCTGGTGGGGGGGGGGATGGAAGGATAGGTACCAATCCAGTCACAACTGATGAAGCTTCTTGGATAAGAAGTGAAACATCTTATTCTTTTTCCTCAAGGAAAAACAGTCCAGTTGCCTTTTGGAAAAGCACCTTTGAGACTATTACCTTGACTTCAGAGCTCTAAGTAGTGGTAGTAGTATTAGGAGGAGTTCCAAGGTTGAAAGCATTCAAGCATTTTGTGTTGCTTTCTCCATCTAGATAAATTCTCCAATATCATTTTGGGGTGAGCTTTTTTGTTGGGTACTAGGCAGAAAATGATGCCTGTTTGAAGGCTCTGTAGGCCAGCTTAAAAATACCTCTATCAAGCAACTGCCTTTTTTAATTTGCACATCCATATTTGTTTAAGATGGGCAGGGAAGGTGATATGTGTATTTCGCCCTTCAGATGAAGCTCAAGGCCATTTTGAATGAGCAGTAAAAAGCTGAGAATTTTAGGCAATCCTCTCTCCACATTGCTCTGCAGGGTTAGAATTTAAACATCTGCCAAAAATCATAGCTTTTTGCTCTTTCAAATGTCACTTTGCAAAGTCCACTCATTTGTATATCCATCCATGTGAGACCTAGCATACAATCCCAAACTGTTTTCATGCTACGGAAGGGATTACTCTGCATATATATGGCCAGCCATATGCTTGGAAAGGTTGACTTAACATCAGGAGCTAAAATGCTTGAAATGTAAATTAACCCCTATTTGTCCCCGGCAGCCTTCTGGCACGGAAGAAGGTAGAATCTGGATCATCTCCTTCTGAGTCCTTGTATTTGTGCACCTTACCCAAAACACTTGTCCTTGAGGCAGTCATCTAAAGATACATAGTGGTTCCTAACTGTATAAGCCAATGTTCTCTCCAATCATGTGGTATCTATCACAAGGAGCATCCAGTTGGTAGAAATCCAGATGACAACTAGATAGCGGCAAGAGTTTTCTGTATCTAAATAGGCCTGCCCTAATTTCTGCAGCCCAGAGAAGATATGCTTGCTATGGGTGGACAATGTATTTGATTGCTTTTAAAGGCCAACCTAGTTAAGATAGTCAAACACTTTGGCCTTCAAATGAGAATAGAGGACTCATTTGAAAAGTCCTTGATGTTGGGAAAGATGGAAGGCAGAAAGAAAAGGGGACAGCAGAGGATGAGGTAGTTAGATAGTGTCATTGACGCAATGAACATGAGTTTGGGCAGACTCATGGAGATGGTGGAGGGTCTGATGTGCTATGGTCCATGGGGTCCTGAAAAGTCAGACATGACTTAGTGACTCAACAACAACAGCAAACTCAAGATGTCCAAATTATCAGCCAATTCTTTTTTTTTTAATATATAAAAAATTCCTTTATTAAAACAATCAGCATTGTACATAAAATCTTTGTATGCATCAACCATCATAGCATCTGATATACAACACTACGTATTATTCTTTGTAGACGTCTGGTTTGGTAAACATTTTTCACTCCTCACTTCAATCCTCTATTATACACTTGTTACATTTTTTTCCTCTATGATCCCTAACAATAGGTCCTGAGGTAGTAGTTAAACATTAAATGTAAGGTCATATTAATAATCAATCATCATAGAACACAACATATAACACTAGGTATTAATCTTTGTAACGTCTGGTTTGGTAAATAAAATAAATAAATAAAATAAAATAAATAAATATTCTTTACTCCTCACTTCCAGCCTCAACTATATGTCTGTTATATTTTATCTTTTATGATCCCTAGCAAAAGATCCTGAGGTAGAGATTCAATAACCTGGGGTAAAAAAATTCACTCTGCTTTTTCATTATTAAAGTAATCATCATTAAGCAAAAGATCATATTAAGAAGCGATCATCGTAGGACATAACATACAACAATAGGTAAACATTCTTCACTCCTCACTTCAAGCCTCTACTATCCACCTGTTACATTTTTAACCCTGTATGATCCCTAACAATAGGTCCTGAGGTAGTAATTCAATAACCTGAGGTAGAAATTCAGTCTGCTTTTTCAATATTAAAGTATTCAACATTAAACATAAGATCATATTAATAAGCAATCATCATAGAACACAACATATAACACTAGGTATTAATCTTTGTAAACGCCTGGTTTGGTAAATATTCTTTACTCCTCACTTTCAGCCTCAACTATATGTCTGTTACATTTTATCTTTTATGATCCCTAGCAAAAGATCCTGAGGTAGAAATTCAATAACCTGGGGTAAAAAAAAAATTCAGTCTGCTTTTTCATTATTAAAGTAATCAACATTAAACATAAGATCGTGTTAAGAGGCATTAGTCATAGAACATAAACATTCAACATTAGGTGTTAGTTTTTGTAAACGTCTGATTTGTTATACATTCTTCTCTCCTCACGTCGAGCCTCAGCTAAACGCCAGATGCATTTTGTTTGATTGGTGTTTCTCTTGGATATAGTCTATCCATTGTTTCCAGTCTGTCAAATATTGTTCATTGGAGCGACCTTTCAAGTATGCTGATATTTTCGCCATTTCCGCCAAGTTTGTTACTTTCACAGTCCATTCTTCAATAGGCGGTATTTCTGGATTCTTCCAGTATTGTCCCACCAACAATCTTGCTGCTGTAATCAAGTTCAGAAATAAGTTCGTCTCTGAGGTAGTGAAATCCTTTGTAATCCCTAACAAAAAAACCTGAGGTAGAAATTCTATACGCTTTGTGAAAATGGTTTGGAGAGTCCACCATATCTTCCTCCAGAAGGCTCTGATTTTTCTGCATGTCCACCATACATGAAAGTAGGTAGTTTCCCCGTCCCCACACCTCCAGCATTTGGGCTGGGAGTCTGGGTAGATGAGCGATAGTTTTTTTCGGGTCGAGGTGCCACCTATAGAACATCTTGTAGAAGTTTTCCCTTAAGTGTTGCGATTTCGTGAACTCTACGTTCCTCATCCATATTTTCTCCCACTTGTCCATGGCGATAGAGTGTCCAAAGTCTTGTGCCCACCTTACCATACAGTTCTTGACTAGCTCGGTTTCAGAGTCCATTTCTATCAGAATGCTGTACACTCGTTTGATGTGCATGATCCCCTGTTCTCTAATCTGTTCAATTAGTTTCTCGTCGGTCTGGGAGAAGCCCTTCTTCTTATCTTTACGCCACCTTGATTGCAGTTGTATATATGATAGCCAGGTACCTCCTATTCCTTTGTTTGCTAGCGTTGCTTGGGGTTTCAAGAGGAACCCATTTTCTTCTCCTAGTACAAGTTTACTGTAGGGCACCACTTCTTGCCCTTGGGATGTGTTTGTATCTCCTATTGCATGTCCGGGGATCGTCCAGATGGGAATCTTGTCGTGTAGGAGGTGTTTATATTTCCTCCAGACCCATAACAATGGGATCCGTAGTGGGTTCTCCTTGAAGTTCCTGTCTGCCTTTTTGTCGTATACTAAGTATGCGTGCCAGCCAAATAGTAGACCATGCCCTTCAACATTCAGTATTCTATCATTCGTCATATTGATCCAGTCACTCACCGCCACCAACGTCGCTGCATAGTAGTATAGCTTTAGATTAGGCATTTTTAGTCCCCCTCTCTTCCTTGTATCCTGTATGATTTTTAGTTTCACCCTCGGTCTCTTGCCATCCCAAATATATCTGTTGATGTCCTTCTGCCAGTCGTCCAAATCCACATCCCTTTTGAGTATGGGTAGCATTTGAAAGAGAAATAGGAATCTTGGCAATACGTTCATCTTAACTGCTGCTATCCTGCCCAGCAGGGATAGTCGTAGTGTCTTCCACCTTTCCAGGTCTGCTTGTATCTTGTTCCACAGCATCTCATAGTTATTCTTGTATAATTTCGCATTTGTTGATTCTATCTCCACTCCTAAGTATTTAACTTTCTTGACTATTTTGCAACCCGTTATTCTTTCCAAGTCCTGTCTTGCTTTGTTGTCTATGTTTTTGACTAGCATCTTTGTTTTTGATATGTTAACTTTGAAGCCTGACACCCTACCATAGTCTTCCATTATCTCCATCAATCTCTTTGCTGACTGTACTGGTTGCGACATTGTCACCAGCAAGTCGTCTGCAAAGGCACATAGTCTGTAATCTTGTTGTCTGATCCGTATACCCTGTATGTCTTCTGCCGCTCTTATCCTGTTTAGTAGAATCTCCAGCGTTAGGACAAATAGCAGGGGTGATAGCGGGCAGCCCTGTCTCGTGCCTCTCTCAATGTTGAATGAGTCCGTTAAGTCTCCATTGACAATGATCTGGCCTGTTTGTTTCTGGTAGATTGCCGTTATGGAGTTGAGAAACTGTACTCCCATTTTCATCTTCCGGACCAAGTTCATCAGGAACGGCCAATTCAGTCTGTCAAAAGCTTTTTCTGCGTCCACAAACATAAGAGCGGCGGGTACCTGGTTGTGCCTTTGCAGGTACTCTATTATGTTCAACAGCTGTCTCACGTTGTTTTTCATCTGGCGTCCTTGTATAAATCCCCTTTGGTCCGGGTTTATTGTTTTTTGTAGTACAGTCATTAGTCTATTGGCCAGAATCTTTGTGAATATTTTGTAGTCCGTGTTTAGTAATGAGATGGGTCTGTAGTTTGCGGGCTGTGCGTTGTCTTTCCCCTCCTTCGGGATTAATGAGATGTAGGCTGTTTTCCAGGATGGTGGGACTTGGCCTCCTTCTTGAATGTTGACAAATAGCTTTCTGAGGGGTTCTAACATCTCTTCCTGGAGATGCTTGTAGTAGGTCGCTGTTATCCCATCCGTCCCGGGCGATTTTCCTGTTTTCAGTTGTGTGATCGCTGAGTGTATTTCCTCCTTTGTGATTAAGGCATTCAGGGCCTCTCTTTGTGTGTCGGTAATCACCTGCATCTTTTCGTTTCGTAGAAACTCATCTATCTCTTTGTCTTGTGTCTTCTCCTCGGCATATAGTCTTGAGTAGAACTCTGTGAAGGCTTTCTTGATGGTTTTTTGTCGGAATTCTTCCTTGCCTTTGTATTCTATCTTTTCAATTATGCGGGATTTCTGTTTCTTTCTTATTACGTAGGCTAGCCAGCGGCCCGGTTTGTTGGCCTTGCAGAATGTCTTATGTTTTGCATATTGTATATTCCTTGCAACTTGGTCTGCCATCAACATGTCAAATTGCTTTCTTAAGATCTTGATTCCTTCTTTGGTGACTTTGTCCTCTGGCCTTTTTTTTTTTTTTTTTTTTTAATTATTTTTTATTGGATTTTTTTAATAATTTTAACAGAGAAAAAAAACTAGTCATATCAAATCATAATATAAAAGTAAACAATCATCCATACACAAAATATAAATACATTTCAATACATCTAATACTAATAACTCAACTGAGAATAATCATCCCAAACAATTAACATCACTGCTCGGCACCCCCACCACCACATCCCACCAACCCTATCCTTCCCCCTACCTTCACTCCTCCTTCCTTTTTCCCCATCAGATGTGGAGCCCAGAGGACACCCGAGCAACCCCTTAATAACAGTAACCGTAATTATTTATTCTTCCTCCAACCCCAATTGCAGTTGAGAAAACATCATGTATAGGATTATCAAGCCTCCCTAACCCCCCCCTGACTTCCCAGAGTGAATACAAGGTATAACAAAAGAAAACCCCACTACATCAAACAAAATAATTATATAATCTTAACAAGAATTTTAGACTATATAAAAAAAGAAAAAGTAATAATAATTATATTCTTATTCAATTCAATTTACCATAATATATCTTAATATATATCTTCATTTAAACATCCTCTCCTAAACCTTACTTATAATATTTATCTTTAATTCAATCCATAATCTTAAATTAACCTTAATTCCTTTAAACAATCAGCTCATCTTGTTAAGAATAGTATTTATCATTTACATCTAAACCACCAATCTAAGTCAAATCTAATACATTTAATTTGTAATAATATATCTTAATATATCTTAATATATCATTTAAACATCCTATCTTACAACTTACTTATAATCTTAATCTTTTTCCATTAAACATCCTTTCTTACATCTTACTTGTAAAATTAGTCTTAAATTCACCCCATGATCTTAGATTAACCTTAATACCTTACATTTATTAAATTTCATCTCTTCAATTGACTTCTGGGCTTTCTCATCTGACAATCAGTTTATTCCTTTTCTAATTTACATTCCTAAAACTTTAACAAATCACATAATGCTTATCTATCCCTTTTTCACCTCCATAAGTAATTCGCATCTTGAACTGAATCAATGTCTGTTTTTTGTCAAATAAATCCTCTTCTTGCTGCTTATCAAAAAGGAATAACCAACCCTTCCTTTCTTGAAACAAGTCTTCTTCCTCCAGTCCATAAATAAGCTGTTTATCAAACCAAATCCATCCTTTATTCTCTTTATACTCAGTACTGTATTCTTCTTTTTCTTGCTCTCCTTTTGATTTAGATTGTATTATAAGATGTTCAGCAATCAATTGTAAATCAATTCCATTTGAAAAAAGGGATCTAATTGATTGTTCTTGTTTTACTTCTTGATTAAATTGTATTATATAATGTTCAGCAGCCAATTGAAAATCAGTTTCATTTAAAAAAAATACTCCTTTATTGACTTCAATAATATCTTCTCTCAGCTCTGAGTTACAAACTTCTGACATAGCTTTAGAATCTTTTTTCTGTTCTGGTATCTTTTTATCCAGCTTGTTCTCCATTTTATCCAGCTTATCATTTATTGAAGATAGTGTAACCATTACTGGACATAATGCAACAGTTAAAGCATTCTGTAAGTCTTTCATTGTAAGCATTTCCGAAGGAGACTGTAAAAGCTCTTGAGATTCTAAAAAAACCTTTGCCATAGCTGCCTTATATCTCATAGTCATAGTAGAGAGAAGAAAAAAAGAAAAAAAAGGAAAAAGTAAAAAAAAGATTTTTAAAATTGCCAGTTCCTCCCTTCTCAATTTCTTTTAAAATCCAATTTGCGTTATAATTTAGTAAGTACATCAAGTCTAAATAGTCTCTCAAACATCACTTCAGAAAGAGAAGAGAAAATTCAGTTTCACTTTCCAGCAGATTCAATACTTTCGATTTCTTCACTTTCACTGAATAAGTGAAAGCTTAAAGCAATCGCCATTTTGAAAGAATTATGTTGATTCAAGAAAGTTATAAGTAAAAAGGCATAAACAAAATAACAAAATACTTGCAATACTCAAAGAACTCTTGTATTCACTCCGTCTGTTTAAAAATCCTTATTGTTCTCTCTTTAAAGCAGAGGCGGTCGCGGCGTCTAATTCTGTCAGCCGACAGAAGCGTCTCTGAGCAGGAGCGTTTCAAGTGCCTGGGGAGCACACCTTCTCTGCCCCTGAAAACTTGTTCCAGGGGTCTTGGAAGGGCTCAACCCGGCTCTTGAAGCTCTACTCCCCTTCTTTGCCCGAAGAGGAGTTTTTTCGCCGCAACAAACAGCTGTTGAGCGCTGTTGTTGACGGCTATGTCCTCTGGCCTTTTTATTAATAGCCGCTCCCTTTTACTTATCTCGTTTTCTAACTCTTTTCTTTTTTGTTCTTGTTTGCGACGGTGCCTGTTATTCATGTCCATGAGGATCCTGCGCATGTACGCCTTGCTGGCATCCCAGATCATTTCTATTGGTGTTTCGTTGTTCATATTTATGTTGAAGAATTCCTTCATAGCATTTTTGCATTCCGCCACCTTTTCTTCGTGTCTAAACAGGTTTTCATTAATTCTCCAGGATCTCCTCTGTTTCGAGCCGTGTCGTAATTCCATCCTCACAGGGTTGTGGTCCGTTAGTACCTTGGGTAGGATTTTCACCGCGTTTAGACAAACTAGCAAGTCACTAGAAGTTAATATAAAGTCAATTCTGGAGAATGATTGATGTCTGCCAGAGAAGAAGGTGAATTCTTGTTCTTTGCCGTGCCTTTCCCTCCATACGTCTGTCAGTTCGAGGTCCTCCTTCATATCAAAGAAGGATTTAGGCAACTTGGAGTGTTTTTGCGGGTTAGGTGCAGTTCTTTTTTTGTCTAGAGCAGCCTCTATGACCCCGTTCCAGTCTCCCATGATAATGTAAGATCTGTAGTTAAGTTGTATTACTTTCTTGTGTAGCTTTTTGTAGAATTTGCCTTGTTGCTGATTTGGTGCATATACGCCCATTACTAGAATCTTCTTGTCCTCTTGTGTTATTTCAATTGCCAGGTATCTACCTTGGGGGTCAGACTCTATTAGCTTAGCCATTACATGTTTCTTTACATATATAACAATCCCATTCTTTTTTCTTGGCGCCACTGCCACAAAGTGCGTGCCTAGTTTGTAGTTGATCAGATATTTCTGGTCTGCTGCTCTGATGTGTGTTTCTTGTAGGCAGATTATATCGCTTTTACATTGGTTCAGGTAGTGGAGTATTTTTCTCCTTTTCTGGGGGGAGTTCAGTCCGTTCACATTCCAAGTCAAATAATTAGTTGCCATTATCTGTTGCAGGATACTCTTGCAAGACCACTTCTGTTATTTCTCTTGTTGTCTTCTTTGGTCTCGTTCCCATGATATCCGGATTGAAGCTCATATTGTGTTGTGGGGTCTTGCTCCGCTGGTCTGTGTGTTTGGTAGTGGAGCCTGGTAGCCTGTCTTCTGTAGACTGTTCTGCCTCTTTGTTTTTGTTGCCCTCTGCTCTCTGTGCCCTCGCATCTCGAGATGGTCCATTCCTTTCCTCTGCCACTGCCCCGGTCTGTGCCTCTGCGCGGCTTGCTCGTTGGCCTCGATCCCTCCCGCTTTCCAGTGGTCCATCTGCATCTTCTCTCGCGGTGGGTTGAGGGCCTCCCAACTTCAGTTCCTTCTCGAGGAAGTCTTTGGCTTTCTGGACCGAGGTCAAGTAATATCTCTTGTTTCTATAGAAAAGTGACACCCCTGTTGGGGTTTCCCATCGGTATTGCAGTGCACGTGATCTCAGTTCGTTGATCAGGAATTTGTAGTCCTTTCTGTCTCTCAGCATCGCCTGGGGGATCTCTTTCAGTACCTTCACCTCCTGCTCCTCTATGTAGAATGGCTTGTTATAGGAAGTGACAGAGATGAGGTTCCTGAGCCCCTGTGTTGCGAAGTGGATGACCACGTCCCTTGGTTGATGCCTGTTCACTGACCTCCATGCGCCAACTCTGTAGATTCTTTTGAATTGCCACCCAATCTCATTGGTGCTCTTACCCAGGAATGTCGCCAGGGCCCCTACAAAGGTCCTGAGCAGGCCTCCTTGGGTTTCGTTTGTTGTCTCTTTCCACCCTCTGAACCTGATTGCAAATGCCATTTGCCAGAATTGCATCATGGTGGACTGGTCTTGAGCCTCTCTTTTCACCTCTGCAATCTGTCCCTCTATGCGGTTCTCCACTTCTTCCATCCCCTTCTTGTAGTGTGCTTGCAGTGCCTCCTTCATTTGTTCTAGGTCAGTGGCCGTCGCTCTGCGTTGTTCTTCCCACTTTCTCTCTAGGTCTCTACCTTGGTCTGACAGCATCCGTTTTATGTCTTTGTATCTTTCCTCCATCTTCTGTTCTGCTTCTATGCATCTTTTCTCCGTCCTCGTGCCCATTTCTTCCAATTTCCTATCCATGCCATCCATCCTTTTAACCAGCGTCTCTATCGTCTCATTTAGTGTCTCTATTGTCTCTTTTAGTTCTTGGATCATGTGTGCTGTTGTGAAGGCATGGGATGGCGTTTGGGTCTGAGGGCCTGTATTTGGATGGGAGGGTGTGTGGGTGGGTGGGGTGTTCCCTGGCAGATTGGAGGGCTGTGTCGGAGAGGGTGCAGCTCCCTTCGGGTGTGGCAGTTTGGTCTGTTTCGTCCGTTTGGCGGCCATTTTGAGCTTCTCCTCCTGTTGGCCTGTCCACCCTTAAAGCCACCCCTTGATGCAAAGAATTGTGGGAGGATTGTTCCTGTGCAAGATCACCAAGCTGCTAGGATAGGTTGGATCAAATTCTTCCCCACCCACACACTTTATATTTTGACAGCAAAAAAATGTCCACTAGGGGGTGCTATTTGCTTTCAAGTAAGCTTCGCTGTGCTGGCAGGGATGATGCAAGGTGGAAGGATCTGTGGCTTGAGGCCTGCGCAGATGGCCCTTTTCTCCAGGTGCAGTACAACTAGACTTTTTGGGGTCTGGGGGGGTCTTCTGGGGGTCTTGTGAGGGTCCTCCCCCTACTGCTGGGCTCCCCCTGCGTCTACTGTCCCTCGGTGCTCTAATAGGTGCTCTAATCGGCCCCCGCTGGTCTTACCGGTGCCTTCCGTTCGCTGCTCCAGTCCTCCTCCGCTTTTCTCTTGCCTTTCCTTCCGCTTTCCGACTCTTCCGGAGGTCCTCCGCAGGCCAGCAGGCCCTCTCGGCGGCGATCCGGTGTCCTCCTTCTGCTCCGCCGCTCGTCTCTCGCCCGTTCTCTGGCTCTGCTTGGCTTACGGCTTGGCGCGGCGTTTTCGGGCCTGCCGGTCGCTCGGCTGCCGCCGGCTTCCACTGCTCCGTCCGCGGCTTCCCGGGACCTCCCGGCGGTAAGTCTTACTTCTTTTGAGAGGTCTGAGGTTCCTCTTTAATCTCGACCTCTTTCTTCGTCGCTCTCTTTTTCTTTTTTTTTATTTAGTTTGAATTTCGTGCGAGCCCCGTCCCGGAGCTCGCAAGGAAAGGCTCCGGTCCTCGTGACCAGAACCTCCTATCAGCCAATTCTTAATAAAGGTGCATGAAACAATCTGATTTGAGAGAATTGCAGGTGTTCTGTTGGCCAGCTTCTGAGCTCATACAACTCACAATGTTGCGACTCAAGAGAGAATCTCCTGAATAAGGGCATGCTAGGTTTAAATTCTCTGCTAGAGGAGGGGGGTTTGATATTGTTCCACATAAAATGTTTAAAAATGGCTATTTGGCCATGTGTTTGTGAGCTGAGTTTTCCCTAGAATTCAAAGGCCTCCAGCAGTACATAAAATTTAACTAATAAATATATTTATATGTTATGTTTTTTTAAATAGACCCCTTTAGCAAAAAAGCTCCCACAGGGGTAGGAGACAGGCTTCAAAAAATATGAAATGAAATCGTTTCCCCCTTTTCCCCTGCATGTTTCGAAGATGGGAGGAAAAAGAACAAGCTTAGCATTCAAAACTTATCCCCTTTTCTAGTTTCCCTCTGTAGCTGCGGCCTTGGAAGGAAAGATCCTTGTTCCTCATTGATTGGCTTTTCATTCAGCCTCTGCATTGTAATGTAAGCAATGGCCAACGTATTGCTTGCAGCCTACACAAAACGGATTTTCAACTCCTGTATTAGCTATGAAAACTACACCATTGTCTACCTCGTGTCCTCATTTTCAAGTTGCACTCAATTGTTCAATGAAAACCCAACAGAAAGGGCTTGCATGGAATTTCCACACACAGTTAGGGTATCCAACACAATACTCCAAATGTGGTTTCTTGCACAATTAGCAGCTGTGCCTTTCTGATTGTACTCTTCTATTTTTGTGTTCCCACTGCCCTAGCCGAGCCACCGATCCTTTTCTCCCAAATCTCTCTCAGTTCCGTTTGTCAACATGGACATGAATTGATGTTTTTTGTGGTTTGACTGGCATCGCTTGTCACATTTGCTATACTTAATCAGATTAGAAAAGTTTGATTGCCTCCCTCAGCTTTCCTAAACAATGGACTGCCAGATTAAGAGTCTAAAGTAACATACTTTTTCTCGCCCAGCTGTTTATAGAATGGATCATGACCAGTCCTTAAGCCGTTAAATGACATTATTTCTTTAGTTCCATCTTGATGAAAAGATTAAACAGGGGCAAAAACAATTGCAGGCACTCATGGATAAAGGTTGGAAGCAACATAGAGTTCCTCAGAAAAGAATCTCAGGAAAAGAATGACAAATACGTTTGTCCATTTCCTTTATTGCCACCAGGCTAATCCCTGCCCCACTACGTGTCTTCCCATACAGAGAAACAACTGAGTTTAGTCCTCCATGTTCTGTAATTTTAGAATGCAGAAGTTGGCACCTCCAATAAAAGGTTCCATCCACCCACGTTCTGTTCCACAAGGATCCTTTCTGTGCCTATTTTCATTTTTGTTTTCTCCAACAGTATGTTAATATTTGATAATCCACTGAGCATGCTACTTTGGTGTCTCCCCTTGCTACTTTCCTGGTTTCTGCTCAGAACTAAAGAGCAGGGAATGTGAAGGTTGCATTGTGTCTTTTTTTTTTGTCTCTGGCTGCAGTGTTTGGAGTGGACAACTGTGAAGGCAGCAACAGCAGTGGCCTGTTCCATGGCTACTTCACTTCTGCATGTACCTGGTGGTATGGCTTGTTGGAATGACCTCCTTCATGGAATAAGATGAGTGTTCCTATGCTAGCAAGATGTTCTAAGATCACTTTAGCCACATCAGAGGCTCATCAAATTGGGGGTTCTCTTCTCCCCAATTTTCTGAAAGTCCGGAAGACTTTCAGCTGGAGCTACCTTTGGTAGTGCAAGAAAGAGCCACACATTTTTGCAGGCATCAGGAGAGAGGGGGAAAAAGGAGGAGGGGACACAAATGAAAATGAAAAGGCATAGCTGAGAGAATGTCCCAGGAATATCTCAGCTTAAGAAAATCTTCCTTAGTTAAAAGAAAGTTTTCCTCTTCTCTTTCTTAGTTATCTTTTGCTAATAAAATAGTTTGTGCATCCTTGTGTATCACCTCACTACACTGTATTGTGAATAGCAGAATGACATCTGAAGCCCTGAAGGTATATTAAAAGTGGAAAAATCATAATGATGACATCTTTTGGCATGCATTCAACCTTTCTTGGGAGTAATTATTCTTCCTTCTTGCTTTCATTCCTCTTTATTCCACATATTTTTCTTTTCTTTCTTTTTTTAATGAAGTAAGAATAAAAAGTCAGCCACACTGGCTGAGAGCACAAGAACTAGTTGTTAAATCCATTCTTTTAATAAAGAGAACGGAACCTGAGAGAAAGAGGCTGGCTAATCAGGAAACTGCAAGAGAAATAATAGAGGTGGAAGAATCTATTCTTGCCAGACACAAGAGCCTGAGGAAAGATAAATTAAAGTCAGTGAAGAATTTAAAAGTGAGAAAATTCAGGGCAACCAGCAACAAGTCAATCAAGCCAGTGGCGGCCAGTACAGTCAGCATTAATTTGAGTCCCTGGGACTCTCTGAGCTTGGTTCTTTCTGTGCATACATAATGCCATCAGTGTTGGGGAGTGTGGGATTTGCTTCTTGTTTACATACAGTAGCTTGTCCTGCCACTGCTGGTTGAGGTGTGATTTTCCCCCTCCATAATTAGGGTATTGTTTTCTGCTTCTTTGTTTGTCTGATGTTAATCCTTGCTTATCTGGGAGTTGGTTGCTGAGAAGGATGCTTTCTGGCCTTTTTGTTTCCTTCTTAGCATTATGATGGTCTCTTTTGAACACTGTGTAAATGTGGTTTATCTCTATGTGCTTTAAATCTAAGCCACGTACACGTACAGATTAGGTGAAACCTGGCTTAATAGCAGTAACTATGAGAGGGATCCTGGAGTCCTAGTGAACAATCAGTTAAATATGAGTCAGCAGCCAAAAAAGCCAATGCAATCCTAAATTGCATTAACAGAGGGATTGAATCAAGATCACGTGAGGTCCTAGTATCGCTCTATAAAGCCTCAGTAAGGCCACACTATAAAAATGATGTTGAAACTCTAGAAAGAGTGCAGAGAAGAGCAACAAAGATGATTAGGGGGCTGGAGGCTAACACATACAAAGAACGGATGCAGGAATTGGGTATGTCCAGTCTAGTGAAAAGAAGGACCATGATAGCAGTCTTCCAATATTTTTAGGGGCTGCCACAAAGAAGAGGGGGTTCAACCTATAAAGCACCTGAAGGGAAACTCCTCAAGGAGAGATTTAATCTAGAAATAAGCAGAAATTTTCTGACAGTGTGTGTGTTTAAAAGAGAGAGCAAAAGACCAACCCCATCCTGCCAAACGTTGTTTCCCACACCTTTTCACCTCTTTCATCTCACAATCTTTCTGCCATTCAAATTGCTTGATGTCTCGGAGACAGCTGGCTTGTGGAAGGTGGGGTGTATGGATGGAGAATAAAAGTTTCTCTCTCCCCTCCAGCCAAAATAAACCATTCTCCATCTGAGGCTCTCAAAGGTTGGAACTCTTCAATGGTTTTCAAATCAATTGTGCCTACAAAGGCATGAAAGAACTTTTCACCGAAGGGAGAACAATGCATCATAATGCTGGCTTCTGACATCAAAGCAGTATTTGCACTCTTGATTGTGATGTGTTACCGGATTTGGCTGAACTTGAATCCTAACATGAACTGGAAAAAAGACTTTATGGCTCTCTAAGTGTGACAAGATTTTTATTTTATTTTTTAAAGGCATCAGAACCAACCTGAATCTCTCCAAAGCTTTGCTCCATCTCTAAGACGTAGCCACAGTTGCTGGCCAAGCAATCTAGCCTTGGATAATTCTAACACGGGTTAGTTTTTTTAGCGGTAGAATGTTTTGTGAATTTGGTTCATTTATAATTCAATATATTCTTCAGGATGTCAAGTTCCACGCAGTGGGGAAAGAACTAGAAAGCCAGAAGTATGCAAACTGCAGTAAGAGATCATTAATGCTAGTTGGGGGGTAAATGTAGAATCTTGGAAATCCTAATAGGAATCCCCCAGTCTCTCCGGTGTCTTTTATACTGAGTTAATTGAGACCGAACCTCTTTGAATGTGTTAAAATGCTTTTTTGGTGTTTTTCCCCCCCTGGATTTCTCTTCTACCTGGGCTAAGTTGTCTGTTATGAGATGAGCTGTCAACTGTTTCACCATTAATCTCTTGATTTTCTTTTCCTGCTCCCCCACGATTTCTCACAGTTAAACTGTAAACAAGTTGCATATACTATGAAAATACAGCCATTGTCTCGTAGGCCTCCTAGTTATCGTGGTTTATTTATTACAAATAGTAGCACCCCTGGGTGTCTGCAGGGTGGTGTCCCTTTTGGGTGTGTGTTGTGATATCATGGATAGACAGGTCAGAGTTTATAAGGCAATGTCATTCCATTGGATTCCACAGATACGTCTGGTGGTTTTGATTTTTTTGATTGATGAGGTGGCCATCAAGTCATTTTCAACTCCTAGCAACCATGAGGATCTATTCCTAAGTTGGTCATTTAGGTCTCCCAATGTTTGCACCCTAGATCTGAGTCCATCCATCTTCCTACTAGTCATTGTCTTCTCTTTCCTTCCATCTTTCCCAACATTACAGCCTTTTCCAGAATGCTGGTCTTCACATATTGTGTCCAATGGTGGTGGCACAAAAAAGTTGTGACATGACCTTTTTCTCTCCTTCGTCCAAGATAGGCTGATCTTTTCCTTCCACATGTTGAACTGGGAAAGCATAAGTCTTATCCGGGCACTCTCCATCTTTTTGTAGGGATTTAAACGGGTCCATGGTTCTCCATCTGAACAGACAATCACACAATTTGATTTATTGTGTGTCAACACAACAGGATTAGGCAGACACTCCGGAACCACAACTTTTATGGTAGGTAGCTGACACTCATAATGAGACATAGTTACATTACTTTACCAAAATAGATATGACTGATAATTCTGGAAATCAATTTTAGATATTTATTTTTCATTAAGACATTAAAATTAAATGAGCACTCCCCCCCCATTCTGTTCATTCATGTCTGATTCTCAGAGACTGCCTGGATACATCCCTGCAGTTTTTTTGGCACGGTTTTTCAGAAGTAGGTTGTCATTGCCTCCTTCCTAGGGCTGAGAGAAAATGACTGGCCCAAGCATGCCAGTTGGCTTTCATGCTAAAAGCAGGACTAAAACTCCCAGCCTCCCAGTTTCTAGCCTGATGACTTAACCGCCACACCAAGCTTGACTCTCCAGATAAATACCTTTACGCTTAGTAAAATGCTTTTTATCTTATGTTGGAATATTCATGAGCAGGAAGAGTCATGTCATGAGTCAGCCAATGTGAAGAAAGTGCTACTGAGTCTGTGCAAAAGGGTATTGAGTTAGGAGCTGAATTTTCAGTCTCAGGTTTGTCTCTGTATCTCTCTGTAAGAAGTCTTCATTAAGCTATGTTGCTGTAAAGAGGAATGTATGGTATTGTAAATATTTTGATATGAATATAAAGAAATTTATTTGAATCAGCTAAATGCAGTCAACTGTGAGAGCTTCTGATTTATTTTTTCACCAACAGAGAAATTAAAATTCTCTAACATCTTAGAATAGTGGAAAATAACATTATCATTTTTTAGTGGGCTTTTATGTGTGCACCCACACCCAGAACGTCTTTAGAAATTACACACAGCTTTCTGAAAATGGCTGACTTTTACAATGCAACCTAACCTACAAAAGCATCTTAAAAACAGGATGGTGAAATCCAACCTTTATCCCATTGTTTGCTTGGCATTGTATATGATAAGTAGCCTCCATTCACGGCGGTCTTTTCACAGAATGATGTTGCGACAAAATAACTGCAATTATCCCACTAGAGAAGGGGGGAAATGGCTCATTTAAATTGCCAATTAAATCATTTTAGGGACAGTTTACCTTCCTTACTTACTGACTTTCCCTTTCAGAGCGCTTCTTGGCTAAGTCTGTCCTGCCAAGAGTTGCAACAAGTCAGGTTTTAAAAAACAGAGTCAGGTACGGCTGTTCCCATGGTTCTGTCTGGAAAAACAAATTACATCTGCGACCACCGAAATCTCTGCCAATTGCCCCTCTCAGCAGCTCCATTCGTGCAATGGCATTCTGACGCACCGAGTGTCCCAAGGCTGCTTGTGTGTGAGTGAAATTAAGAAATATAAATCATTTAAAATCTAAATTTAAATACATAAAAATGGATGCCGCCTTCCATTTGGCAGTATTTTGCAATGCCCTACCAGTTCACTGAAAAGAAATGTGTTATTTCCTTAGTCCAACTTAGTGCTGGCACTCTTCCACAAAAGTGACATTTACAAGCCCCTGACTTTTGCATGGGGCATCCTAAGGGTTTTTTATTTCCTTCCTTCCTTCCTTCCTTCCTTCCTTCCTTCCTTCCTTCCTTCCTTCCTTCCTTCCTTTCTTCCTTCCTTCCTTCCTTCCTCCCTCCCTCCCTCCCTCCCCCTCCTTCCCTTTCCTCCTCCCTTCCTCCTCCCTCCCTCTCCCTTCCTCCTCCTCCTCCTCCTCCTTTCTATTTTTGACCTACTTGGGGTGCCCCTGTGTGGATACTTTATGCCACCTCACCTTGCTTCATTGTCAGCCGCTTTAGCAAAAGTCTTTTTCATTTTCCACTAGATGACACCTATCATTGTTTGTATATTTTCTCACTCCCTTTTTAACCCCTTTGAAACTTTTAGATATGTCACTTAATGAATAAATGAGAAAAGGTGAAGGTGGGAACAAATAAGCCAAAAGACAGACAGACAGAGCTATTTTGACAGCAAAAGGGGAAAAAAGAGGTGGGTTTCTTAGTTTGTTTTGCTGACATTTATCTCTGCTATTATGCCCCGCCAGTTCTGCATCCATCTTGGATGGCTTCAGCATGGATGTTTGGAACAAAGGGAGCTCCTTCAAACAAGTTCAGATTTGCCCATCATTCCAGGCTTGTCAGTTCTATTTCACAGCAGTGCTTGAGTTTTCTCCCTGTCACATGCTCTCTGCTTCTCTCTCAACAGGAGTCTGAGTTCTTAGGCACGCAGAGTTGGGATGTGTGGATGCAGTGGAGGAGGAGAAGCACAGCAGGAGAAGTGGCTATTCACTTAAGAGTGATCCTGTTCACAAAATCTTCCCACTAGTTGAAATGCCAACTAGCAAACTGCTTAGGAGCATAGGAAAAAAAGAGGTCCAGGTGAAGGAATGCCAATCCAACAGGAAAGAAAAGGTGAAAATATTGAAGTAGGAAGCACCTCTGAAATAGCTGTCAGCTTTATCAAGTAGACCAGACAGCAAAGATGGCCAGGTAAGATAATTCTTCATTATGATAAAGCTGCATTGACAAATTTGAAAGTAAAATCTCCTGCCATTATCTTGGGAGGCCCTTCTGAACCACATCCTCTACCTATTATGCAGCTGCCATGTTATCTCTTAACTAACCATTCCTTAGGCAGCATCTCTTTCCTCCATCTCCAAAGGTGTCTCTCACATACCATTGGGATAGCTCACAGCTGAACCTTTTCAAGGAAAGGTCTATAATTCTGTAGTTAGTCTACACTTAGCAATAGCACTTAGACTTATATACCACTTCACAGTGTTTGACAGCCCTCTCTAAGTGGTTTTCAGAGTCAGCCTATTGCCCCCAACAATCTTGGTCTTCATTGTTCCGACCTTGGAAGGGTGGAAGGCTGAGTCAACCTTGAGCCAGTCAGGAGCAAACTCCTGACTGTGGGCAGAGTCAGCCTGCAATACTGCATTCTAATCACTGCCCCATCACAGCTCCATACTTCACTTGAAAAGACTGCAAATTTATGCTCAAAGGGGAAAGACTTTTGATTCCAATGTGTAATTTTTAGCTGAATTAAAGTTAACTATTTCCCATTCCCCAAAGTACAGTGGCCAACATAACCAATGATGATGATCAGTGAGTTTCTACAGGATATTTTAGGGGGCAGGAGAAAGGGTGTTGTGCCACTGTTACTACCTACAGGCCCATAAGTCTTATGGACTTCCACACCAAGATGCTATCTGCCTCAAATGGAGTTTCAGGTGTAGTTTTGAATTTTCCTGCAAGTGAATTTGTGGTCTTCCTGTGCTGAAAATTCAATAGATTCTCTCTGAAGAGACAAACTAACAGCATCCACTGAAAAGGTAATTCTGCTTTAATGGATGATTCAGAAACCTTCCTAAGGGGACATCTATCATTCAACTGGTCATTCACAAAGGTTGATAAGCTAGGACAAGCTATTAAAGCAAGAAGCCGAGAGATTATTTTCCTCCTAATCTAAAGGACAACAAATCCTGAAAGAACAAGGAGTCCAAATGCTATTTGGTGGTATCTTTTCAGAATGATGTTTGGGAAGCCAAACAGATATGCCGATATCTCCTATCATTTGAGAGGGCCGTAGCTAAAGTATCTGCTAGTGTTCTGGAAAAGTCACTACAAGTGGTTTATAAAATACTAAATACCTTAATTTAAGATTGATACAGCACTCAGATCTAAATTCTCATCTCTAGTTTTTTTTATCGTTTTCTCTACCCATCCACAACAGAACAAACACTGGTACAACCTCTGTCTAATAATGTATCCTATAAATATAAATTTTCTAAATAAATAAATAGATCTCCTCCAGCAAACTGAAGTTAACTGCAGTTTGCCATAGCATGTGCCATGCCAAGTTTCCATAAATATCTTTCTTATGTTTAGTACCACAAACGCTAAATAAAGGCAGGCTGGAGTAATCTAAAAAGAAAAAAATAGTTGGCCTGAGGTTGTGACCTAATCAAAATCTATATATCCCCAAATTCATTCTTAAGGCTTTGTCAGTCCAAGGTAAAGATGATGGGGTTTTTTTTTCTCCTTCCATATTGTACTGTATGAGCTTGAGATGTTTTGATGAAGCTCCAGGCAGCTATCTTCTGCAGATGTTTTCTCTTATCATCAATAGACTTGTCTGATTATACCCATGTTGATCATGTAACCCAGGGGTCTTCAAACTTGGCTCTTTTATGACTTATGGACTTCAACTCCCAGAATTCCTTAGCCAGCGTGCCTGGCTAAGAAATTCTGGGAGTTGAAGTCCACAAGTCATAAAAGGGTCAAGTTTCAAGACCCATGATGTAACCTGTTGAAAGACTGTGAGTAATCCAGGTGATTGCGTTCATGTCCTTTATATAGCTTTTAGACCCATTCATCTGATCAGGGTTTTGGTGCTCTTGTGTGTCTCTTTCGAAAAGCCGAGAATATGCTTTTTATATTAAAAGAATGCAGAGGGAAAGTAATAATTATGTTATCGATCCACAACAGAGTCTTGTTTGCTTTGGCAAGTAAAATTTGCGGGGGGGGGGAGAAAAAGTAATTTTACCCAACTGAAGAAATCTATCTTAATATCATTCATATGGCAATAAATAGCATTAAGTAAACCAATCCAAGCATAGATCATGCAACCCTAAACCACTTGGAAACACAAGATAGATTTTGTTCCAGTCAGATAAATCACTTATTTTCTCAGGGAGCAATATTTACAGCAGTAGAAGGGGAGCAAATTAACACTATTTTTTAGCGTAGGGAAGGCCCAGGGGTGGAATTAAAAACCATAGGCTCATTGATTCCCCCTCTTTTCACTTTATTTATTTATTTTTCAATAATAGGATCCTACAAATCTACTCTTTTACTGAACTGGATTTGTACAAAAAAAATCATAGTGCTGCTTATTCCTCTCTCTCTCTCTCTCTCTCTCTCTCTCTCTCTCTCTCTCTCTCTCTCTCTCTCTCTCTCTCTCTCTCTCTCTCTCTCTCTCACATCATCTGACATCTATCTATGTATCTCTCTATATATCTGTCTCTATCTATCTCTCATCTCTCATCTGTCTGTCTTCTATCTATCTATCTATCTATCTATCTATCTATCTATCTATCTATCTATCTATCTATCTACCTATCTCTCTCTCATATCTATCTATCTATCTATCTATCTATCATCATCATCTGACATCTATCTAGCTATGTATCTCTCTATATATCTGTCTCTATCTATCTCTCATCTCTCATCTGTCTGTCTTCTATCTATCTATCTATCTATCTATCTATCTATCTATCATCATCATCATCTGACATCTATCTAGCTATGTATCTCTCTATATATCTGTCTCTATCTATCTCTCATCTCTCATCTGTCTATCTATCTATCTATCTATCTATCTATCTATCTATCTATCTATCTATCTATCTATCTATCTATCTATCTATCTAATCTATCCACTCTGTGTGTGTGTATATGTATGTATGTGTGTGTGTGTGTGTTCCTGAAGGGGTTATTTTTTGGGGGGGGATTTTTGGAAGTGGTTTGCCATTGCCTCCTTCTTAGGGCTGAGATAGAGGAACTGGCCCACAGTCACCTAGCTGACTTGGTGCCTAAGGCAAGACCAGAACTCCTGGCCTCCTGGTTTCTAGATGCCTTAACCCCTACACCAAACTGGCTCTCCAATTTGATCAATCATTTAATTAATTAATTAATTAATTAATTAATTAATTAATTAATTAATTAATTAATTAGATTTCTATGCTGCCCTATTCCAAGAACTCAGGGCGGCTCACAACATGGATACTAACATGAAGAAATCTGATATTAAAATACATTATAAAACCCAATAATTAAAAAGAAAACCAATCATCCAAAAACAGACATACAAACATACATACACTGGCTGGGGCCAGGTGTTAACTGCCCCAGGCCTGCCGGCAAAGATGGGTCTTCAATGATTTACGAAAGGCGGAGAGGGTGGGGGCGACACTGATCTCCGGGGGGAGTTGGTTCCAGAGGGCCGGGGCCGCAACAGAGAAGGCTCTTCCCCTAGGCCCCGCCAGGCGACACTGTCTGGCTGATGGGACCTGGAGAAGGCCGACTCTGTGGGCCCTAACCGGCCGCTGGGATTCATGGGGCAACAGACGGTCCCGCAAGTAACCTGGTCTGATGTAGGGCTTTATAGGTCATGACCAACACTTTGAATTGCATTCGGAGACCAATTGGTAGCCAGTGCAGCTCGCGGAGTAATGCCGAAAGGTGGGCATTTCTGGGCAGGCCCAACACTGCTCGCGCGGCTGCATTCTACATAACCTGAAGTCTCCGAGCGTTTTTCAAAGGTAGCTCCATTACGTTCATAGAGCAGGATAGGAAGGATGGAATCTGAAACAATTAATAATTTGAAAAGCTAAAAAAAAGAGACTAAAATGCACAAAGTTAAAAAAATAATTATTTGTGTTCAGTTTGATATAACATCATGCTGAAATCTGTCCTCAGTTGTTCAAATATTTCCTTCTGTGGCCGAAGGTTATCTTTTTTTTTTTAGCTATAACTCAGTGAAGTTAAAATAGTGATTATCTTTTCCTATATAACAATCTCCAATTTCAGAAGGACCTTCTAATGTCTTCCTTATGGCAGGAAACACAGAAAAACCCTGATTGCGAGAGAGCTTGTGCCTCTGGTTTTGAAGAGGATAAATCAACAAAACATGATCTCCGAAACCATGAATCTTGTCAAAATATATGGCACCATTTTAGTGGCTTAATTTTGTGAGGGTTTTTTTTTTTACAGGATATATAGTTTTATTTCGAGATTCAGACCCAGAACCCATTAGTATCTTGATTGGTTCGAGGCTGCTTTTCTAATTTCTTTTAATTGTGTGTCATAGTGCACATTTGTTTCGTGCTTCTTACGTTTTGAGTTTTTGTTAATTTGTACTATCTGATCACTGATTGAAACAAAAGGATTTTATTTATTTCCACACATTTGCTCTTGACTTTCAGTACAAACTGAAAAACTGCTTGCAAATCTCTGGTACAAACCAATAAGAGTAAGAGGTGTTATTTTTTAAAAAAAAAAGAAAGAAAAAAGAAAGACAGAAAAGAAATAGCCCTCTCACAGTCAATTTCATGCTGCCACAAGTTTGTCAGTTGAACCTTGTCGCCTGTTTTTTGTTTTTCCTACCATTTCCTGCCTAATACATTTGCTGCTTTGCAAAAAAGCTTATAACTGACACAAGGTGTGGAGATGTTTTCGAAAGTGTACAAAGGAAAGAATAGCACTGGAAAGAAACTTTGGCCAAATAAGAGATGCTGAAGAATATGAAAGAGCCAGGCTATAAACTGGGTGGCTGTGAGTTTTAATTCTGCCTTAGGCATAAAAGAAGGGTAGGTGACGTTGGGCCAATCCCCAGGAGACCATGAGCTCTAGTCCTTAGACAAGAAAGCCAGTCACTTGTCCTGGCAGTTGCAGGAGTCAACATTGAATTGAAGGCACAGTGTCTCTGTGTTTGTGTGTATACATACCTTCAAGTCAGGGTTGACTCTCGGCAGCTATCTGGAAATAATAATAATAATAATAATAATAATAATAATAATAATAATAATAATAATAATAATAATAATAATAAGTCCATCTTATATATTGACATAGGACCTATTGGAAGGGACCTTGGAGGCCATCTAGTCCAACCCCCTATACCATTTCAGACAAATGGCTGTCCAGTCTCTTCTTTAAATCTTCCAGTGTTGGAGCATCCACAACTTCTGGAGGCAGGTTGTTCCACTGGTTAATTGTTCTAACTGTTAGGAAGTTTCCCCTTATTTCTAGGTTGCTTCTCTCCTTGATTAGTTTCCATCCGTTGCTTCTTGTCCTGCCTTCAGGCGCTTTGGAAAATAGCTTGATTCCCTCTTCTTTGGAGCAGCCCCTGAGATACTGGAACACTGCTATCTTGTCACCCCTGGTCCTTCTCTTCATTAGAATAGACATACCCAATTCCAGCAACCGTTCCTTATATGTTTTAGCCTCCAGTCCCCCATAGATTTGTCTTTTTACCTGACAGATAATTGTGTCCTATATTTGGAAATGCCTCACTCCAAATTACAGTGGACTTGATCATTGGGGTACATTTATTCAGCTTGCATGTACATTTTGCATTTGTTAATGCCTGGGATTCATAAGTCAGACCTCTGAACATAGATAGGAAGGTATAAACTTTGTCAAACTTTGATATCACTGTTCAGTATGATAGGAAAGTTGAGTGGAAGTGATGATAGTGGTACAATTGGTATCTTATGCTACAATAAAAGTCCAGTTCACACACCATGTAATAGAAAGTCTGATTTTCCTGTCTTAGGCTTGCTATCAGCAATTTATGAGCAAAAGTAGACAAATCTAGCATCATAGTTTCAGTAATGGTTTCATAGATACATGAAGACATAGCGTGATTTGTTTGGATTCAGAAGCAGTTGGAACCCCGCCACGAGATATTTTTCACACTAAGTCTGTAGTATAAACCCATCCTCTTGAGATTTGTTGAAGAAGACACATTTAATTAAATCAAAGCGCCATGCAATGTGTGAATCCAGCAATGATGTAGGAGGTGATCAAACACCAAAATCAAAAGCTGTATTTATACTCATGGTGGAAAGAGGTAGACCAATGCTCACATTCAAGTGGTTAACAAGGTTGGGTCACCTAGGATGTTTGGGTCCCCAATTTTATTCCAGCATCCATCATGTCTTTAGCAAATTCTATTCTAAGGAATTTCAGGCCTTCAGATAATGTTAATGAATCATGATTGGAACACAAAGCTGTTTGAAGGCTCCAGTTCATTCTCTAGTAATTTAATCTCCCCACACTAGGAATGTACATGTTTATGCCTCTTGGCTGTTGAATTGGTGGGAACACAGTTGCCTTGGATGCGCTAAATGCATTGCAGTAATTGTGAAAAAAGTAGTAAAGAAGTAAAGACAAACTAAAGAATTAGACCTTATGCTTAAAAGGGGCTGTGAAAGCCTGAAAGGTGTACTTCACAATGTTAAGGATTGTCCTCTCCAGCATAATCTCCACTGCAATTCATACATAGTAAAACTGGAAAAAGTAGGTGAACAGCCAAAATGATCAAGAGATTGGATTCTCCATATGAAACTGAGCTTTGGGACTTGTCTAAAATACAAGTTTAGGGGAATGTGTATGTATTCCAATCTGTATAAGGAATGGTTGCTGGAATTGGGTATGTCTGGTGACATGATAGCAGTGTTCCAATATCTCAGGGGTTGCCACAAAGAAGAGGGAGTCAAGCTATTCTCCAAAGCACCTGAAGGCAGGACAAGAAGCAATGGATGGAAACTAACAAAAGAGAGAAGCAACCTAGAACTAAGAAGAAATTTCCTGACAGTTAGAACAATTAATCAGTGGAACAACCTGCCTCCAGAAGCTGAGTGTACAATACATGAATGTGTCACTCAGCTCTTTAACAGATGTATCTCTCACCGCAACCTCAATTTACAGTTCCTTCAGATGTGTGAATTGGACCTTTTATAAACTCCCCCAATAAGAAAACAGCAACATAAAAAAATATTTTTCCATATCTATTCAATGGTGCTAGATCAAGGAGACACCTAGGGTTTTTCCAACTGCTTCTTACTAACACTTATGTCCACGCTCAGACCAATGCTTTCCAAGTGGCATCATTATAGTGATATAAAGTCACAGTAAGAGAAAATTGGTTTACAGTTTTACGGCATCTATATTTCACAAAAGCCTTGGTCCAGAAATAGATAGATGAGAGAGAGAGAGAGAGAGAGAGAAAGAGAGAGAGAGAGAGAGAGAGAGAGAGAGAGAGAGAGAGAGAGAGAGAGAGAGAGAGAGAGAGAGAGAGAGAGAGAGAGAGAGAATAAATGATAATAGATAGACAGACAGACAGATAGAATTTTCTCACTTAGTTTTATATTTTTTTAAATAAAACACCACACTACATGTGTAAAGTTTTCTATTTTAGTGGTGTCCTTGAAGTAGCTGTCAAGGTGGTTGGCTAGGAGGATTTTATTGTGATATTGAATAGTGTAAATTTGGGATCTAGTTGTGCCCTTTGTACCCAATTGTAAATAAACTCAAGTTTGTAGGGAGGGAGGTAAAGCTATTTCAATGCAGAGACTATATTCTGCCTTAAGTGTTATTTGAGAGCATACATAGACCTGTATTAGCCAGGGAATGGTGCTATTGCATTTAAATTACATGTTTTCTCAGCCTTTCCTTAAAGAGGTAGAAAAACGCATGAGATGTCTACAATTTGACTTCCATCTTTCCATAATGGAGACTTTGAATAACAATGGTAGATTGGTATAAATTATGTTTAATAAAAAAAAAAAAGACAGCCCAGGAGATATTTTTTATTTTTATTTTTTTAAAAAAAATCTTGCCTGATTAAGAATTCTAAAAGCCTGCATGCTTTTCTAGGTTAATTTGACTGTGATGATTTTGGATAGATTTTGACTTTTTTTTTTTCCTTTTTAACAGACTGATACAAAAAAAGTAATTATGTGGAAGGGGAAAAAAAATCAGACTAATTGCATTTGGCATTGCATATCCAAAAACATTTGGCAAAGATAGAGCTAAAATAACATGTACAATATACTCTGTTGACCCATGCATTGGTTAGAGACATTTAAATCAAGTGGCACAGGCTAAAATGAATGCAGATTTCAGAAACCACCTCAACCTGGCACCTGTCTACTCTACAAAAATGAGCACATTCAGTTTTGTCCCTTCCAAAATTTCATAACTGCCTCCAAAGTGTGGAAAGCTGAGAAGACTGATCTTCAAGGTCTACTCCAGCGGTTCTCAACCTTGGCAACTTTAAGACTTGTGGACTTCAACTCCCAGAATTCCTCAGCCAGCTTTGCTTTGAAGTCCACAAGTCTTAAAGTTGCCAAGGTTGAGAACCCCTGGTCTACTCCCTGTTTAATAGAGTTTTCCGGAGTTTCCAGTGGAAAAGCAACATGTGGGTTGAGTTTAAAACTCTTTCACACATACCACCTCATGGGAAGCAGTAGATGGGAAACTTCTACTGAAGAAATGTCAATGCAATAGTCATGTCGAAATGAGAATGGCAAACAAAGTTGTGGTAGTGTATTTCAGTGAACAACAGCATATGTTTTGGGCAGTAGGGAAACATATGAACTGTTATCTTCTTCCCTCCCTCCCTTCTTCATTCCCTCCCTCCTTCATTCCCTTCCTTCTTTCCCTCCCTCTTTTTTCTTTCTCTTTTTCCTTCCTTCTTCCCTACCTCCCTCTCCCTCTCCCTCCCTCCCTTTCTTTTCCTCCCTCCCTCCCTCCCTCTTTCTCTTTCTTTCTTTCTGTTTCCTTCCTTCTTTTCTTCCTCCCTCCATTCCCTCCCTCTCTCCCTCCCTCCCTCCCTTCCTTTCTTCCTTCCTTCCTTCCCCACCCATATCATATTGAAACAATTCTTATGGAAAGAAGCTAAAATATAGAATACTTTTTGTGAAAGACTACATAAAAATAAGGTTGGATTGGCTTGCCCTGATATTTACATAGTTTTCTCCCTTTTATATTGGGTCTTCCAACTTGTTGGTATTGTGTAATTGAAATACTTCTTTTTTGGAACATTTGTCCTCCTTTCCCCTTTCTTTATTTACCTTACGACACAATAAGTAAAAAGAGATATACATTTCGTGGCACCTTGGTGCCGACTCTGTTTTCTGGGTTAGATAAATGCAAAATAAAGTAAAATAAAATACGACTGCAATTATTTTGAAATGAATGTTACCGAAATTCAGCTGGGAAAGCGGGGGTTGGGGGTGTTAGAAAATTGTGCCATCAAACCCCACCACCACCACCCTTTACCTCTCATTTTGTTTGTTTCACGCACTGAGGAGAAGCTGTGTGAACTGTTTGTTTGCCTGGTGCGATCGTGCACCTGTTCTTAATCTGTCAAGTACAAGTAGGATGTTTTCAGTTGGCGCAGGTTTTATTTGTTTGCCTGCTTTTATTTTTAACTTTAGAATAATGCTCTGTTATGACTGCAAAAATGAAAGGGAAGCAGGCTGCTGGAAAAAAAAAAACAGAGTCACACTTTTCTCCATCATAAAACTCATCTTTGACCTGAAATTGGTCATTGTCTGTCAGCCCAATTCACCCTACAGGATGGTTAGGAAATGTCTAGAAACTTAGCAGGCTTCTTGAAACTCCTTGGTGAAGTAGTAGGAAACAAACATCAGAAATAGATGAAGGAATGTATGGCGGACAGGAACTGACCAAGTCTTATTTTTACTGTGATCAGAATTACTGCTTTTGTTTTCTGCAAAATTCAGCTTTTTTTTTAATTTTTAACTTTTGCTAGTATCATTGGTCATGCATGGAAACTCTGTGGTCAGAGATGCTACATATTCTAAGCTCTCAGTTAGCTTTTCCTAGCGTGCTATCTTCTAAAATCTGTGTTTATAATCCAACTTTGGAGATTCAAGACTAGAGGAAAGAGACTCTAGAGACAAATAATTTGAGAGATTGTTGCTAGTATACTCTACATAACTTGCTTCCCAAAGCTCTTCTCTTTAGCTACAATGGAAGCAATAGTTTCATCTCTGTTTCTACTCTGGGAAGACTAAATCAACTTTGGCTTCATTTCAGAAGGACTAGATTAAACTTTGGGATGCTCCAAAATAATAACCTCAACCAGACCATCCTCCAGATGTCTGAATCTCCATTGCTAGAAGCCCTGTCCCTCATGGATCAGGCTCCACACATTTGAATGTGCCGTGGTTGGAGAATTTGGGATGAATTAATCTTTAGTCTCTCCCAGTAAGACCATGTAAAAATTACTTCACAAGACTATACAACAGATTTACCAGATCCACACGCAAGGTTCCAGAGATGTTTCTTACAAGATGACAGGCAGCATAAAATGCTGCAAGTACACAACAGTCCTATAATTGGACTGACAAATTGTGAAGTATGATGCAGTGAGGGGTGCAGCTATAAATGGTTACATCATTAGGTGGTTTCAAGCTTTTTAGTTCTACAAACAGATATTATCTTAACCTTGAAGGCATAAATTGGAAAAGCATTGTCAATCCACCACTCAGTATTTTTAGTTATATTAAACTTTATCCCCATCACATTTCACAAGGTTGACTAGCTCAATGACAACATTAATAACAACCCATTTTCAAAAACAAAACTCTTAAATTTCCAGAATGAAATTCTTAAAATGTTGTCTCTCCCCTCTCTCCCAGCCCAAACCCAAAGCTTTGAATGTTACTTCCAGCCCACCTTTACATTCTAGCTCAGATGCCTTCTTTTTTTATATATATATAAATTTTTTTTATTAAAACAATCAACATTGAACATAAAAACATATTATGCAGTAATCATCATGGCACCTGATATACAATGCTATGCATTAGTCTTTGAAAACGTCTGAGTTAGTAAGCCTTTTTCCCACTCCTCGCGTCTAGCCTCAACTATACTCGTTGTGCTAATAGTTCTGGTGTCCACCATCCCTGGATCTTGCAGACCAAGATCAGGTGGATTTATGAGGCATCTCTATCATAATATATCCTTTTCTATATGCAGCTGTAAGTTATGTTAGAGATGCAAGGGGAGTAATGTGGTTCCTAGACTATAATTAGATAGCTTGAGATGTTGACATGTTCCCATTTTGACAGCTAAATCAATGCTATTGAAAGCAGTTTGTAGGCGTTCATGACAGCCTCAGGATTAATACTGCTAGTCTGCCTCAAAATGGCTCCTGTTTATAGGCAGGTAAAACAGTAATAGGATTCTGTGGTTGAATTTAGGGAGGCTTTAAGTAGATAGTAAAATAATGGCTTCCCATAACCATGGGCAGGATCCGGTAGCTATTTCGTTGTCTGGCCTTCATGCATTTCACATGAGTGTTGGCAGTATTTTTTCCTGATTCCCCTCAGTTTTTATTTATTCATTTATTTGCTCATTCAAGGCAGAGAAGGGTATTCCGTGAAACTCTCAGAACCCCCTAGATGACGTCTAATGGCACTCCTGCATATTTATTTCCAATCATTTTGCATCAGAAATATGAGCTTTACATAAGGTTAATAAATGAGAAAGACAGCACTCTGCCATTCAGCATTAAAAGGACGGAGAAGAAAGAAGGAGAAAACCTACTTCATGAACAGATACGTAGCTACCCACTTGGCATACGTATTCAACAATCCCATTAAACTTGAATCCAGTTTCTCTAAATTGCCTCCCTGGTTCTCTCATAGGTATATGATGTATTTCTCATTCATCACTTTCCCCTCTTAAAAAACATTCAAGGGGACCTACGGAAAATATGGTAGTCCTCAATTTATGGCCACAATTGAGCCCAAAGTTTCTATTGCTGAGTGAGACTAAGTGAGTTTAATAAAGGAAAATAAAAACTCTTACAGGAAAAATCTGGATAGCAAGGGAGGGAAAAGTCTCACCCGGATTCACCATGGTGGTTTCTTATGCTTAGATGATCTTGTGACTTGCGGTTGGTGCGGCTAGGTGAACGGCCATTTTTGGCGGTCTTCTGCTCCGTTGGCCCTCGGAGTCAGCTCAGACAGCTAGAGGAGCCGCTGCTCCTCTGCAGCCGAGCATAGCCTCGTTGAGGGTGGCCGCGCCCTCCAGGTGCAACTTTCGACCCCCGTCGGGGTCTACCGACGGAGGGAAACTAGCCGGACGAGGAGAGAAGCCTCTCCGTGCGGCTAGAGGCGCCGCGAACCGGGCCCATTTTGCAAACTTTCTCATCACAGAGAGATGGTGCCACGGTCGTAAGTGTGAAAAACAGGTCCTAAGCCACTTTTTTCAATGCCGCTGTAACTTCAAACGGTCACTAAATAAAATGTTGTAAGTCGAGGACCACCAGTTCTCAAAAACTGGTTGAAGCTATGTTTGATTGCAGTGGGAATCCTACAGGTGCAAAAATGGAAAGTGGTGTTAATTCCCACAATGGAAAAATGGATAGGAAAAAATGAAGGAGATGGTAAAACTAACTGTTTTAGTGAAAAAAATTATCCAGTTTTGTTTCCACTTGGAAACCGCTTCTGGACTTTATGCTGTGAGCAGACAAAAAAATATATATATGAAACTTTGATTTTAGGTTTTGATTAATTTTGTCCTTATAGAAATGGATAGCACTCACTAAATATGCAAAGCAAAAAGTTGAAGTTGTAATGGTACAGTAATGACTACTGTAATGCTCTCTACATGGGGCAACCTTTGAAGAATGTCTGGAGACTTCAAGTAGTTCAGAATGTGGCTGCGCGAGCCGTCTTGGGTCTCCCAAGACACGCTCATATCACTCCAGCCCTCCGTGAGCTGCACTGGCTACCAATTGGTCTCCGAACACAATTCAAAGTGTTGGTTATGACCTATAAAGCCCTATATGGCAATGGGCCAGGATACTTGCAGGACCGTCTTCTGCCCCATGAATCCCAGCGACCGGTTAGGGCACACAGGGTTGGCCTCCTACGGGTCCTGTCTGTTAGACAGTGCCGTTTGGCGGGACCTAGGGCTAGGGCCTTCTCTGTTGCTGCCCCAGCCCTCTGGAACCAACTTCCCACAGAGGTTCGCACTGCTTCCTCCCTCCTAGCCTTCCGGAAAATGTTGAAGACACATTTATGCAGACAGGCTTGGGGCGTGTGAGCTGCGCTCTGCCCCTGGGCCTTTGATTGGGACTGTGTGTTGTATGAGTGGGTATAGTTTTATAGTTTTTTATATTGTATACTACTATTTTAATTGATTTATATTTTGTACTTGTATTATTTGCTGTGAGCCGACCTGAGTCTGGGGAGAAGGGCGGCATATAAGTCAAAATAATAAATAAATAATAAATAAAATAAATAAATTTTGTATTCCACTACACCAAAACCAACTCCCAATTTACCTTTCCCTATTCCCCATCATTTTTGAGTCTAGTATTTTATACTATAACAAACTTTATTTTTTTAAAAAAAAAAAATCTTGCTGAAGTTATGTGGAAGCTAAGAGGAAAAAAAACAACAACAGCTGCTTATAAATCCAGCTAAATCCTAGAAAGAATGAGAAAAACAGAAACGACAATGCCAAGAACCTAGATGTAAGATTATTAAGTTGAAAGTCTGTAACTCAAAAGTAAGAACAAAAACACCAGTTACCTTTTGAGGGCAGTGTCTGATGTTGAGGCAAACATCTGAAAAAATAGAAGTCAGAAGGTAAATAAAAGTGAGAGCGCTTCACAGATTGGGGGCAGCCACAAAAGGAGCTCACCGCTTCGCTTTTTCTCAGATATTTCACAGAATGTGTAAGGGAGTGTCACATGTGCCATCTCACCTCTTTTGATTTATTTGTTCCATTTTGATGCCCTTGCAATCAATCAAGGCTTTGGCAGTTCATAAGAGCACACATGCATAATACAATAAGAGAAGCCATAATAAAAACAATGATAACGCACACTTAAAGTTGCCTTAAAACCAGAACAAGATTTTACAGCCTGACCTTAACAAGATAAAGAGAGGCTGTCTCTTTAATCTGCTTCTGAAACATGGTCAGAGAAAGTCTGATTTCTGATGGAAAAGTTTTCTACAACTCAAAGGCTTTTCTTCCCAGCTTCAGTGCTTCCGATTTCTCAGTAGTCGAGAATTACTAACAGTTTTCTCCCTATCGGTTGGGTTTATTCTAGCTGGGGGAAAAGTAGACCTACAGGAACCTTAGTGCCAGCTTGCCAAGGATTTTATAGGCTAATATCAGCATTTTTAAAAAAAACAACCATCCACAGATTGCAGTATAGGTGTAATATGTTCGTGTCATCTAACGGCCAATTAGCATGTAAACCAAGTGCAGTTTTCTGTTGCTCTTTATGCAAAACACACTGCAATAGTCCAAGGCTGAAATGATGAGGGACTTCTTAAATCCCAGTGCAATTTGGTATTCGGCCCAGGTATCTACTGCTGTTGTTGTTCCAGCCACAATTGTAGCCCTTCTAATCATTATGTCTCCACTTCATTGTCAGCTTGTGTCCATCCCAGCTCTACCTACTTCCTCTAGCTCCCCTCCGAAATCTCCCAAATCGATCCCACTCATCTTTTTCCAACCATGTAATCACAAAAACAACCCAAGTAAATCTAAAAATCAAATGGAAAAAGAAAATAAATCAAAATATCCTAACCTTCCTACCCTAAACTGTGACCTAAGCATCATTTCTTTCTTTCTTTCTTTCTTTCTTTCTTTCTTTCTTTCTTTCTTTCTTTCTTTCTTTCTTTCTTTCTTTCTTTCTTTCCTTCCTTCTTTCTTTCCTTCTTTCTTTCCCTTTCTTTCTCTTTCTCTTTCTCTTTCTCTTTCTCTTTCTCTTTCTCTTTCTCTTTCTCTTTCTCTTTCTCTTTCTCTTTCTCTTTCTCTTTCTCTTTCTCTTTCTCTTTCTCTTCCTCTTCCTCTCTCTCTCTCTCTCTCTCTCTCTCTCTCTCTCTCTCTCTCTCTCTCTCTCTCTCTCTCTCTCTCTCTCTCTCTCTCTCTCTCAACATCTGGGTTGTCCATTCATTTGTTCTACAGAAGTATTCCACCTTCTACAAATTAATGCATGCAATCATACCTACTTGGAACCTTGGGGAGAAAAATCAACTATCTAATTTTGGAATATATCAATCACTCATTGTTTATTCATTTATTTTAAAGCATTTGCAAAATATCAGTAGCATTCTTCTTAGAGAAGGAAATGCTTGTTAACAAAAGTTTCTGTCTAGATGAGCATGGGAAATAACAGACTAACAGAGCTGGAAGAGACCTTGGAGGTCTTCTAGTCCAGCCCCCTGCTCAAGCAGGAGTTCCTATATCATTCTGAACTGTCCAGTCTCTTCTTAAAAACCTCCAGTGATGGAGCACCCACAACTTCTGGAAGTAAGCCATTCCACTGGTTAATTGGAAATTTCTTTTTAAATCTAGGTTGGATCTGTCTTTGATAAATTTCCATCCATTGCGTCTCTTCCTCCCTTCAGATGTTTTGGAGACTAGGTTGATTAAACCATAATTAAAAATATTTTCTTTCTTTCCCTCCATACCTTCCTCCTGCAGGAAATGTCTTTTTCAGATCAGGAGAAACGGTCTCCAAAGTTGTGATAGTTGATCAAATATAGTACCCATATTTGAGATTAGAAATTCTTATCACAAAACTGCTCCACTGTCCCATATTAAATAGAATCATTCAAACATACACAACCTTTCCCTGGAAGCAAAAATGAAAAAGAGTTGCCTCTCGAGGTTCAATCGGTTTATTCCTGCTCCCCCCACTGCCTTCTCCAATGCTTATCGTTAGTTGTGGCGTGCAGAACTTACTTTGGTTTAAGTAACCCTTACATATGACCTAATGTGGCTGTCTACTTTAGAAATTCCTCCTTACGGTGGAGGTCATTACATTAATGTAGTGAAATGTAGCATGCCAATAATTTGGTGCTTATTTTTCCTCTCTTGAGTTTCTGTCTTTCGGAGAGATGAATGAAAAGGAATGCAGCAAGAAGAATGACACCGTTTCAACTCTGAGGAAAAGCTGCAAAGATAACGTGCTTATAAAATGCATCTGAACTATATAGAATTAGATTTGATCATAAGTGTTGTTGTTTTTTTCTGGAGAAGCAGGAGGAAGAAGGGATCATAGAGTCATAGGGCTAGAAGGACCTTGGAGGTCTTTTAGCCCAAATCACTATCCAAGGACAAAGGATGGAGGAGAAGAAGGAGGAAGAGAAGACAAAGGAGAGGGAAAGGGAAAGGGGAGAAAGGTTCATTGTCCCTGAGGCAATCAACTTGTTGGTGTAACAAGTACACCACTCTAGTTAACATAAAAATGAAACAGTTTTCCATAGTTTCTCTGCAGAGAGTTTATCAAGGCAGTATTGGAAGACTGGTGATTTGTACCCAGTAAGATATTTATGCAAATATATCTACTATTTCTTAAGGCAAGAGGAACATTTTATGGCTGTTTTTTTGGCCCCTTCTCTCATTTATTTCATTTATAGGTAGGTAATGAATAATTTCTGGGTTTGGAGAAGAGATCATTTAAATTATCCCTGCATTGAGCAGCTACTGTAGGTTGACTTAAAGGTTATAGAAGCTTTTTGGCTAAGGGATGCTGGGTCCCAATTTCTGCTCTTCTGAGATTTGTAGATACTCAAACCATCATTATGTTTGATGCTAAGCCTGCAACAGCGAGAAGTTATCTTCCAGCCAGCCAACTGATCATAAGTTTTATGAAAACTGCCAAATAATGTGCATCCCAAGAAACCTCAGTCTCCAAAAATGCTCATTGTCTCACAATTTCCAATCATAGTACCTCCAATTCACCATCATTGTCTGTCATCCATCCAACTCTTCTACTTTCTCTATTTATTCACCTCTCAACCTCCAAAAATCTATCTCATTTATTCCTTTCCATCCAGTTTCCTTTTGTCCATTTGAGCCTCTTTCATTCTGACACCTGTCCATCATCCTACTTCCCAAAGTCAATTGAAAGTACACACACACACACACACACACACACACACACACAAAAATAGTAAGAATCGAGCTGAATTAAGCCAAGCACTTTGGAACTTTATATCACCCAAGGTCCAGCCAGATGTACATGGGAAGTTTACAGACCCAGATAGGAAGTGATGACCATTTTTTTATTTATGTTCCTCAGCAGCTGATTCTGATGTATGCTGCCTACAGTACATGGGGGATGGTGTGCAGCCATAAAAATAGTAGCCATTTAGGCTATGCACATGTGTGTTGATGGGGATTTGAAGGTCAACTTTCAGTCTTTAGACATGGGCATCACCTCTTGGAAAAATCTTACAGTAGTTGCATCTATCCCTGGGCTTGCGCAATTGATCTCTGTAGCATGTATATGTTCTCAGACATGTTTGATTTAAGATGTTCTGGACAGGTGCTAAGAGCATCCTCACACATGTCCCAAATCACATTTTGCTGTTTGGCTTTTGTTCACTGCCCAGTCTTGTATACAATATTAACCCAATCCTCCATGAATGTTAATATGTCCATTTTACAGAAACACATACACACACAAACACACCTGTAATTGGTGGTTGCTACTAGATTTGATTGCAGTCTATGGCTTTCTAGCTTCTTTTCTTGGTTCTGAATCTCCCCTCATTTAAATGGGTGAACATAACTTTTAAAGGTGTGAAAGGCTTAGAAAAACATTTTATTTATCCATATTTTCCATATCGTGCATGACTTCCCTTATCTACCTTTGCTGTAAGCCATAAAGGTCCTTAGCCTACATTGTTAGGAATCTTTGTGTTTTAACTTCTCTCTCTTTTATATTCCTTACTGATTGTTGAAGTCTCATTCTGAACAGAATGTGTGTTGCTGTTGCGTAGTTATGCCATCAATGGAATAATGATTTATTTCAGGAAAGGGAAATCAGCAGAACCCATAAAGTCGTTGCTTAATGTTGATGGGTTATTTTTTTCTGAGTAAAAAAGTGTCCCATTTCTACTGCAATTTCATCTTAATTCCTGCCCCTCAGAGCAAAAAGCATAATTAAAAAATATAATCCTGTTTTGAAAATGTACAGAACAGTCACCAGTTTTATTGTATCTAATGCTAGAAACGAGAGGAATTCAATTCACTTTCATCCTAGGATGTATAACCTTTATATAATGTCATGCACTGTTACACAGAAGTGAGATTCATTGGAATCAAAGAACAACAACAAGGAAAATATTGTGCCAGGACTGAAATATATGAAATCAGAAATTGGGAACTATTGCATTGCTTAAGAACACATTCAATATAATTTTTATTAAACTTTGTAGCTACAATGCTTAAAACTAATACAAATTGAACTTGGAGGAAGAGAAATGAAAAGAGAAAATTAAAAATGCAAGAAAAAAAGAAAAAGAAAGAAAAAAAGAAAAGGCACACACACACACACACGGAACCTTCATCACAACAAGTAAGGGTAGTCCTTGAGATATGCTGTGAGCTGCCCTGAGTTCCTGGAATAGGGCGGCATAGAAATCCAATAAATGATAAATGAATGATAATGATGAAGGCAACTGGAACAGGAATTTCCATCGCTAAGCAGTGTGATCATAAAGGATCACTTAGCAACCACGATCCTGCAGTTCCCAATTGCAATTATTAACTGAATTGCATGGGCCATTAGGCCAGGACTTCCTTGCAACTTCTTGCTGCCTTCTCACAACAAAGATTAGTGGGGAAACTGGCAGGAAGTTGCTGACAAGCAGGAAAGTGGCTGCTGCCATGTGGGGAAGGGCATGCAGGGATGTATGGGTAGATGAAGCAGTCTAGGAGCAACTTCTGACTTCCTGCTGGCTTCCTCATCAACTTTGCTTTTGAGTGTCCTTGGAGACAGCAGAACAGAAGACAAAACTGGGAAACTCACAGAAGACCCGCAAAGACCTGCAAATAGAAATAAAATGACTGTGGCACGAGGAAGTAAAGACAGTACCCATATTAATAAATACCTTGGGTGCAATCCCAAGACATCTAAGCACCATTTGAACACCTTCGGCCTTGACAAAAAACCCCTCTGTTAATTGCAAGTGGCAGTTTTATTTGGAACAGCTTACATCCTGCGATAATACCTTTAACACCATCAAACAACATCTGCCTATTCTCGGTCCTTGAGAAGGACTCAATAGGTGGATACAAATGCCAAGTCCAAGCTGAACATCTGGCTTGACTGGGCAAGCAACGATAGTGATAAATAGGCAGTTAGTCGATACCCTCCTACTTAATATGTCTGGGCTACATTTCTTCAGACTAAAGATAGATAGATAGATAGATAGATAGATAGATAGATAGATAGATAGATAGATAGATAGATAGATAGATAGATGGATGGATAGATGGATAGATGGATAGATGGATAGATAGATAGATAGATAGATAGATGATAGATAGATAGATAGATAGATAGATAGATAGATAGATAGATAGATAGATAGATGGATGGATAGATGGATAGATAGATAGATAGATAGATAGATGGATAGATGGATAGATGGATAGATGGATAGATGGATAGATGGATAGATAGATAGATAGATAGATAGATAGATAGATAGATAGATAGATAGATAGATAGATAGATAGATGGATAGATGGATAGATAGATAGATAGATAGATGGATAGATGGATAGATGGATAGATGGATAGATAGATAGATTAGATAGATTAGATAGATAGATAGATAGATAGATAGATGATAGATAGATAGATAGATAGATAGATAGATAGATAGATAGATAGATAGATAGATAGATAGATAGATAGATAGATAGGAGCATCTTGTGAGTCGTGATGGCGCAGTGGTTAGAATGCAGTATTGCAGGTTAACTCTGTCGACTGCCAAGAGTTCAGTCCTCACAGGCTCAAGGCTGACTCAGCCTTTCATCTTTCTTAGGTCAGTAAAATGAGGATCCAGATCGTTGGGGGCAATGTGCTGACTCTGTAAACCGCTTAAACCACTGTGAAGTGGTATATAAGTTCTATTGCTATTAATAAAGCAATTCACAGGGAAAAAAGTGAATAAAGATGGTAAATAAAGCTTGTAGGTCATCTAGTCAATTTACACAGATAAGAATTCTGCCACTATTGCAACTTTTAACATCTGTTAATGTCTCCACAAAGGGAACTATGTCACCTTCTGAAACATCTGTCTCCCTGACAAATAAACGTATCATTAGGAAATTTGTTGTTTTGATTTTCACACCTGAAGGGGTTTTGTGGCCCACATATAGGAAGTCTCCTGGGGGGGGGTGCTTTACAGAATTGAATGTTTATACTGAATATTTGATCTTTCCAGACAAACATTGGACATTCCGGTGATGGGTACCAATCTCTATGAGGGACATTTCCCTTTCAAATAAACTTATATTCACTTGAAAGAGAGAGAGAGAGAGAGAGAGAGAGAGAGAGAGAGAGAGAGAGAGAGAGAGAGAGAGAGAGAGAGAGAGAGAGAGAGAGAGAAACCTGTCAGTTTAAAATATCACAGCTTTTAATAGCTATTCGTTACTTTGCCATTTTTCCAGATTTGTTCTTCTTTAAATACAGGATTTTTAGAGTGGGTGTCTGTTTTGGGATATCAAATTGAAGGCAACAATTTATGGAAAGCTATTTAGAGAAAACAGAGATTGTAGCAGCTCAGTGAAAAGCACAATACACATTTTGCACTGGGTTGCAGAGGGTGTAAAATAAACTTTTCCATTAACTATCACTACTAAAATTATATACTTAACATTTTATACTTGATTTCTCACCTTCAGAACGTCTCAGTCATGTGACTGAGTTTTAAAGCACTATAAGGAAATTATTAGCATCTAAACGATTTCCATTTTAAAGGATGTTTAAGGTATTTATGAAAGAACAGTCTGTAAGTTCAGAGTTACAGATAATTCTAGACTTAAGCCATTTGGTTAAGTCTTGTCCTCACACTTACGACCATCTCAAGAATCCCCATGGTTAAGTGATTAAAATTCAGGCATTTAGCAACTGGACATATTTGATGATTGTGGCATGCCAGGACCGTGTGATCACTATTTGTGACCTTCCCAGTTAGCCTCAGACAAAAAAAATCAATGGGAGAAGCTGGAACCGCTTAACAACTGTATTAGCAATTGAACAATTGTGGCAAAAAGATTGCAAAACCAGGCATAGCTCAGTTTACGACTGCCTTGCTTAGCAACAAGTGGTGGTAACTTGAGGATCATCTGTACTGGGATTGATTTTGTAAGAATGGATGCAGAGGGTGAAGATCTCTTTCCATTAGGAATCCACAAAGCAATTCAAGCTTGAAATGCTTCAGCTTCAAAACAACAAGTTTGAATTATTCCCCACTTGAAATAAAGACTGTATTCTTGAGAATTTTGTTTTGTTGCCCCCAACAATCTGGGTCTTCATTTCACCGACATAAGAAGGATGGAAGGCTGAGTCATCCTTGAGCTGGTCAGGATCAAACTGCTGGCAGTTCACAGAGTTATGGATGGATGGATGGATGGATGGATGGAAGGAAGGAAGGAAGGAAGGAAGGAAGGAAGGAAGGAAGGAAGGAAGGAAGGAAGGAAGGAAGGAAGGAAAATAGCAATAGCACTTAGACTTATATAGTGCTTCACAGTACTTTACAGCCCTCTCTAAGCAGTTTATAGAGTCAGCTGCCAACAATCTGGGTCTTCATTTTACTGACCTTGGAAGGATGGAAGGCTGAATCAACCTTGAGCTGGTCAGGATCGAACTCCTGGTTCATAGTCAGCTTGCAATACTGCATTCTAACCACTATGCCACTACGACTTGAAATAGCAGAAACTGAAGGGAAGTAGAGAGAAGATGCTTGGAACCTAATTGAAAATGGTTCCATATAAAACACACACACACACACACACACACACACACACAGAGAGAGAGAGAGAGAGAGAGAGAGAGAGAGAGAGAGAGAGAGAGAGAGAGAGAGAGAGAGAGAGAGAGAGAGAGAGAGAGAGAGAGAGAGAAAACAACAGCAGCAGCCAGATGGCAAAGTCTATTGTATAATGGCTTGAAATAAAATGTTTTAACATGAAGGGCATGGGATAATAACTTCAGGGAACCAGGAAAAGATGCATGCAGGATTTTTATAACTGGTGTTTGTGTATGTTAAGTCTGGTCTACGCAGTCAGTGAAATTAAGCAGCAGAGTTTGCCAATGGCAGAATGAATTCCTCAAATTATATTTGGTGGAAATCACAGTCTTCTGTAGCACATAAGAAGTTATTTTGTAACTAGTCAAAACACCGGTCCTTCTACTTAACACACTTTTCTTTCCTTTTGGGGAAAAATATCATTTTCTATTTTTTTTTAACAAATTGCAGAAGAAAAATCAAGAATTATGTGGAAGGGATGTTTAGCCTAGTTTGATTTTACCCAAGTTTAGGGCAATCCAAAAGTTGGCCAAGATCTTTGACAAAATGGACGGCTGTGTCAAGTCAGGTCACAGTTTGTTGCAGTCAAAGACCAACACAGAATGAAACAATTAAGAAATTGTTTAAAATAAAAGAGGAATTAGACATAAAATGAAGATATAAAAGGAAAATGCATTCTATTCCATTCCATTCTATATTCTATTCTATTCTATTCTATTCTATTCTATTCTATTCTATTCTATTCTATTCTATTCTATTCTATTCTATTCCATTCCATTCTATATTCTATTCTATTCTATTCTATTGTTCCATTCCAATATATAAGATATATATATATCATGATATATATATATCATGTAGTTCTTTGAATCTTTGAAAGAAGGTCAAGATCTGTTGTACACAAATTTTGCTGTGGAGGAAAAATCTGAAGTGCTGAGTCAGAAACCTCTCACCCCAGCCAAAGCTCTGAATGGCTGCCAATTAATGAACACTTAATCTCTCTCTGATAAGGACAATGAGATACCAGAAGACCTTGTCTGAATGCCAAATTTGAGAACTAAAAGACAATTAAAGAGAACCTCTTATAAAGCAACTCAAAAAAATTACACTTTTTATGAGGGTTTTAAATAGTTCAAATAATAGCAATTAAGAACAAAGAATATATATATTTAATTCTAAATTTGTAAAAGCGATAAACTTAAAAAGCTAACTATGCAAACCAAAAAGAAGAAAGATACAGTAATACAGTTGCTTTTTAATAAACCAGAGATTGCAAACAAACCCATAGCTGAAATGAATGTTTGAACTCAGCCACTAGTTCATTGCTGAGTGGATGAGGTCACACAACATGCCAAACTGTAATCCCAGATTAAACAGATGCCATATTCATCTATCCATAAAAAATATAGACATATTTAGTTTAACAAAATGGCCTGAACCTACCAACCCACTGAAATAATGGCTGGGTTCCAACAGGACATTGATCCAAAAATCACTCGACCCTGTTTTAGTTTAGCCTAGCGTGTTGTATGTCTCCAAAAACTGAACAGTAAATTATGTGAACAGGCTCACATTCTTAATTCTTTTCAGGTATGATCTTCTCTCTGATTATTGTATTTATGTGAGTGGGAGGAACTAAATTAAACTTACTGGCTGCATCTCCTCTGTCATGTCTCCAGAAGAGCCATTTACCACCATCCTTCAATCTGTGATTCCCATTCTAATTTGATTTAGACTATGAGGGATTGGCCCGATAGCTTTAGCATGCGTCCTCACAACACACCAGTAGGTAAAGGTTTCCCCTGCCAATGAATCAATGAATCCCTCAGTTCAAAAAAGAAAAGTAATAATAATAATAATAGTAGCATTGATATTGTTATCGTTATTAATATTATCTGTTTAATTCTAATAAGATGAGTTTTTTTTTAGAATGTAATTGATATTGCTACTACTATTATTATTACTATTTTTCTTTTTTTGAATTGAGGGATTTATTGATATTGTTATCGTCATTAATATCATCTGTTTAATTCTAATAAGATGAGTTTTTTTTTAATGGATTGTTTTGATTTAGAGAATGTATATATTACATAGTTTAAAATTCTTGTTAAGATTATACAATAATTATGTTTGATGTAGTGGGGTTTTCTTTTGTTATACCCTGTAAGCATTCTGGGAAGTCGTGGGTTAGGGAGGGATTATAATTTTAGATATGATGTTTTCTCAACTGTATTTGGGGTTGGTGGAAGAATAATTAATTATTGTTACTAAAGGGTTGTCTGGGTGGCCTTTGGTGGAGTGAAGATTGATTTAATTGGAAGTTGATAAGAAGGGGGAATAATAGGATGGAGATAGAGAAGGATGAAGGTTATTTGTTTGAGATGTTTATTTTCAGTTGAGTTATTATCATTAGATGCATTGGAAAATGTATTTATGCTCTGTTTATGGATGATTGTTTATTTTAATACTATGATTTGATATGATTAGTCTCTTTTTTCTGTTAAAATTTAAAAAAAAACCAATAAAAATATTTAAAAAAAAAAAAAAAAGGTTTCCCCTGCCCAGTCGTGTCTGATTCTAGCTGAGGGAGCCAATGTTGACTGAAGACACTTCCATGGACATATGGCCAGCGTGACTATATGCCAAGGTGTGTGGTACCTATTTATTTACTTGCATTTGCATGCTTTTTAACTGCTAGGTTGGCAGGAGCTGAGGCAAAAATAGGAACTTACCCTGTCATGGGATGCTTGAGTCTCAAACTGTCAATCTTCTGGTCAACAGCCCAATGTCTTAAATGCTAGGCTACTGTGCCCTCCTCTACCACCAATACAGTATTAACATTGTCAACTAATGAGAAGATATCTTGTCCCATTCTAGTCCCTCCTGAAATGAGATGTTAACTTGGTCAAAACTCTCCCAGCGGGACAAGTAGTCTAGGCTGGTTCGTGGCAGATTTGGGGGCTTAAATTCTCCATCTTATGTTTTGGTGTTGATCAGGTTGAATAACCTTTTAGGGCTACAGGATGGGCTTAATATTTTTGAATATTGAATAGAGTTTGAATTGCATGGGCAGGCGAAATGGGTCAAGTAATGGGTAGAGCTGAAAAGTTCTGTTTTTTTTTCTCCTCTGGATTTTGGTGAGATGCTATGTTCAGAAATATTTCTATGTTAGAGCATTACGTGGTTATTTTATTTCCTGACTCTATAAGCAAAGAAGCTGAACAATGAAGCTTGGGCAGTTGTGGTCAGGACAGGCTTTGGCAAGAAAAAAAACTGAACATGTATGGCTTCCTGCAGCTCTGATGCCTTAGAATAGTTGGAAAATAACTAATCCCATTATTTTTATATACTTACTGTGTTATGCTTACTGTGTGTAAGAAAAGAGCCTTGAAAAGTGACTGGAACAAACACATACATACTAATGTGTATGTTTTAGTAAACAAATCTGGAATTCATCATGCTGCATTGTGTCAGCAACCACCACAACGTCAACAACAAAACACCCTGAGTTGTTTACTATTCCTGCCAGTTTTCAGAAAACCCAGGACTATAATGAGAATGTCACAAACCCAAGTTGTCAGTTCTTAGCAAGGCTTCTGAGAGCATTTCAAATTGACGGGGTGGTTGAAGGCCAAAAATAAAACAAATAAAAATAAATGGCGAGACTTCACAGTAAAATGGATCGCAGGCCCACCTTTTAAATTTGTTTTAAAAATAACATTTCCTTGTCATCTTGCAAGGATGATGGTTGTGAATGAGCATAGACAAGAAGTTAAGAAAGCAAACAGCAGAATTCTTTGTATAGATTCCATTTTCTGTCATTCCATATTATGGCTTATTGTAAAAATCAGTGATGTCATTGATAGGGTAAGGAATGCTAGTTTTACTTTGCTGTAATCTATCATTATCACCACCATCATCAATATTGTCATCATCATCATCATCATCAAACTAATTACTATTATGTCACTTTCCTCCAAAGGAACTAACTGAACAAATATTTGTAAAGAAGAACAAAAATGGTACCAGATTCCTTTCTTGTCTATCATCTATGGAGACCACACTGATTAATTATGGAATTTTGATCCAATTCTATGATGGATGTATTTTGTTTAAATATTAACAGTGTAATTTAGTTTTAATGAAAAGGAGGATTAGGAATGACATGATAGCAGTATTCCAATATCTCAAGGGTTGCCACAAAGAAGAGAGAGTCACGCTATTCTCCAAAGCACCTGAAGGCAGGACAAGAAGTAACAGATGGAAACTAATCAAGGAAAGAAGCAACCTAGAACTAAAGAGAAACTTCTTGACAGTGAGAACAATTAACCAGTGGAACAACTTGCCTCCAGAAGTTGTGAATGCTCCAACATGGAAAGTTTTTAAGAAGAGACTGGACAGCCATTTGTCTGAAATGGTGTAGGGTTTCCTGCCTGAGCAGGGGGTTGGACTAGATGACCTCCAAGTCTCCTTCCAACTCTGTTATTCTATTCTATTCTATTCTATTCTATTCTATTCTATTCTATTCTATTCTATTCTATTCTAGTCTAGTCTAGTCTAGTCTAGTCTAGTCTAGTCTAGTCTAGTCTAGTCTAGTCTATTCTATTCCCATTTTTCCAAATATATAATCTCTATCCATAAATAATCAAGTATTATACATACTCATGTACAAATACAAACAAAATCTTTGTTTAATCAATGCAGGAATAAAACAATACCAAGAAACTCATTGGAAAATTAAAACTGTGTATGTGTGTACACACATGCCGAGAGAGAGAGAGAGAGAGAGAGAGAGAGAGAGAGAGAGAGAGAGAGAGAGAGAGAGGGAGGGAGGGAGGGAGGGAGGGAGGGAGGGAGAGGGAGGGAGGGAGAGAGAGAGAGAGAGAGAGAGAGAGGGAGGGAGGGAGGGAGAGAGAGAGAGAGAGAGGGAGGGAGGAAGGGAGGGAGGGAGGGAGGGAGAGAGAGATATCATTTTGCAGATATGTATCAAAATAAAAATCAAGATTGAAAGTGCTAAGCAGTTTTAACTTTGAACTGTGGAAGCTAAAACATATGAAGAACGGTTGCAGGAATTGGGTATGTCTAGTTTAGTGAAAAGAAGGACTAGGGGTAACATGATAGTAGTGATAGTAGTGTTTCAATATTTGAGGGGCTGCCACAAAGAAGAGGAGGTCAATTTATTTTCCAACTTATATACCCACACATAAACATACACACACACTTATGGATCCATGTGTGAAGCATTCTTACAGGGTAGACAAACTGTCAGATTTATCTTTGGAACAACTTTCTGGATTAAGGAGTTTCCAGCCACAATGAGCTGCATCTGAATAAATTGTGCATTCCCCCAAGAAGTTTCTTTGACAACTTTTGGGCTTAGCAAGGAAGGTGGAGAGCTGAAGAATCTATGCCAAGCAAAAATTCTTCTCAATCAGAGAAAATTTGACAAACCCAACACAGGAGTGAGTGATGTATCACCTGTCAAGTTATGGGTTCATGGAGCAAAAATATTGGACCATCAATAAAAGTCGATAGAGTGCGTGGTGGTTATTTGGTATTTGTTTTCTCCTTCCAGACAAAGTTTTGAGATCACATAAGGATGCTTTTCTTTTTTCTTTTTTTTCTTTTTATATTAATAATCTATTGTTTGCAGACACTTAAATGAATTCAGTTATTTGAATCTGCTTCATCAGAATGACAAGCATATCAAGGTCTAAGAAGTCAGTGCCTGCTTGCTTAAATGAGCTGGTGATAGGAAATGCCAGATTGCTGCTGATTGTGATATTTAATATTGCACCCAAATGTGTCCTTCAATTTCACTGCAGAAACAGAAGCCTTAGCGATGGTTCAAAACTGGCCTTGAAAACGTGTAAAACTCTTTATATTATTGGGAAAAGAAAGAAGGGAAGGAAAAAAGGCAACCGATATTCAGGCCAACAATATTTATGTACAGCTTTGAGAAGGCCATAGAATCTAAACCATTGGAAGTTGCTAATGGCACCAGATGCATACTGCTGAGTGGAAATCTACTTCTCTGGTGGAATATGGGATCATTACTGGACACTGACAACCTTCTGGAAATCTACTTCCTTGGTGCCATGAGATTATTACTAGATACTGAAATTTCAAATCTAGCTTTGAAGGACCAGGCTGAAGACAGGGAAAGCACAGCTAAATTACCTCTCTCAATAGTATCTATCCATCCATTATCTATCATCTATCCATCCATCCATCCATCCATCCATCCGCCCGCCTGTCAGTCCATCCGTCCATCATCTATCTATCTATCTATCTATCTATCTATCTATCTATCTATCTATCTATCTATCTATCTATCTATCTATCTATCTATCATCATCATCTTCATCATCATCATAATCTACTGTCTCTTCTCTCTCTCTCTCTTTCTTTCTCTTGTTCTTTCTCTCTTTCCATCTATATCACAAGCTATTAAAATGTCATTATGATTCCATTTTTAAACAGTGAATTAAACCAAGACAATAAAAGAAGAAAATTTGGAGGAAAGCATTTTCAGCTCAAATTCCCAAGATTAAAAACCAGGGGTGTAACTTCAGATCTCTCTATGTGGTTTAATGAATTTAGCACAGAAATGATGTTGCTCTACACAGATTAAAGTATTCTACTGTTGGATAAAGAGAGCATCAGCCATATGTCCCCTTGTTCCAATGGAGGAGCAGTTCCCTAAGAAATACACAAACATGTCTTCGATCTTTTTTTCTTACATAGATGAAAAACAGTTTTGATGTGAAATGGCCTGCAGGTTTGAGCTTCTGGTTATTGATGGGATTATAAAATCAATGACTTTCTTTCCAAAGGACTTGTTAGCACATGTATACTTGGTTCTCAGATGGTCTTTGATGAAGGCGAGGAAAGGTATTTGAGAATATATGGCAAGACAATCTCTTTATTAATCTGAGGGGGGGGGAACAGACAAGCTGAATGTAGAGATAACTATTAGATATGGAAGAAAATGCAGCATTTATGCAACACCGTTCCATCAGTCTTGGATTCAATGTACAAAATACTTAACTCTGAATAAAAATAGAAATAAGGCCCTGGATCCTATTTATTGACTCTTTAATACATAATGTTGAGAAGCTTAACTAGGCAATACACTCCTAAGGCATTATCATAACAATTTATCATTTGGCAGCATTTGAGTGATTTTAGATAATTTAATTCACTCAAATTGTATGATGAAGACCCCATGAAGAAATCTTGGGGGCAACCAATGCCGAGATGAGTGCCGATCAGAAAAAAAAAATCTTCTGCAGTTCTGCTTCATTTTGATAAGAAACACTCATCTTTGGACATTTGTTTTCACTTTTTTCAAAGGAAAAGAAATTTGGTGATACTCTTGGTAAAAGAGAGAGTTTGGTGTAACGGTTCAGGGGCTGGCTTAGAAACCAGAAGACTGAGTCTCTCCCTATTGGAAATAAATAGAGGATTTTTTTTTCTTTTTACGATCCTGTAATCCCTTGCTTTGTGGTGGGATTAGAGCAACTGATTGGAGCTGAGCATTTGCTGGCCAGATGCCCTTCCTGATGCCTACATGGTGTTCATAGCAAATATTTTCTCTTTGCACTCTGATAGAGAGAAATCTACCACTGCCTAGCACTGAACTCTCAATGTTCTGAGTGGGAGGCGAGCGTCTTCACCTCTAGGCCACCATGCCATACCATAAATAAAGGAATATATTCGGCTAAATAGATTTCTCTTCCATCAAAGGGACTAAGAATGTTAGGGGAAAAACGCAAGAAAATGTCGGCACCACACTAATTTAGTATTTTGCTTTCTGTAACCAAGATTAAAAATAGCTTGTAAATCACTATTTATGATACTCTGGTCTTTTAAAGATCCTATAGGGAGCTATAAATATGGAACAGAGTTGCAAGGAAAACCATTTTTGTAAATGGCTTCTTTTGCCTAAGGAAAACCATTTTTTGCAACCTTAATCATCACCACTTAACTGTATATGATACTCATGTGCATGGAGGGAAATGAACAAGGAGAGAGATTACGGTTCCTGCAAACTTTCAATACGAAGATGGAGCTCTTATTTGTTTTTTCAGGATGTCGAGGAGTCAGTGTAAAATTGTTGTGTAGGCATTCACAATAAATAGAGCTGAGTATGGAAAGCAATACAGTATATTTGAGGTTTTCAGTATGATGTGGAGTCTGATGGTTTCTATTTTTTTAGTTTATATAGGTAGTCCTTAGCTTACAACAGTTCATTTAGTAACCGTTTGAAGTTCCAATGGCACTGAAAAAAGTGACCCTTTTCCACACTTACGACCGTTGTAGCACCCCCCATGGTCACATGATTTACATTTGGATGCTTGGCGCCTGACTCACATTTATGATGATTGCAGTGTCCCAGGGTCATGTTTTGAAAAGTCAATGGGAAGCCTGATTCGCTTGATCGGTTATTAATTTAATAACTGCAGCAATTCACTCAACAAATGTGGCAAGAAAGAAAATCATAAAATGGGGTCAAACTCACTTAGCAACATAAATTTTGGGCTCTATTCAAGTCGTAAGCTGAGGACTGTCTGTAGTCTTTTGCATCATGGGATGGAGAGGTGGTAAGGAGAGGCATCAATAGTTCATCAAATTTCTAAGCGTTTCTGACCTTTTTCATGACTCAAGGGGCATTTGCAAGAGAAGATTCAATTGAAATGCATTTTGGGATCATTCATTGCTCCAAGATGCTAGACCTGTGATCCTTGACCTTGGCAACTTAAAAATGCATGGACTTCAACTCTTAAAATTCCCCAATCAGGAGTTCTAGTTTTGATATACTTTTCAAAATCTTAATTGCTTTTATTTATTTATTTATTTATTTGTTTGTTTGTTTGTTTGTTTGTTTATTTGTTTATTTGTTTATTTGTTTATTTGTTTATTTGTTTATTTGTTTATTTGCTATTTGTAAGCTGCCCAAAGTTATCTTAATGAGGAGCATGGTAGCATGTAAATTTAATAAATAAATATTTTTATAAAAAAATCAAGGGGGTAATTGTTGCCTACACAACTATATGGATGTGTGATAAGGACACCGGGAATCAACTTTGATTCAGATGAGCTTTTCTTTTACTGTTGTTCATAGTGTGTTTCCTCTTTTTAATTGCAATTCAAAGAATTCTCAGCTGAACTGGATTTCTTTCTATTGAGTTTCTGTCAATCTGAATGTTCGTGTTATTTTTGATCCAAAACTAATGGGCTAATCCATTCAGCAGTGAATATCTCTTCCTCCATTCTGTTTCACAGAGGAGTTGCTCGCATTTGAAATAAGAAGTTGTATAACTTTGGTATTTATTCCACTGGGTCCCGAAATAGTTTGCTCATCCCTCTCCAAGCCTTTGATCTAGAAGAAGGAAATTTCCTGAAAGTTAATTCCATGCATCCAATGAAAATTAGCATGCTATAGCTCTCCCCAACTTTCTTCTAGCCCCTCCTTTCTCTCTCTCATGATCTAATGGTTAGAGACTGAGCAACAAATAAATGTGATTAAAGTGTATTCCAATTTTATGCACGCATACTTGGAATCAGAAGTCAGTTTGGTGAGATGTATTTATTCATCACATTTGTATTCTGCCACAATCACAGAAGGCTCTTGATGGCTCGCTGTAAAAACACATTCAAATAAAGAGCTTGAAACATCCAAAAACAATAGATGGCATCAGTTACTCAAGACCATCACCCAATCTCAAAGTAAAGCTCTATTTTCAACTTTTTCTGAAAAGCTGATAGTGTTGGAGATAGATGGATGGGCAGATTTATTTTTTGAGTAGAGAGGACTGCAGTATTAGTATAATGCTGTATAAAATAGGATTGCAGTTGTTGACACTTTATTAGTCTCTTTTAATTTCTGATATGCAGGACTGTCCTTACTAAGGGTTCAGATCTCTCATCGGTTCAGAATATGCCTCCTCGCCTGTTAACTGGGGTTAAGTAATGATACCATGATCTGGTGCTAAAAATATGGCCACAACATTTACATTCATATATATGCATATGCTTATTCAAGATGAAGCAAACTACTCTTGACAATTAAATTATGCGGCTATTATCTATTGTCTGTCATGCATATTCATTTTGGAAGGAGACTGTATGTGGAGCTTTAGAAATATTAAAATGCTACTCTTTGATGATGGAAATGTTTTATTTAAACTAGCATCTCCTTGGTGGTCCCAAATGTACAGTTCTAAGTTCAGAGTTTGCAATTCAACTGTCTCACTTTTGTGGACAAACAAGAACATTTTTATACTTGCTTCGTGATCTATGTTTGTGTTTATACACAGTATCAGGCTTTGGGTTACTCAATGATTAGTATGTTGACCAAACCACAGTTAAACAGTAATACCTATAATTTCCTTCTCATTCAACCCTTTTCCTTCCTTCCTTCCTTCCTTCCTTCCTTCCTTCCTTCCTTCCTTCCTTCCTTCCTTCCTGAATTGAAATTTGAGACTTTAAAAGGAATAATGTTGAGAAAGGAAGATACTCGTTTATCACCTGATATTCAGTCTGAGCTGATTCTAGTTAAGGTGGTTTCATGATCATAAATGAAAAATATCAACCCATCTCATAATTTCAAACAGTACACTATACTTGAGCAGGACATTTCTGGAGGTGGATAGCAACCAATCATTTTGTTACTTCTCCAAACTGTTCTGTGAAGACAATTAAGTTTTTGGGACGACCAACCATGATGAAAACAGCTACATAGTGGAAAAACATGTCCTTTGCATATAAAGAATCCCAGTGGAATTCTCAAGATCTTTAAGTAAAACTGGGAAAGTTTCCTCCCTAAAACCTCTGCCAGTTGAGATCTTATGAGACAGATTCTCATGTAACTTTTTTCCCCTGTGATAAAAAAAAGAAAGAAAAAACCCCCAAGACTTTGTAAGGCAATTTAATAACCTATAAATTATAGGTTTAATGGACTGTGTACCTAACACCACTCATGACTTATAACCATTTTAGGAATTTTCTATTTATTCAAGAAAGATTAAAATCAAACAGGCTAGAGTCTGCTTTATAGATGGCAGTGATAGAAATTTTATTTATTTATTGCTTCATTTAGGCTATTTGTATAAAGCTGGCTTAGGCTTTATCCAAGCTCTGTTTAGGTAGCTATAGAAATTGAATAATAAATAAATATTGATTACTTTTATAATTTCTGACACTTTAATACTTTCAAAGAGATATGGAAGAAAGGGAGGGGAGATGGATATATAGCTGCTTTTCTATGCCTTTCAGGCTGTTGAACCATCATATTTTACTTTTATAGTAGTTCCTTTTCTGGTCACTGGTAAAAGGCAACAAACCTTAGATACTGAGATTAATATATCATCCTAAAACTTAATTTTCAACTGCTTTCCATTTGAGGTGTCTTAAATTGTTACAGGTTCCAATATCCCTGTGTACAACTGAGCCCAAAATTCCTGTCGCTAAGCAAGCCACTTTTCTTTCCATAATTATTAACTGAATCACTGTAGTTGCTAAATTAGTAATGCAGTCATTGTGAGGATGTGCTGGTAGATGGAACAGCACAGGAGCAACCTCTGACTTCCTGCTGGCTTCCCTATTGACTTTGCTTGTCAAAAGGGGATCCTTGACCCCAAGACACTGCAACCGTCATAAATATGAGTCAGTTGCCAAGCATCTGAATTTTGATCACATGATCGTGTGGATGTTGCAACGGTCATAAATGTGACAAACAGTCCTAAGTCACTTTTTTCAGCGCCATTGTAAGTTCGAACCAGCACTAAATGAGGTGTTGTATACCTGTAACTTGCCATCAGCCAGGGAAACAAAGTCTTGTGTCTGGAAAAAAAATCCATCTTGTCTGCAGCTGGCAAGAACAGATAGGGAGGGAAAGTGCATTTTAGGGAAGGCAATGCATTTTTCCACCTAAATGTGATATGTGATTTGGTGACCAAAGGCTGTAGAACGCTTTTCAGTCCCTGCCACTCAACAGCTTGCCTGAAAGTCCTCAGAATGAGCATTTAAGTTGAATAAAAACCACGTTCGAAATAGGACTGATTTTCTTTTCCATCTGACGGTCTCTTCTTGAATGCTGATAATGCCCGTCAGGCTACAGAAGGACTAACACTTGAAAAATTAAGAAGCCTTCTATTAGTCCAGTTACTTTCAAAAAGTCTTCAACTAACTGGAGTAAATCACTCATATTTCCATGTAACGTATATCTCGACTCGCCCAGGAGGATTAATCCCCCTTCAAAGCACAGCTGACCTTCTTTTGGGGAGAAACATTGCCTAATGACATTCCTTCTCTCCAACTATTATATTCTTCAGACCCATTTTCTTCTCCTTTAGCAATGCTGGGCCTGTGGCAGGGAGGGACAAGCACTGCAGATGAATTGCCAGAATGCATGAGGATGCATAAGGAGAAGTGCAGAAAGCAAAGAATGGAACGGTTAACCCTGAAGGCACTGAACTAGTGGTGTCAGCTCCCTGCCTTTGCTGTGTGAGTAAAATGCTCAAGATAAATGTTCTGGTAAGAGTTCTTTTCTCCTCTTCCCAGCTTAAATTACAGGAGGAAAAAAATGTGTTTCTGCTGTACTTCAAAGTGCATGGATTCTGTCTCTTGCGCTGTCTTCTTTTAGAATTTAAGTGGAGTTGGGCCATCAGGAAAGCTAAGTGCTTAGTTCTAGGTTGCTTCTCTCTTTGCTTAGTTTCCATCCGGTTGCTTCTTGTCCTGCCTTCAGACGCTTTGGAGAATAGCTTGACTCCCTCTTCTTTGGGGCAACCCCTGAGATATTGGAAGACTGCTATCCTGTCACCCATCATCCTTCTCTTCAATAGACTAGACATCCCCAATTCCAGCAACCGTTCCTTATATGTTTTAGCCTCCAGTCCCCTAATCATCTTTGTTGCTCTTCTCTGTATGAGTGAGGACTTTCTGATCTTGGTCAATTAGGTTCACCTCTTAAATGAAATAGTTTTCCCATTAGGTAGGAATTCCTTTTCTTACTTGCCTAACCTCACCCCTTACTGGTGGAGATATACAAGCCCTCTATTTATCGCAGCAAGCAGACTGTGTCATAGCAAATGTAAAGGCAGCATTATATCCAGCAGGTGACATTCTGGTATTGTCTGCTTCTCAAGAGCAATGAATGATTTGAATGTTATCATGATATACAGAACCCCAAGGAGAACATTGTCTGCTGTGGTATAATGCGTTTAAAATAGATGTTTTATAGAGCCAGTTGAATTATTCATTTTAAATATAAAAAAATGGGCAGATTTAGACCTTTCCATTCTCTCAGTGAAATGCTCATGAATTAGATTCAAACTGCCTAGAGTACCTGCAGTGTTGATTGGTGCTTATGAAAATTAGATTTCACCTATGGCTTTTATGGATGGCTGATGGTTGGTTACCCATGAGCATTTCAAATGACATCAAGAGTGAATTATACTACTTTTCTTCTCTCTCTCTCTCTCTCTCTCTCTCTCTCTCTCTCTCTCTCTCCTCTCTCTCTCTCTCTCTCTCTCTCTCTCTCTCTCTCTCTCTCTCTCTCTCTCTCTCTCTCTCTCTCTCTCTCTCTCTCTCTCTCTCTCTCTCTCTCTCTCTCTCTCTCTCTCTCTCTCCCCCACCATCCCCCTGCTTCATTCCGAATGCACAGAACTTTAGAAGCAACAGGGACATCAACAAAAGAATGAATAACCTGCTTTGGGTTAAAGTTTTGAAGCCTGACTATCATGGAGATGTATTTGCCAAATGACTTTATACCCAAAGCTAGAATCTAGCTTTCAAAGCAGTGCTTCACGGAACCAGAAAGTATTTCAAAACTTGTCGGAATTTTCTTGGCAGAATGTTCAGTGCCAAACAGGAGGTTTAATCAATGCTGCTGTTTTCAGAAGATCCTGATTGTCCATGCATTCACGCATCCATCCATCCATCCATCCATCCATCCATCCATCCATCCATCCATCCATCCATCCACACTATTCTTTTATATTAGTACTTAGTAAAAATTGCTTTTTCCAATCTTTAGACTTCAGACATGAGGAACATGTTTCAAAGAGTTAATAAAATGGGTAAGCTTCCTGCTTAGAACAGACCGCAAAATTTCAGCATAGGATCATGCCCTAGTCATTAACATATTGGGGCTGCCTTTGAGGAGTATTTAGAACCTTCAAGTGGTGCAGAAAGCAGTAGCTTGAGCATTTGTGCACGCTCCTGGAAGAACACAAAGCGCATCTCTATTCCATGATCTGCTTTGGCTGCCAGTTTGCTTCCAAGTCCAATTCAAAGTGCTGGTTTTAACCTTGAAAGTTCTTCATGGCATGGGATTATGTAATCAGAAGCATCCCATCTCCCCAATTACATCTGCCAATCCCATAGATCTGGCACAGAAGGCATACTATGAGTCCTGTGAACTAGGACTTACACCTGATGGGTCCCAGAAGGCAGGCCTTCTCTGCTATGGAGCCCATCTTGTGGAATATTTCCTCCTCCCCCCCCCCCAATAAGATTAATTCCATTTCCAGAAGCCCTTCAAGACCTGGCTGTCATCAAGCCAGGGATCGGCAGCACAGCAGCTGTTCTATTCACTGTCTCTGTGTACAGTAGTTTGTATATTTTAAATTTTTAATAATATTCTAATTTTCAACAGTGCTCTTATATTTTTATAATGATTTTCCTATATACCTATGTTGTTTTATTCAATTGTTGTATATTGCCCAAAGTTGCTTTTTGCAGCCATATAAATTTGACTAATAAAATTACTTCAATTGTCCCAGTCCTCAGCTTTGATACTGTAAAGTCATTCCATTTTGAAACACAATTCTTTAGAAACCTCTATATTAAAACTCTATGTAATGCTTCCTGACAGAACTCAGTCCTGGCACAGTTTTATTGTTTAGTATAAATTGAATTTTCTCCATTTTTTCCAGACTTTTGCTTCTACATTTGCTACTACTGTTACCTTTTTAATATTTTATGTTGAGCTCCTTCCCCCCCACTCAACGATTCAGTGTTTTATAAACTTAAGTGTGCCAAGATTCCACTCTGTGTGTAAGAAGCACAACATGAAGATGTATTTAAAACACAATGAGTCATTTATTCAACGGTACTAATTTTAATTTTGCTCTAAGTTGTTTCTCAATCTATGTCTGCTCCTGTTGATTTAAAATACTGTGCTTATATTTCAGACAGGGCAGTAAGATTGGATAAAACAGGCGATCTATAATTTTATGCAGAACAGCTTACCTTCTGCCATGGCAACCAGCTAACAGAACTTTAGACTTATCATATGGGATAAAAGGTAAAATCTCTTTTGAATCCAGCTCAACCTCTGATGACCTCAGAGACCTGTCAATGCTTTTTACTGACAACAATGCCGAAATGGTTTCTGATGCGTCTTTGACTTCCCATTCTAATGTACACCTCTGGAGGCCTGGCCTACTTCAGTTCCAAGGTCAGCCAGGTATGGTCATCTGCTGAAATGGTTACAGGTTAATACATTCCTCAATAGTCTGTTATCCCATGTTGATGTCCTTTTTGCAGTGTTTTTTCCCCTCCATCCTCATTTTGAGGAGCTTGAGATAATCAAACTTTCTGTTCTTTTAATAAACAGAGTAGGTTGGAGGAAGAGATGGTCATGGACCAAGCTGGGTTGCTAAATTTGACCTTTTCTTGACTCATGCTCTGTCCCCAAGCTGCTTGCTTTTTTTTCTCCCCATGCTTCTAGGCTCATTGAATATATGGAGATCCAAGTCAATCTGAAATTCCTGACACACAGAACTTTGATTGCTGAACTCTTTGTTCAAGTTGAGTTCAAGCTAGGAGATCAAGCATGGAACTACCTAGGGCCAACTGAGCTATGGACAGGGGTGAAACAGAAAACAAAAGGCACACCAGAGATCAGACTTGCAGGTTGTATTCCTACTATATGTTTAACCTGGTTACTGGATTAACCCATTCTCATAGCCTGAATAATTCTTTCTAACGAGGCACCTATTAAGTCAATGATCTAAGTCCACATCACACTCTAAACATAAAAATCTAAACCAGTGACCTATTCAAGTTGTGTGAATGTCACTAATAAGTCATATCTCGAGATCAAAGCAGAAATCTAAACCATGGGGAAAGATAGTAGCTAGTTTCTATGGAGATTCTCAACCATGGTTGTCCCAAAGGTGTTTTTTCAAAAGACAACTGGATTTTGTTTTTGAGTTCTGAACTGGAGAAGCTTCTTGGATGAGACACGAAATGTCTTCAAGGAAAAACAAAGTCCAGTTGCCTTTTGGAAAAGCACCTTTGGGATACGGTAGCTAATGCTAGGGAAGGTCCCGTTCCCAAACAGGAAAGCTTTGTGTAGTTTCTTACATAGAAATAAAAACCCAATAACAGGCCGTGGCGCAAAGATTACCCTATAGAAATGCTAAGCTGTAATTCATTTTAAGCTCTACTCCTTATGAGTCGCAGTGGTGCTTTGTTGCTTCCTCATTGTTTTTTAGGCATTCACCTTCAATTTAATAAAAAATAAAATGTCTTTCCCAAGGCTCATTAAAGGAGAAGAACAATGGCAAAAATGTCATGTAGGAGTGTAAAAGTCTTGACTGTTTCTTTGTTACGAGGAGGAATGAGCAAAGTCTATTGAGGTTTCGTGGCTTATAAATTCAAATAAATGAAATAAAATATGAAATATGTGAAAATGCTGCATTTCACAGTACTGTCGTCTTTTCAGTTACCTGATCTTTCACATTCCAGTCCAAGTGCAAAGGAAGACTTCGAAGAAGAATTCCGTCCATTGGCATTTTTCAGACAGCAAGTATGGAGCAGCAGAGTTTTAGAATAAACTTGGTTTTGAAGGACGTAACAAATGAAAATGAATCAAAAGATGATAATAACAGTTGTGACCTTCTGACAACAACCAGGTTACTAATTTGTCAACTGCAGTGATTCATTTAAAACAACTATGGCAGGAAAGGTTGTAAAATGGCGCAAAACTCACCTCACAAATGTCTCACTTAACAACCAAAATTTTGGGCTCCATTGTGGTCATACGTTGAGGACTTCCTGTATTTAATGTAGTGTCTAATATTACAGAATTTATTTAAATTATTATTATTACACATGATCTGTAAACTCTTTCTACTAGTGCAATGGGCCTGCTATATTTCCCTTCTTAGCAGATATGATTCATATTCAGTTGGTGATCAACTGCTATTCCAAGATTCTCTTCGCATTACCAGGTCCCACATCTTCTACCTGTGTATTTGATTTATTTTTCTAAGTGAAGAACATTGCCTCTCTCTCTTTTTAATCTGAAAGAAGGAAAGTCTCAATAATGTATTTATCTGAATGTCCTGCCTGGAAATACTAAGGACACTTCAAATGTTGCAAGGAGATCTTTATCTGCATGGTCCTAGAGCTGAGGACATACGGCATTTCAAACTTCTCACCAAGATTGTGGATAGAGATATTACCTGGACAATTTCACCAAATTTCACTTTGAGAAGGAAAAAACATCTCCAATAGTTCCTTTCCTCATGAAGGAATTCCATCTGGATGTCCTCCCTCCAAGTTTCATGAAATATGGAAAACCAGAGAAGGCATAGTTGGAAAGATATAGCATTTCACCTAACTTAAACAATGACCTCCTCATTACTAAAGAATTGGAAGGACAATGGTCCATTCTTCCTAGAAACGTTTCTCAAATTCTCTTTCTTTTGGAATATATTCTAAAGCAACTTCTCTTTCATTTGACTTAACAACAAGTGTCTGAAAAATATGCAGAACCCCACTCCGTTACGTTATAGTTGTGAATACAGTCTTCCTTGTAGCTGTTTTCAACCTATTGGATCATCAGAGAAATACAAAAACCAGCACATACTTTGCCCTTTTGCCATTTCCCTGGATTGTGTTTGTATGACATATTCTATGTCTCTCTCTCCTTGACACTTCGTGACTTCAAACATCAATCATGTACAATGGTGCCAGATGCTTTCTGCTGTTTCCCCTACCCATGGATCCTTTCCAACTACTTTAGCATTCATTTTTCATAGTGTTTCTTTGATTCTGTCTCCTTCCTTCCTCCCCTGTCACCATCCCCTCTGTCTTTAATTAAGCTCTTGAGCCCCGTGGATTTGGACAGTCATTGTTAAAATGAGCAATTTTTTTTTTTAGATTCTTCAATTCTACTTAAGGTTCCCCACAGGTTCAGGAAGGAAGCAAATACATTTGAGCAGCGTAGATAGGCCAAGAAACAATTTTTTGGCCCGAGGAAGATAACAAGATGGAAAACGTGTCTCTGTTCGATGTACAAGAGTTGACGAGGTTGGCATTTTGCTTTTACTTTTAAAAAGGTAGTTGGGATGTATTAGTCCCACCAAACTGGAGATGGTATATAGATTGGACTTCCAGATCTAGGACTCTCCATGAATGTGAAAATCTTATCTTTTTCCAAGATATGGGCTTTATAATCATTCAGGAATACAACTAGAGAAAAGGTTTAATATTTTTGTTTGGAATTGGGCTCAGAATTTTAAAGCCTACCACTCAGTTTTACTTCACACCAAGATTAACATTTGACCATCAATCAAGTAAACAACATGGCAATCAAGAAACTACCAAGCAGAGAAACAAGCTAACAGTAAACAACACTCTAATCAAGGAACTACCAAGACCACTCCCATCAATACGGATTGGATAAGCCACTAATATATACAAATAAGACCCCACCCCTTTCTAGCACTGATGATATTCACCTAGTTTGGTAATAAAAAGTCTGCAAGAAAACCGCCAAATTCAGAGAGTACCAAGGACCCCTCAGTTTTACTGAGTTTTTTTTGAGGGAGGGGAAAAGGAACTTTGAAAATGATTCCTTGTACATGTTCTCCTTTTGCTGTCTCCAATTTCCTTGAAGTTTACATCAAGTTTACATCCCTGATTTTTCAACATTTACTTCAAACCTTCCTTTGTTATAGATTTTGTTCAAGTACTTTCTTCTTTGACCCTGATTTTTGTTGTTGTTGCTGCTGTTTCTCCCAATAGCAAGCCAAAGTGCAAGGATGAAGTGTGATCCTGAACAGACCATATAGTGTTGTCTCTATATGATATGCTAACCTGTGGTTATCTTTACCATGGTTGATTCAATTAACCCACTTCTGGGTTCTTACAACACAGCAGTCTCTCGACTAACTACAGAGACTATGTTCAAGAGCAGGCAAGATCAAAAAGTGAATTGTTAATTTCTGGTTCAGCACATTATAACAAGCCAAGTCAAAGATTCTACTCCTGTCTTAGAAGCCAAATAAAAGTTAGGAACAAGAGAGCATAATTAAAATTATACTAAATTTCCTGCATATAGCATTATGGCCTATGTCACCTTTCCTCAACAAGATATTCTATAGCCAGCCATCCTAATACTCAGCTAGTCAACGGGAATGGCAATCAAATATAGTTAGAGTTTGTAAGGTTAGGGGAAGGTTTAATTATCTTTTGTGTCTGTAATATCTAATTCTCAGTATTCTTCAGTATTCATTTAGACCAGGGGTTCTCAACCTTGGCAACTTTAAGACTTGTGGACTTCAACTCCCAGAATTCCTCAGCCAGCAAAGCTGGCTGAGGAATTCTGGGAGTTGAAGTCCACAGGTCTTAAAGTTGCCAAGGTTGAGAACCCCTGATTTAGACCCACTCTCCATTGAACCTGACATGTTGGTCTCTATGGACAAAGCAACATTATCTTAAAAAGGCTGGTGATGCACATTTTCTTCACGTCTTCTAAGGCATGGAACAATTAGTTCCTTCTAACCCTAAATCAACCTGAGCCCAAGCTGCTACTAAGCACCATGAAACAGAGTTTGACAACTCAGTGATATTGTGCAAGTTGTCCCGTAAAGTTGGATGCAATATTGCTAAATAGTAGCCGAGCCTCACTGTTAATATCCTTCTCTTTATTTTTTCAGTTCAACATCTGCTGTATCTGCTGTTTTAACCTAAACAACTGCAAAGTTATGCACATCGGGGCAAAGAACCCCAATTATACTTACCAACTGATGGGGACCAAACTTTCTGAGACAACCCAAGAAAGGGATCTTGGGGTTTTGGTGGACAGCTCGATGAAGATGTCAACCCAATGCGCAGCAGCAGTAAAAAAAGCAAATTCCATGCTTGGCATGATTAGGAAGGGAATCGAAAATAAGTCAGCAAGTGTTGTATTGCCTCTGTACAAATCGATGGTGAGACCACACTTGGAGTACTGTGTACAGTTCTGGTCACCGCACCTCAAGAAGGATATAATGGAACTGGAAAAGGTGCAAAAAAGGGCAACAAGAATGATCAAGGAAATGGAGCGCCTCCCTTATGAAACCAGATTGCAACGCCTTGGTCTCTTCAGCCTTGAAAGATGGCGTTTAAGGGGTGACTTGATCGAAGTGTATAAAATCATGCATGGGATAGAAAATGTGGATAGAGAAAAATTCTTTTCTCTATCACACAATACCAGGACAAGGGGGCACTCCCTAAAGCTCATAGCTAAGAAAGTGAGGACAAATAAAGGGAAATATTTCTTCACCCAGAGGGTCGTTGATTTATGGAATTCACTTCCTGAAGGGGTCGTGACAGCTGTCAGCCTTGACAGCTTCAAGGCAGGGCTAGATAGATTCATGGATGCAAAGTGTATCGGTGGTTATTAAAACGGATGTCCATGTGCCACCTCTATGTTGGTTGAGGCAGGCAGGATTCCCTTGAGTACCATTTGTTTGGGGGTCAAGGGAAAGGGAGGGTTTTGCCTTCTCTTTCTGCTCAAGATCCCCATGTACAATTGGTGGGCCACTGTGTGACACAGAATGCTGGACTCGATGGGCTTTGGCCTGATTCAGCATGGCTCTTCTTATGTTCTTATGTATCTCATTTAGATGTGTAATAAATGTCAAAGGGTTGAGATTTATTTTGGATTTCCTTGGGAGTTTTCCCTGGCTGTGGTCATAATTTATGGAGAAACTACTTTTCCCAAGGCTTTATCCTGCCATCACTCATACCTAGTATCGTAGCCCATGATCTAAGACAGGGGTGTCAAACTGCTGGCCTATCGGTCAGCTGCATCATAGTGAAACTGCGCCCAGCCCATTGCCAGCAATGGCAAAAAAGTCACGATATGTCGCGATACGTCATGTGATGTTGCAAGTTTGACATCCCTGGTCTAAGAGGCAAAAGGAAATTCTTACTTGGGTCTTTGTCATTCACTCAAGTGAGGCAAGGATGGTCCCCTTTCACACCAAGAGAGTGTGATAACTCAATAGTCATCTCAAACAGCCGAACTGAAATCTACTTAAAACTTAAACTAATTATTAGGCATATTCTCTGCACCAATTTGGAGCTTCAGGTTGGTTCAATGGATTGATTGGATTCTATTTATCTCAGACTGGGAATCTTAAGGATGGAAAGTTGGGTTCCACCATCGAAGAAATGCTACCACTGCCAAGGAAAGAAATTTCTCCAATTTTCAGGAAGACAATTCATATTGGAGATATTTTCTAGGCATCAGAACTACACACTTCCCTCAAAAACTAAATAGCAGCTCTGAGACACATCCCCTATTCTCAAAGAAATTAGGCCTGTAGTCTGATATTTTTCCTTTCCTATTTCTCATTTAACAACAATGAAAAATCTTGCATATTGTTTGAAGTGCTTCTATTAATTTTTATTTTGGAATTCATCATGAAAAATGTCCCTCCTGTGATCTGTTTGAGTAGCCAAATGGTTTTGTGTGCAATTTTTGATCAGCAAGCTTTCTGACTAAGCCAAATAATTGGCTTTCTGTGCTTTATTTTTGAAAAGTGCATTCTTAGAGATAAGGAAGCTTTATGATCACTGTGTTATTATAAAGCAGATTGCCCCTTGCTTTAAGTTATTCCACCCCACTTGTATTTCCACCTCATTTTACTCTCCGTATCAGGTATGATTTAATATGGGTGGCAACATAAAAATAACCCATTGGAATGCAATGTTGCATTTATGATTACTGTGTGCTTAATGCCATAATGTGCTTATTCATTGTGGTCATATTCGAGACATATTCTTCCAGGAAGAAAATTGTTATCTTGGCCCTAGCAACTTGGTTTACTAGGCAATTAACCAACGCTATGAGCCAAATTTATGCTTGAAATGCATAAATAAATTGCGGTCTCAAAAAAATGAATATCTGCCATGATCATGTAGAAGATAGAACCTCCAAAATTTGGAGGTTACTAAAAGCTCCTCTGCCAGAAACTGCACCATTGTTGTTGTTTCCAAATCTTATATGTTCCTTCCTCATATAAACACTTTGAGGTTAGGAATGGAAAAACAACATCAGCTTGGTTACCAATGATTGGTGGTTTACGGTCACATCTACTTTACATTTTCCAAACCAATATGCAGATTGGAGCCTTGTTGCCATTTCCAAAATTTGCAGAAAAAGTTTAACATCAAATTCTGTACAAAAATGTACTTACAGCGTAAGATGAAGTTGTATGAGGGACGTGATAGCCTAGTGGTGAAGACTCTCCTCCCACTCAGAAGGTTGAGAGTTAAATCTTAGGTAGCAGCAGATGATTCCATCCTAGGATGAAAAGAGAAATATCTACTGTAAACTCCGCATAGGTGCCAGGAAGGGCATCCAGCTCCATCCAGTCACCCCAACTCTACCCCGAATTAAGGGACTAAAGGGAGCTTTGATGTAAAATGAAGCTGTGTACAGAAGAAGTTTAGAGAAAACGCCATCCCGAAATATTTATTTATATATATATTTATTGCCTTTTTTTGCCTGTCAGTTTTTCCAAATGTGTCTTAAGGCTTAATGTAAAAATAATAATAGAATCCATCATAAATATCAACTAAATGCATGTTTTCTTAGTGCATAAATTATAGCCTCATGAAGGAAGCGGGTGGAAAAGTTTTATGGCTGAATATACACTCTGGTTGTCAGCTTTGGATTTCTTTCTTTCTCTCCCTCTCTGACAAATTGAACAGGATCAACTTTTTATTTTGTTCCTGATGGGGTAATAAAATACGATTGGGGTTATTTCAGCTTGTCCATTTAAAAAAAAATCATCTATGCATATATATTTTCAAACGATAGACTTGAAAACGTGAATTTTCAAATGCGAGGTGAATCTTGAAGCAGAGCTGGGGGTTTTTTCCCTCAGATGAATCAGATTGGAGGGATCAAGGCGTGTTAAGCTTCAGTGATATTAGACAAATTCTCGGCTTGTTTAAGAGTGAAGCTAGACGTTTTGTTGTTGATTTGGAATGTTTTGCAAACTTGATTCTTTTGGTTATTCGGTAGGTGAGATCTTAGCATGATATGAAAAATATGAACGGTGTATTGTGCATAGAACACTAATCCCAAAACATCTTGATTGAACATCATGCTTTAAAAAAAAAAACAACCTTTGCGGTACACCATATCACCGGAACCTGAAAACGCTGGCATGAGTTTTGTAGAGTAGTCTTGTAGAGTATCACAAAACCTGAGTACAAGTTTTAGTTTTAAGAAACCACAAGTGATAGCCAATTAAGATTTTAAGAATATGGTAATGTACAAACCTTGGTTAAATAGCCACATGCCTCATACTCATTTGCTGAAATTTTTAACTTAGCACATTATGGGAACATAGACAACTTCTTTCTATTTCTTACCCCATATGAATAATAGTTAAAGGATCTGGATAGGTTTAGCCTACAAAAAAAGATGACTAAGGGAAATGTCTATGGAGATTCTTAGTCATTCAGGTCATGGTTGTCCCAAAGGTACTTTTTCAAAAGTCAACTGGACTTCCTTTGTTTTTCCTTGAAGATGTTTTGCTTCTCATCCAAGATTTGTCAGTTCATCCAACTGAAGAAGCTTCTTGGACGAGAAGAGAAAGGTTTTCAAGGAAAAACAAAGTCCAGTTGACTTTTGAAAAAGCACCTTTGGGCCATGATTAAGGGAAGATATGCTAACACTCTTAAAATATCTCAAGGGAGCAAGACAACAATCAGTGAATTAAAACCACTAAGAAGAAGATTCAGGTTAGATATCATGAAGAACTTCCATTGTATCAGTTAAGAGAGCAGGTTGCAGAGCAGTGGTAAATCCTCCTTCACTAGCATTCTTCAGACATAGTATGATTGGTCAACCATCAGAAAGGCTGTTGCAAATCCTTCATTTAGTAGGGATTGAATAGATGACTTCTATGGTTTCTTCCAAGACTTGCTAAAACAATCCTCTTTATGATTGTAACTGACATTCATATTTGGGATAGACATACTAGGACTATGCAATGTACATTAATATTAAAGAGAAAATGGTCGAAGGGCTGCTCTAAGTAAAACTACCAGCATCATAGCAAATTACCTGTGTATGTCTAATATATAATCATAATACAATTTGCATGGAAGAACTGTCCATTTACGGGTTTATCATACTGAGTACATCTTCCAGAAGTGCATCAAGGATGTACAGCTTTGATTCAAAGATGATTCAGTCAAATCACTTCCACAGATTGAACCTTTGGATTGAATCAGTAGCCTCTGAATAAATTTGTAGATTCAATGGACCTTTTCAAGTGAACCCTCATGATTCATCATGTCTTCAAACGGATTGGGATTGACTTCCTTCATTAAATTACAAAATCAAACAGACTTCTTGTATTGCAAAATTAAATGGAGCCATCTATGATTCATACACCCCTAATTAAAAAGAAAACAAAAAAGAAAACATGCCAGTAGGACAAAGCTAAACTAATAGAAGAAAGTTTTTTCCCCTCCAGTCATAATTATAAATTGACAGAAATTATGAAAGCATCCTAGGTATGCAACAAGCATCCTAGGATTATTTATCAAAAATAATTACAGACAAATTCTTTCATTAAAAAGAAATTGGATGAATCAATAGAGAATCATAATTCTCACAGTACTTGGACTCTCCATTCTTGCTAATGATTTAAAATGCCATGTTTTCAAAAACATGAAAGTGCTGCTTCTAATAGATAAGTGAAAGAACATTCCGATTAAGTCTGCTAAATTCCAAACTAATGAGAAAGCAATACAGTAGCATCTAGCTGCTGAACTGTTGTTTTATTACCTAAATAAAATAGCTTTCAATAAAAAAAGAGGATTCGCTAGGCTAGGTTGCCTTTATTTCTTATGACAATGAGGCTTAGCTTCTTTGGGTTCTTTAATTTTGGAGAGTAGATTCAGACAAATTGTCTAGATAATGACAGAAAAGTCTTTGTGCTGAAGAGCAGTGATGAAATTTCTCAGAAATTTTTTTTCTTCCTGAGGAAATGTCTGAACTGTTAATTATTTTCAACCTCTTAAGAAAAGAAAAGCAGATAGGGAGATGGTTGACTCCAGCTAGAATTGGCCTGACCTATAAGGTCATGGTGGGAGAAACTACTTAGAATCCCCAATAGCCACCAAACAAAGGAAGCTGAGGCCAGAAGGTAGATTCTCTGAAATTGTCTCCCATTAAAATCAGTTTTCTCCCTCCCAATTACATTCAGGGAGATTCTGAAACCACCATTGTTCTCTAGAGCCTTCCAGCTTAGATCTGACCACATTGATTTAATTTACCTACTTATGATATGTATTGATTTGGTTTGGAAATATTTAATCTGTACTCTGAATATGCTACTGTTTTTTTTAGGTTAATGTCTTTAAGTCAAATCAGGATGTAAATATATATAGAGAGAACAACACTTTTCTAAAGAGTGCACTAGAAAGCCAACACAGACACAGCTTTGTTTAAGAGAAGCACAATAGCAGTTAAAGGTAACAGTGGTGTAGATTCTGATTGTCACAGCAGGAAGAATAAATTATCTTAGGAAAAAGAAATATTCTTATGCCATTGCTAATGGTAAGCACCCCTCTCTTTCCAACTTGGTGCCTTCCAGATGGGTAAGGATGGCAACTGAATTCTCTGCCAGAGCAAAACCATAAATTGCCTCATTCAGATTAAATGAGAAGCCAGCTGTGCCTAATTGAAGAAATCCTGGCATGGCACAATGTCTAGGGCCATTTGCAAACTATGATGGAAATCCTGTCTGTGAATTGGGCTGCTGTAGCTTTGTTCATGAAACTATGACATATGGTTAGGATCTCCATCATGACAATAAACTCATGCTTGCTATATAGACATTGTTATGAAATACAAATCTCTAAAGGGATTGGTAAGTGCCAGTCCTTCAAAGTAGGCCAGGTCAGAATCAAACGCCTCAAGGATTACAGGAATTCTGTTTTATTTTTTTGTTGTTGTTGTTGTATTGTGTAATAACAAAATCCTGAAAGCCTAGCAGGCTCTGTCTTCTCATTCCCAAAAAAGGTTACCTTGATTTGGTTCCCCATCCTTCATCTTTCTAGGACCAAATTGAACTTTATTCTTTCTTCCCAGTTAGATATTTACTCTAAGCTATCAGTGCCTAAACCACAGGAGCGGCAAATTTAATTTGGCATTTGGTTGACAGCAGTAGGTTGAATCCTCAACTCATCGCCCAAATCAAGTGTCTGAAGATGGGGTTGACAACGGACAAGCAAATCCATGGCATTGTGCTTGAAATTCTATTTTTTCAAGTCCTTTCAACATGTTGCACTCAGGGCAAAAGGAGGTGGAGCTTAATTCCATAATCATTGATCTCTCTCTGTCTCTCTGTCTCTGTCTGTCTGTCTGTCTGTCTGTCTGTCTGTCTCTCTCTCTCTCTCTCTCTCTCACTCTCTCTCTCTCTCTCTCTCACTCTCTCACACACACACACACACACACACACACACACATGGACAATCCTATGAGGCAAGTTCATATAGCAGATTAAATAGGGCTCACTAGCTGTGTAGGGCAGGAAAGAGAGAAAGAATTCCCATCCAGTTCAAAAGGAAACCTGCTTGTTACCAAAGTCAAATGTTCAAGCACATTATTTATTGATTACCCTGCAGAGGATGTTTGAAAGAAATCTAGAACTGCTAGTCAGTCGGGAGTAAGGTTATGCAAGGAATGCTAGCAAAAACAAAAGAAGGAAAAAAGTAGCATCCAACCTGCTTCTCCTCCTCTTCAGAAAGAAAAAAAAAGGAGACTCTTTCCACTTTCCTTCTCCACTTATCCTTTTCTGCTGTGTACAGCTAGAGAGCACCCAACCTTGCAAGCTAAGTATTTTATGGCTTTCTGGTGGAAAAGTTGTTCTTCCTCATAAAACATAAAATATCCCTCTGTGCACATAAAGCAGCATGCATACCCTTCCATTCCAGGAAATTCACCTTGACATTTGACATCGCAGGAGGCTACATAGAGCCATTGTTTTGTAATGCTTACACACTGCAATCCACTTTGCTTTTGCCTTGCTTCTTTTAAATTGTGTCCTATGTATGTTCACCTCCTCTGTCTTCCGGGGGCTGAAGGGCATGAGCCACAGAAGCAGAAATTAACCCAGTGAACAAAGAAACAAATATGAACTCAAAACCCACAACAAAACACATGAAATCTCTGGGAAAGCACAGAGAATCAGGCAGGTTTGCAACAGAAGGATAAGAGGGTCAAAATGAAAGGCACAACCACGGATCAATGTCCCACCTTTTGTTCCTGAACGTATTACAAACATATGTGTAGGTGATGGATGCGAGGGGTCATTTCACGTTTGTGCTCAACAATTTTTTTTTTCATCTAGTTTCATGAAAAGAAGGACTGGGGTGATGCAATAGCAGTGTTCCAACATCTAAGGGGCTGTCACAAAGAACAGGGGGTCAACATATTCTCCAAAGCACCTGAAAGACAGGACAAGAAGCAATGGATGAAAACTAATCAAGGAGAGAAGCAACCTAGAACTAAAGGGGACTTTCCAGATGGTGAGAACAATTAATCAGTGGAACAACTTGCATCCAGAAATTTGTGGATGCTCTATTGCTGGAGGTTTTTAAGGCTCGATGGGAGGAGGGAAGAAGGGGCAACAAATCAAAAGTTTACAAAAACTAACACCCAATGTTGAATGTATATGTTCTATAACTAATGCCTCTTAACCTAACCTTATGACTAATGTTGTTTGCTTTAATATTGTTAAAGCGGACTGAATCTCTACCTCAGGATATGAAACTTTTACCTCAGGATCTCTGGTTAGGGACTATAAAAGATTGCACTAGTAATGGGATGAAGTCCATTCAGAAGCGCAAACGAACAATATGCAATAGACTAGATACAGTAGATAGACCATATATAAGAGAAACACCAACCAAACAAAAGGTACTCGGAGTATACTTGAAGAGGGAAGGGAGGAGGGAAGAACGTTTACTAAAACAGATGTTTACAAAGATTAATACCTAAGGTTGTATGCTATGTTCTAGGATGATTGTTTAGCAATAGGATCTTTGGTTTAATGTTGATCACATTAATATGGAACCAGATAAGAGAAACACCAATCAAACAAAGTGTAACAGGAGTATAGTTGAGGCTAGACGCGAGGGGTGGAAAAAGGCTTACTAATTCAGACGTTTTCAATGACTAATACTTAGTATTGTATAACAGGTGCCATGATGATTGCTGCACAATATGTTTTTATGTTCAATGTTGATTGTTTTAATAAAAGAATTTTATAATAATAATAAAAAAGAAGAGACTGGACAACCATTTGTCTAAAATAGTATAGGGTTTCCTGCCTGAGCAGGGGGTTGGACTAGATGACCTCCAATGTCCCTTCTGACTCTGTTATTTTAAGCAGCTGTTAACTTAAAACTGTCATCTAAGTAAGAGTAGGGTACAAGAACCAGACTGCTTACACACCCACTAATGAAATAATAAGATCTTTAGATGCCATCCAATTTCTTTATCTGGGAAGGGATCCCATAGTATCCCGTTAGCAAATGGTAGGTTGATGTTCATAGTGGTTTCCTTGAGTTATGGAATTGGCTTAAAACAGAGGAGAGATTGAACAATGGACTATTTCCAATATGAAATAGATTCCTTAACCCCCAGTTCTTCTTAAAGACCATTTATTAAACTCTACCAAAATCTAGATTTATGGTTTTCTTAATTTTTTCGGAGAATATTGGATGGCATATATTTTCTCTCTCCTAGTTCCAAAAAAAGACTGCTTTTCTTCAGAACCCAACTGAAAAGAAAGTTAAACATAGAGGCTTCCTCTTCAGTTTATATTGCAGATAGCCACTAATGTGCCAGTGCACTCAACCAATATGGGTTTTCAACCCGTTGAAACTCTTTTTGTGCTGAAGAGACTTGTAGAGTAATGAGGGATGACTGAGTGCTTGGGTACACAAGCAAGCACATGATATCCAGAGCATTTGCTGGGCTTTGTTCTCCTTTCATAGCAGATAAAGGCAATATGGGAAAAGGGATGAGAAAAATGAAAGTCTGGCAGAAGATGGTCACAGTATAAGACTCACTTGAGAAAGATCCTGGGCAGATCTCAATCAAAATTGTTTCATCCTAGCAGGTTGTGGAATAAAATAAATACATATAGACAGACAGAAGGATCCAGCATTTGTAGTAGTCAGCCAAGATCCAGTTTTCTCTAGCAGTTAAGGTGTTGGCCTAGAAACTGGGAGACAGTGAGTTCTAGTCCTACCTTAGGAATGAAAGCAAGCTGGATGATTTTGGGACAATCATCAGGAGGTTGTGAGTTCTAGTCCTGCCTCCTTATGAAAGCCAGCTGTGTGATTTTGCGACAATCACCAGGAGCTGGTAAGTTCTAATCCTACCCTAGACATGAAAACCAGCAGGATAATTTTGGGACAATCACTAGGAGACTGTGAGTTTGGGTCTTGCCTTGTCATGAAAGCCAACTGGTTGACTTTGGGTCAATCACCAGGAGGTGGTGAGTTCTAGGAGATGGTGAGTTCTAGCCCTACCCTAATCATGACACCTGGTTGGGTGACTTTGGGCCAGTCATTGTCTCTTAGCCTAAATTATCTCACACAGTGGTGGCAGTTATAGGAAAAATAAGAGGAGCAAGGAGTATTTGTATGTTTGCCACCTTGTGTGATTAAAAAATAAGAGAGTGAGAAAGAACTACAACTCAGATTTTAAAAATGATTTTAATGCCAGTCTGAAGTAAATAGAAAATCCTGGAAATTGCAAGAAGAATTTTCCAGCCTTGGTTTTAGAGACTGAATGAAGACAGGGTCTTTTTGTGGCACCTTTCTTCAAATCTCTCCCGACTTGGGGTGAATTACTTTTTCTGAGATTATCTTTCAAGTGACTCATCTCTAATTTGCCAACAAACTTTCTCAGGCAATAACCAAGATGAAAGAAATTGGAGCAATTAAAAAAAACAGACAGAAAAACAAAGTGTGAATGCTTCAAATTGTCCAAAAATGCTTCATTGAGGAATATTATAAATATTTAAATAAATATTAAATTAAATAATAAAAATGTTACTTGCCTAATGAAAAGTTTTGGAACATTTGAAAACTTGCACACAAAACCTGCACACAAAACTTGATAACATTGGGGCTAATTTCAGGCAAGCCTTGCCTCATAATAGCTAAATGTAATATCTTTATATTTATGTTCACACACACACACACACACACACACACACACACACACACAGACACACAAAGATAAACAGACACTGATTCTTCTGTTAGGATCTCAGATGAATCCAAAATCTCTATTGAACAATCTTATTCAGTATTTTGCAGAGTGCTTAATGTTTATCTTTTTTATAAAGATATCCTTTTCCATGTAATAATAGTAAAAAAGCTTTATTGTGGGAGCAGTGAAAAGTAAAGGATAACAAAAGGACATCTTCGTTTTTATGAGATTTTTATATAAGAAGACTTACAAACAAAACATGCCCATAAATTCAACAGTCAACATTCCTACATAATTATCTTTATATGGGCATTGTTTCTAATAACTATTTTGCCAAATCCCCTTCTCACCAACTAATGGATGCTAACCACAAAATACAGTTTTTGAACTCTACGTTGATTGATTCCCTACGCTCAAGGCTACCTCTTTATGTAAAAGATTCCTCTGTATTATTTTTCATCACTGTTGTTCTTTCATTAAAGCATGCTTGGTAATTTGCCAGACGAATCGGTGCAGAAGGCTTTTACCCCAGCTCTTCTGTAGCATCTTCCCCGTCTTTTTGGTCCCAGCCTTGAGAAAAACATACCCTGTAGAATTCTATACATATTCATTTGAAGTCCAGTAGCTCTCTTTTTGTAAACGTGGCATCTCCTAAAGCAGCGGAGCTTTCCTGAAATTAATTCTGAAATGAGACTACATACATACATACACCTCCAAGTGTGACAAATCCCAGTCACAAAAAGACCCTGAAGTCGTGCCTATGATTTCATCAAGCTTCTTTTTGAGTTGTATTTAAAGAATGGGAAAAAAATTGTGTTTGTGCCCTGGAAATCAAAAGGAGGGTGGTGTTTGTTTCAGATGAGCGAATGGATCATCAGACAAATCAACCCTGAGGCAGAAATGGCCAGGCTCAAATTGTCTTATTTTGAACACATTATGCAAAGATCTAGCTCCCGACTGAAGACTCTAACGCTGGGAAAGGTGGAACGAAAGAGAAGAAGAGGACAACTAGTTACATGGTGGTGAGTGCACCATAGGAAGATCTGAAAAATCAGGTTAAGGACAGAACAGCAGCAGCAGTGTGTGTGTGTTTGTGTGTTTGTTTGTGTGTGTGTGTATGATGTTTGCACATCTATGTCAATGTAGGAGCTTATGCAATGGTCTTTGGCATTAACCACAATGGTAATCCTTAAACTATGCTTTATTGTTGGGAGAGGCAATTTGTAGCCTTCAGTTTCTCCATCCTCAGAGGCCAATCATTCTGAATGATTTTGACAGTGCAGTTTGTTGCCAACATCACTAGTATCTGCACTATGATTTTGAAATTATTTCTGGGCATTTATAGGTAAATTTGAACCAACAGGTGTAATGCAGATGGAACAAATCACAGATATACCTTCAGTTATTTCCTTGAGGCCCGTTTGTTATAGCTGAGGGTTTCTTAAGCTTGAGTTTCCTGGCTGTGGTACCTCATGGATAAGCGAAAAAGTTGTAATGGGCCATCAAACATCTAAAGTTTTGAACCTTAAGTGGGACACAGAATGGGACACTCGGAACCACATAAGGTATATACATTGTATTATATAAAATGTACATAATGTATTTTCTGTTCATTGAATTTGAAATCTGGACCATAGATCTGCATTTATTTCTTTACTCTGGCATCTACAGTATGTCACTCATATCCTGCGGAGTCTGAGCAATTTACAAGAAACCCAATATAATCCAGGATCAAAACAAAAACAATACAAAAATAATTGCAATGATGCTTAGATTGCTGTGCTCTGCAACAGGCAGATCTTCTGCGTGTATATGGCTTCATTTCTGTCTGCAGTAACGCAGCTCAGCTCATCATATTGTGTCTTTGAGTTTCTGCTGTGAACAAATTCCTGAACAAGGGGCCATTGTCTGAAGAGACAAAATTTATGGCTGTGTCTGGTAGGTTCTGACAATTTGACAGAAACTAATCCACAATGAATACCGTCTCATCTTCAGATTGTAGATACTTTTCTTTGTCCTCCAGTTGTAGCTTGATTGACAGGTTGCTCATCAACGTCACATGTTGTGATGAGTGCTACCTGGATTGTGATTCGGTTGTGGAATATGTTGTCATCCCGATCTTGCTTCTAGTAGAATGGAGGGATTATGAATCATTTGCCAAAAGGCATTCTGAAAGAAACTGGGCAACTGTGTTTTAGACTATAGAACATAGAATCATAATGCTGGAAGAGAGCTCAGAAGTCTTCCAGTTTAACCTTCTGCTCAAGGCAGGAGCCTCATACCATCCCAATCAAATGGTTGTCCATTCTATTTATGAAAACTTCCAGTGATGGAGGACCCACAAAGCAAGTCCTTCCTTCCTTCCTTCCTTCCTTCCTTCCTTCCTTCCTCCCTCCCTCCCTCCCTCCCTCCCTCCCTCCCTTCCTTCCTTCCTTCCTTCCTTCCTTCCTTCCTCTTCAACTCCCAGAATTCCCCAGCCATGGTCTAAATAGAAGCACAGCTGACCTGGGCCCCATAATAAAATGTACATCTAAATCATCCCATTTCTAGCTATTGTAATAATAAATTTTGGAAGACTTGACTCCCACTGAGTAATATCAGGGTAAGGAAACTACCTATTCAACAGCCAAGTGACATCCAAGAGAATGGTCTTTTCTGCAGAACTTTTTTCTCCCTTGCTATAGTTCTGTGGTGTTTCATAAGATGAAAATGGTTCCTCTGTATTCCAGATTGGAAAAAGGTTTTAGTCAGTCTTGTAGACATTCACAGTCTACAAATAATGGACATGTATAAAGACAGGGATTTGATTTGTGTAATTTTCATGCATGTGTCTGAAGATTCATCATATGTCTCCACTTATTTATCTAATTTTGAGACAACTGACTCTAGAACAACTCTGAACATCTTACCACATCAAACGGGAAGTGCAAAATATCAACCATAAACATATCAGAATAAAACCAAAGGAAAACAAGTTGTGCGCTTGTGTTTGTGTTTTTGTGTGTCTATAATCAACCTATCCCCAACACTTTTGATCACAATCAGGTTTTATTGAAACTGTTTCAGTGCATGGTCCTAAACCCTGCTTTAATTTAAGAACAATTTATTGACTAAACATGCAAAGCCATAATATAGAAAGTACTTCACGGCAATTGCATAATGGCATTTTCGTAAATGGTAAGAGTGGTATAATTTTAATTGTAGGTTTGAATGCTTCCATCTTCAATTTGTTTGCCAGTTCCTTTAATATAGAACTATCCATAAATTCGCTGGGAGCTTATTTGGAGATTGAATTTTCTTCTATAAGAAAATATTCTATCATGAACTTCACTTCTCATTATCTGAAGTTGATGCAATCTAGAAAGGAAGTGTTATCGCATAATTTGGCTGATGGTATACCTAGTTCCAAGTTTTGAAATGAATGAAATGGTTCCAACTGCAATGAACTGGGCAGGTTCCAATAATTATAATTACTTGAAGGATGTGGAATGAACTTCTCCATTTTGGCCAATGCAAAGGTAGACAATAGAAGTGAGGGGGAGTCCAATATCATCTTCCTCAATGCTCTGCTTACCCCATCTTGGTTTCTTTCCAGTAAATCCCCAGCCTATGAACTATATATCTATGAAGCGCCTGCAGGGGGGTAACATCACTTTAACTTAACTTCTTGAGTCAAAATTTCATTTCTCCAAGAAGATTAGTCGAGCTGGAAGCAACATTAAAATGTCTAAATAAGAGTTATCACATTTATGCAACAAAAGGCCCCCTGGGATCATAAAATGCTCTATTCTTTCGCCAATTGCTTTCTGACCTTGAAACGGACCTCTGGACTCTTTGAACAGGCAAAGGAATTTTTGCAATCATTAAATCAGGTTGGCAGGAACTATCAGAAGACAGTGCCCATTCTGATTTAGCTAGAGCCAGTTTCAGATCTTGCATCTAAGAGAAGAGATCTTGGTCTTCTCTTCAGATAGCAAAATGTTTTGGACCCGCCAATGAATGGGGTAATGTTCTCTTCAAAAGGCCTTCATGAGTTTTGATCTTAACCCCTCTGGCCAACAAGTAGAGGCACACTACACGATGCAGCACCTTCATCAAAAAGATGAAAGCAGCATTATACTATTTATATGTGACAACAAGAGAGAAAAGAGGGATGCCACCTGTGCTGCACTGCAATAAAGCAATGTTAGTTTTGAAATTTGCACCTTCTTGATTACCCCCAACCCGCCAATACTGAGCCTGTGTATGTCCCTATTAACCATGAGTTTGAGAATAAATCAAGCAAAATTGAATTCTGAAAGAAATCAGTGACGAATAGCTGCCCAGGATCTTTGGATTCTTATAAGTATGGGAACGAGTGAATCAATCAATCAATTAGTACATTCATTAAGTAACTGTCAAACTCAGGACTATTGTTCTTAGAGCTGTCTGATCATCAAGCTAGAGATTCATCACATGTACACTGATCTTGTTTTTGGTGGGGAAGGGAGGCTTTTAATTCCAGATTTAGAATTATGACAGTCTCTAGCACTCTGTTACAAGCATTTTCTTCCTTCTGTTCATGCCTGGTGGAGTTTATAACCTAGACTTGGATGGCAAGGAGATCAAATCAGTCAATCCTTAAGGAAATGAATTCTGTCTTTTGGAAGGACAGACACTGAAGCTGAAGCCACCAAATGAGAAGAGAGGACTCATTGGAAAAGTCCTTGATTTTGGGAAAGATGGAAGGCAAAAGGAGAAGAGGACAGCAGAGATGAAATGATTAAATGGTGTCATCAACATAATGAGTGTGAGTTTGGGCAAATTCTGGGAGGCAGTAGAGGACAGGGGAACCTGGCATGCTATGGTCCATGGGGTCATGAGGAGTTGGACATGACTTAGTGACTGAACAACAAATGATCTAGATATCTAGAGTTCATTGATTGGCATGGAATCATCATTGGGCCGATGATGACATTAGAGTTAAGGTTCCATGCTTTTATCATCCATCCTCAGCTACATGGCTGGGGTAGAGTGAATTCTCTCTATTCCTATTAATAATATAGATACGTTTTGCATGGATGCCAGAACTTGTGATCTTAAAATGTTTTGAAGACTTATATGAAGTGGCATTCTATAGTCTCAGATTCTCCCTCCTTTAGACATGACCTCTTCTACTGAGAATATAAAATCCTGGTAGGAAAATGCCAAATCTGTCTTGGGGATAAACCAGACTCTGCCAAGATCTTTACAAGCATAAACTTTAGATTAAAATACATTTTAATATAAATGAATAAGATTAATGCTGACAGTTATGGCTGTTGCTAGCATTCCTTGGATTATTGCCTACTGTATATTTAGCATAGAGAAGAAGGGGGGATCTCAAATTGTTTGATATACTTCAGACAATTGAAGAGGGAGCTATTTGCAATGAATTACACAAATCCTTGTTCTATGTACGTCTTCTTTTTGCTATTCTTGAAAAACAAACTGTTATTCTATGCTCACAGTCTCAGAAGCGTCACTGTGGTGAGGGTCTCTTTATGTCTTCTTGAGATGTCTAGTATTGCTGGGAGCCCAGTTTTGGATCCTTGGCCTTCATATTGGCCTGAGGCATTTAAAGGACAAAGAGTGCCTTAAACCTTGAACACGCTTTATGCACCCACTTTACCACTGAAAACCCCTTCCCAAATGGATTGTGACCCCGTCCACTTTTGATGTAGCTATAACTATGTAATACAAAGCCACGGTATGATTCTGAAGCTGGTTAAAAACTCTGTGTACCTCCATGTGCATGTGGAAGAAGGAATGTAAGTGGAAAGTAAATTGCTATGCCCACGTTGGTTTGAAGTAGGATAAGAGGCCTTCCTCTTATCGATTGAGACTTATTGAATCAAGTAGATTTTTAAGCTCTAGTGTATCCCGGTAGTTTTGGTTCTTTGTCCATCTCATAATTGGATTTGCCTATTGATTCTGCCATTCATTTGGCTTCCTGTTCTGACCAATGACCATTCATAGCTTCTGGTTTCTGATTGTTCACTCACCTCCAACCATTTTCTGTGCCTAAGTGATAAACTATACATCTAATTTGTCTACTGTACATTAGCCTTCACAATTCTAACAGAGTCTCTCTCTTAAGTTCTTTCTGAGATGCATTTGAAAGTAAAGAGTTAGTAGGTAAGGGTCTTGAGAAATCATTACTTTTATCTTTGCAACAGCAGTCAACATACATTAACTTCATTTTTGTTAACTTTAATGTATTGCCACATTGTATAAATATTGTTTTGTACTGGACTTAATCAATATTTACTTTATAATTCAATTCCCCTACTTTGCGTGGGGATGTTGACTTAAGCAGGACTCCGTTTTTCTTAATGGACTGCATTCTTATCCCAGATTCAGAGTTTTTTTTTTATACCTTTTATTCTGACATAGGTCATCTGTATAGCTCAGAGTTGGCGCACATTCATCAGACCAGGTTTTTTTCATGTCATTACTTCAGATTTGGTTTCTGATTCAATAAAAATGTGATACTCATTCATAGCAACTGTTTAGCCCTCTCTACTTTAATCAATTTCATGGATTATACTGGAACTTTTTACATGAATACATTAAGTATTATCTGGGTCATCTACAAGTAACATCATAAAACAGCAACGATTTTAAAAGTAAATGAAGATGTTCTTTGCCATAGATGATTATATGTGCATTGTTTTGTTACTGTTACATTTTTCTTTATAGAATAATTATATTTGTACACCCAGATTCATGAATTTGAGATGAGTCATAAGAACAGAAGAGAATAGACGGGAACATTCAACTATTAATACATGTTCAGTATGTTATGTGTTGAATAAACAAGCATGCATGTCCAAATAAGTCTTGGATCCTCATTTAGACAATACTGTTTCATTGCATTAGCCAAATAATTCTGAAAGACACAAGAAACAAGTAAAATCCAGATTATCTTGTGTAGTGTTCAGAATGCTCTTCATCTTTTCCTGCTTCCCCAGGTTTTCTGATTGAATTCTTTTAATGTGGCAGTTTTCTCTTATATATTTTTTAAATGCTTATAATTGGTCTTTTCATGATCTAACTGAAGGTAGAATGAATAGGAATTCCAGTTAGTCTCCCACTACTTATGGATCTACTTAGCTTAGTAAGTTGTGCTCATTATAACATGAGGCCAATGTAGTCAGCATCATTACTGTGTAGCTATTGATGAATAATGATGCAACTTACAGAAAGCTTATTTTTACAAGTTTACCTATCTTTAAATAGGTTTATACCTTCTTCTGTAGGTACAAATTTTTGAGTTTTATTTAAGCCTACACAGTCATTCAGATGGATTGATATTTCAGTGTTGTTGTTGTTTTGTCATTCTCTCATATCTTTCTGTTATTCTCAAGTTATAGTTTGGTAAAATCCTCATATTAATGCTAAAATTTAAAACTTCTCTTGCTATATTTTGGTCGGCAGTGTTCCAAGGCTTGAATATTCTTGTTGATGCTAGGTCCTAATTTTTGGATATCAGGACCCAAGCTTCCTGGTGCTCAATTTTTAGGGTTTGATATTGGCATCTTTGGTTCAACTAATTAAGTTTAAGAAAGCATGAGATTCAAGAACCTAAAGCAACTGAAGGACCATTCTGACACAGATAGATGGTAGAACTTTGGTAGAACTAATTGTAGATTTCCAAGCTGGATTAGCAAATTAGAAATCTACTAGATAAAAATTAGGTAAAAATGAATTCACACTCTGTCTCATTCTGGAGATTGTCAGCAAGCTCTTTTGAAACCATCATTCATTTGTTTTATATTATATCTTTTAATTTTTTATCCCATCTTCATTGTGTTTACAAATAACTCAAGATGGCAAAGATACCTTGGCCACCTTGAATTATTTACAAGTGGCTATAGCTTATCTAGTGAAAAGAAGGACCAGAGTGACATGATAGTAGTATTCCAATATTTGAGGGGCTGCCACAAATAAAAGGGGATCAACCTATTTTCCAAAGCATCTGAAGGCAAGACCAAAAAAAAAAAAAAAACAATGGATGGAAACTAATTAAGGAGAAATCCAGCCTAGAACTAAGGAGAAATTTCCTGACAGTGAGAACAATCAACCAGTGGAACGAGTTGCCTTTAGAAGTTGTGGGTACACTATCACCAGATGTTTTTAAGAAGAGATTGGACAGTCATTTGTCCAGAATGGCATAGGATCTTCTGCTTGAGCAGGGGATTGGACTAGATGACCTCCAATGTCCCTTCTGTTACTCTGTTACCTAATATTCCTTCCCCCATCTATTTTCCCCAGAACCCCTGAGACAGGTTCATGTTTGCATCTTGTAATGTCCTCCAAATTAGGATGGAGGAAAGATCCAAACGAGTCTCTAGTGCTTTGACTAAAGTGAATATTGCTTTGGGATAAGTTAGCATCAAGGGCCAGTAGGGGAATGAAGATTAAATAAGGTCCCATTCCACCTATTGAAGGAGGAAGTAAATAGGCATCAGGGATTCAACACAATGCTGTTACAAGAAAATTTTCCAGCCTGAATGCCTGAACGGCAGCACCCTATTGGTAAAATAATATTCATAGCACTCATATCTGCAGTAAACAGTATTTTTCCCCTTATTCATTCTCCTTCAATTTAGAATTCTGGCTGCATTCCGCATTTGTATGAAGCATTTACTGAAATGGGATATCATTGGGTAAAGCACTGAAAAGTACATTTGTCATTTCCCTCCTATCAGCAGGAACCATACATCAGCATAGCTTCAGCTACATTCTGCATTATTTTAATAAATATACTAGTTATTGATAATACATATAGACATCTGATTTTTGTCATACCAAATGCAGGAAGTTTTAATACTTGGGGTGGGGGAAGAAGCACTATAGTTAAACAGTTGTGGTAGATTCTGTCCAAATTCTGCCTAGTTTCTGCAGATCCCTCCCTTTTTACAGCTGAGATGAATATTTGAAATTCTTGTTCTTTCTTTTTCATCATGGTTTTGATTATATCGTAGATGTTCAGAGAAGAAGCCAATAAATCATTACCTTGAACACAAGAGTGGGTGGCCAATATACATAGCCCTTATGGGGGAGATAGGGCTTACCTCAAACTTTCTACATAGTTAAAAGAGCAACAGGAACCAGAACTGTTTTTCCATTATTAAGGGCAGCTGGAGAACAATATTCTATTCTTGGCTGGACAGTTGGACATGTTTTCCTCCAGCAGGCTTAAGAAAAATTCTTTCTCTCTCATCAGGAAATCAATATCAGTAGGATATGAGACATTAGGAATAGAGGGGAACAATGTACTGTATTCTGACAATCAGTAGCTATCTAATGGATATATTTTCCATTGCCTGATGCCTGAATCTTTTAAAGTAAAAATGCTGAGGACTACCTATGGGGCCTTCTATGGGCAGAGCATTTATTTGCTCTTGAATTACAGCCAATGCTTTACAGACCCAGAATCCTGTGGTCAATGATCCATATAAGCAGGCCCAGGGCTGGATTGCTGACAGAACCATGGACAGCGACTTAGAAAGCTGCTTTCTATTGAGTGAACTCATTGGTCCATGTAGCTCAGTAAGATACTGTTTTGGAACCACACAGCAAAATGTGAACTTCTCATGAACTTCTTCAGCCAGTTAAGTTGCACCCTCCAATGCTTTCTGCAAATGAGTGAATTTTATGGATTGGGCTTAGAAAATCAAAGCCAGAACTCCATATATTCTGACTGCTACAGCAAGATATTTGTAGCACCACCAGCTAGTAGATTAGTAGTGCCTAGTAGAATTCTGCTGGTGGGCAAAATGTTGGGGGGTAATAAGCTTGGTCAATAGAAGCTCTACAGAATTTTTTTGTTCCTCAGAGGAATCAATGGTCATTTTTAAGGCAATGCCACTCAGAATGCCCAGGCAATGGAATTAATTGCCTTCTTAGCCATTAACACTCCAAATACAATACATTTTGAAAGCCAGATATTTTGAAAACAAAAGAAAACCTGTTAGGTTTTCAATAAACAGATGAAAAAGCACAAGATTATAGTATAGTCTCAATTTTCTAGGATGTTTAGTTACAAACAACATATTCTAAGCTTGTTCATCCTTACCGATCTTCTCATTAAATGAAAATTGAAAAGTTTTAAAGAAAACTTGGGATTCATCAGTATACTGATTAGAGTTGAATCATTAAACAAATGTCTAGTTAAGGGGAAATTATCCTTCTTTGCATTGTCTTCATGGAGCACTATTTTTTCTTGAAAGCAGTAGGTAGAATATGAAAATATAGAACAATGCCTGTAATAGATATTAAAATGGCTTAGGAACTCATTAAACAACAATGTGAACATATTATTTATTTTGTAGCGTAGAAGGCTCTTTTTTTTCTAATATCCATTCTTGAAATAATAATGGAAGGGGTGAGTATCAATCTTTATTTTTGAGAATAAATTTGTATTGTTTAGATTTCTTCATGCACCTAATTTTACATGTGGCTGAACAGTAGTCAGGGAGGTCAACTAAATTATTAGTTAAATACTTAAATGATATAAGCTATTGTTCTTCTCCCTAGACACAGTTTTGTCATCCAAACATACACACACAGAGGGAATCCAAATGCTATAATCTCAACAAAAACCGCAACACCATCATGTTGTAAATAGATTGCTGTGCTAACCTGAGCAGAAAATGCATGTGTTTTCTCTTGGTACCTATTTTAATCAAGCAAGTTGGCTTTCATTCATAGTTAATTTTGCTTCTATTGAGAAGAAGTGAGGGCATTTTGCTCCTAAATGTTCCTTGGGTCTAGGCAATCAAACCTTATAAAAATCTCACTTTCAGAAGCCTATAGGACATCTTACCAGAAAAGTTTAACAAATTAATGACAAAATGGAAATTTTAGAAAATAAAACTGAAATAGTACACAGGGAGATGGAAAAGAACTTAAGCAATCTGGCATTACTGGAATTGAGAACAAATGGATTTTGCTTTACACTTAGAATAGTTCCAGAGGTTTGTGGAGAAGACGCCATATGTTTTTCTTTCAAAAAATACCTATTCTGACAACTGCTGCATTTAAGCAATGGTAGAAGGATATATCTAATGTTGTATAGGCAAGGGGAAAAAAAATCCCCCAAGGGTTAAATGTAAAATACTTCAAAATGCATAGGAATGAGGGGATTGGGACTTTGAAATTACATTTTTCAACCTGCTGCTTTGGGTGAAAGAATGAGCTTTGCTGAGAAATAAAATAATTTTAGAATTAGAAGCGCATCATAAAGGTTAGTGTATATTTTAAGATTACATTAGAATTTCCATATTGGAACATATATAAATCCAGACTATACCTGAAATGCCTTTAGGGGGTCTCACCTCAAGAAGCATTTTACAGGAAAGAAATAGTAGGTGAAGAAAAATGGTTAACTTTCAAAGAGTTGTTAGAAAAGGAACAGGAGTGTTCAAAAATTTTCATATGCACACTTAGGAGAAAGATTTAAGACAGATAATAGGACATTGGAATTGAGCAGCAGAAGCTGAAGTTGAACTCTGAACATATGATGAATGTGTACCTGCTTAAAATGTTTAAAATTGTATTGAAATTTGAAATGGAAGAACAAATGTCTGATAACATGAGCTACGAACTTAACTTTGGCCTCCGTTTTTCATACAAACAGGACTGACCCAAAGGTGCTTTTTTCAAGAGGACTTTGTTTTTCCTTGAAGAGAAAAAAAAGGGGGGGGGAGTCCAGTTGCCTCTTGAAGAAGCTTTGGGACAAGCATGATCTGGAGGACTGAGAATCTCCATAGACAAACAGGACTAATGTCTCTATTTACTTGGGGGGGGGTGTTTTTGTTTGTTTATTTTGCCTTTTCTCTTAGAAGGCCATTTCTCAATATAGTAATACTTTGTTCCATCCCTAGATGTTACTTGTGGCTTTTGCCCATCACTAAAGACCAATGATCAATATTCTCAAGCATTTGCGTCGACAAATATTCCATATTTATCAACCAAGCCTACTGCTATATTTGATATCTCCTACTTTGTGTCCTCCATATTATTACACATCACTTTCAATAATCCCTAGCCAGCATGGATGTGGGGCATGCTTATTACAGAATAAGGGAGACTAAACACCCTCTAAAGCAGTGTTTCTCAACCTTGACAATTTTAAGGCATGTGCCTTAAAATTGTCAAGGTTGAGAAACACTGCAAGACATCTGGTTGAAAGTCAATGCTGATTGCACAAATTCACTTTTAAACATTATGTAAATTTAAATAGGATTCCACAAACGTAATTCTATAGTTTATCCTCAGCATGTTTTTCTATCTTTTATGTTCTTTTGGTACAATTTGCTCCTAATTCTGCATTATTTATCCTTCAGTATTCTGTCTGATACATGACATTTACAAAGCTTTTTTTTTAACATACTTATTCATTCAAGTAACTTTCAGACCAAAGCTTTCCCATGTTAATTTGTTATTTGTGTTTCTCCATTTTCTTGATCAAGTGGTAGAATTTTGTTTCTCTCTTTGATTTGAATGTGATGTTCAAAATGCAATTCTATATACTGATGGGTGTCCATTGTTCTTCACTGTATCTCAGGGAGTAATGTAAAATTAGCCCTTAAATTAATCATTATTTCTGAGCAATTCTCGCTCCTTTAAATGTCAGCAATCTCACAATTATATTGTGTAAGTAGTGAGTAATGGCTCATCGTCACCAAGAGTCTAGCATCTCTTTGTAAAAATTCCAATTAGAGGTGGAAGGCTTGCTGCCTTTTGGTTTCAGGAGGGTATGAAAATAAGGTTTTAGACAGGAGCAAGGGAAACATAATTGCTCTTTATTTCTAAAGCTTGTTAGCCGTGAGGTTATAATTGTATACTGTTGTGTAGAAAGGTGTTGTTTTTGAACCTGCCTATTCTCTTCTCTTTTTAAACTTTCATATCCCGTGTGCAAGTTGAATCATTGTTCACCCTCAAAGGTTACTTCATATTCTTTAGATTTTTTCCCTCTTTTCAACCTGTAGAATATGTCACTTTCTCTCCCTTATTCTTCTCTAATTATACAGATCTTACAACTTCATTTTTTTACAACATGTCCAACATCAAGAGGCAGTTGCTGCTTTGAGGTGTTTATTTACTGTAGTTTAGGGGGTTTGTATCCTACTTTTTTCCAGTAGAACAAAGCTATGTATAGATATGTACATACTCAAATGCAAAGACGGATAGGGTGCAACTACCAGGGACCATACTCATAGACATATAGACCAGCTATACATAGCTTAGTATTTATTAGTCATATTGAAAACATTAAAAGGTGACAGGGAAGATAGCAACATCTAAGTATCTCCAAAGGATAAGACAGGTCCTATTATTGTAGATCTGATTGAGTTGGATCTCCAAAATATATACAATTTTCTTTCAAGGAGAAAATGGAGCTTCCATTCCAAGGAGAAACCATTGTCATCACTTCTAGATCCTCATGGATACAATTTTTTTAAAATAGCATTAGCACTTAGATTTATGTACTGTTCCATAGTTCCTTACAGCACTCTCTGGGCAGTTTATAACATCAGCATATTTGCCCCCAACAATCTGGGCCCTCATTTTACCCACCTCAGACGGATGAAAGGCTGAGTCAACCTCAAGCTCTGTTGTGATCAAACTCCAGGCTGTGGGCAGAGTTTGCCTGCAATACTGCATTCTAACCACTGTGTCACTAGGGCTCAGCAATTTAAATTTTAAACAGCTAAGCATTTTTAACTATGGGATTCCACATTATCAAGACTGGCGATAAAGTAATCAGCTCAACAGACTAAACATTCAACACTTAGAAGACCACATCATGGGTTCTTTAATATATACTCAGGTTAGTGAGCTCCAAAACCCTAGAGAGCCAACACAAGTACACCTGGCCTCAAAAGGACACACTCACAAGGCTGGTACTCAGAATTTACTATGCCACTCTTCCCCTAATCTAACAAAATTTCTGTTCCTCCACAACTTCTCTTTGTGAGACCTATTTCTGGAGAACAGTAACATAAATTTGCTTTAGGCTATTTCAGGCTGTTTTAGTTTCCCAAACAAATACAACCCTCTTTCCTCTCACTCCCACCTCCAACACCTGACCTCCAACACTACCACCACCCCCTCCAGCTGCCTCTGTGCTTGGTTTTTATGGACACCAGTTTTTATGGACTCCCTGGGCTGGTTAGAGAGAGGTCTTAAGGGACATTGTGCCAACAACCCAAGTGCTGGCCATTTTGCAGGCATCCTGTGCTCTACAGACTACATTGTTCTAAGATGGTAATTAAACCTCTGATTAAATGTCCATAGAAATGTGATATAGTATTACAAGAAAAATGAAGAGCTCTTCTCTCAAAACCTATTTTAGCCATGGTATACAAGTTTCTAAAATCAGCTCTCCATCCAGAGTCAAGGGGAAATGTTTTGTGCTACATTTCTCTTAATGTCAGCCCTTCATTGTAGATAAACAGGTTGACAAACAGGCATGGCATGGATCCTATTTTAGGGTGGAATATCATAATCTATAAAGCCTATCCAATTTTCTCTCTGCCCTGTCTTACACAAAACAAAATAAAGGTGTAGTCATTTCATTATGTTTTCCTCTTTCTTAGAACCAAGTAATCTTTCCTTAAAGTTTCTTCTTAACAGATCCCTTCTTCCTTCTCCCATTTCAACATCAGACATATATCTTTTCTCTCTTGGGTTTTCTGAAATCTAATTAAAACAACGTGGAGAGAATGTTAGCTTTTTATATGGTGCAATCAGATTTATTTCTCATGTATCGCAAATAAAAAAAGTGAAATCTGCAAGCACTAAAAGTAATCCACAAGGCCATCTGTCTCAAAGGCAGAGGTTTTAAAACCTGTGAATTATCCTCATTCTGGGTTTTTGTGAATTCACAGGATTTGGAGAAAAATACAGGGCAAATTCCTCTTAGGCTTTCACCCCTGTTTTATTAACACAAACATCTACGCTCACTTTCAACCAAGATGTGTAAGTATAACTTACAACTTAGATCATTGCCTTTCCATTGGCTGACCCCCAATTTCTAAGCCTGCTGAGAAGATAAGCTAATACCACAGAAAACCATTTTTCTCTCTCCTGACTTTTATGTACCTTAAATGTTCTATAATAACCTATATATGCACCACACTATAATAATGGTTTGACATGTTCATATACATGGCTATTACTAACTATGCTACTTTCTGCTGAGAAATAAATAACAGCTAAGGGTACCGTATGGAATTCTCTCCTACTCAAATTGGCAGTGGCTTCCATACTCTGTGGCAGATAAAAATTCTTCCCTTCCATCACCTTATCTTCTAAAAAGCCATCTGCAGAAAATAGAAAATGTCCTTTTCGATCTGGCCTATATTTAAACCTTGCAACTCTCCTTGGAAATCTTCTCCAGATTTGCTCTGGGACACTTAAGGAGTCTTCACCTTCCCTTCCAACTAACAATCATTTATCAAAGTGACTCTGTTCAGTTCCTATCATGTTCATCAAGCTACATAAGCCAAACAGGTTTTATTTCAGCTGATAGATATAACTTTGAAAGAAGAAAACATGTTTTCTTAGCAGTTCAGGCACCATTCTCTATTCAGTAGAGTATTCTTTACCAGAAACTCTGCTGTAGATCTTCATTCAGATCCTATCAAGAGAACCAGAATGCAACTAGTTTTATTTACTTCTGCAGGGGAAAGCATCCCTGGAATTGTCAAAAGTTACCTGGAAGAAAAGTAGAACTTTCCATTGCTCCCCAGAAAGTCGTATATCTAGAATGGTACATTTCTACATCTCTAATAATATACATAAAGTAGTATTCACAAGATTTCAAGTAACTAACTTACGTATTGTTCTTGAATTTAAATCTTCAGGTTGCATAGATTTCTACCCACGCAGGTAAAAGGAAATTTGTGTAATCCATCTTAGCTTTAACGCTCACATAGTTGCAAATTTCAGCCATTAAAAATTGCCAGTACCATGAATTCATGGTTTCCCAGCTGGGGGAACATTTGTGCAATTTTTAAAAACTATCACTGAGATTTCTGACCCTCTCTAGCTGGAAACCTTTTGTGTAAAAAAAAACATCCATAAGTTTCTTCTTACTGCAGGAGGCGGATAAAATTTAGTCTTACACAAATTAAATCCAGCTGGAGAGGTATGTGTATTGGTGCTAATAAAAACTAAATCACTCCTTTGAAGCAAGAAATAAGTCACTTTTTTCTCTTATACTTCTGGATTCTCCAATTAGAACAATGGGATATTTTTCCTCCATGAGACCACTGCCATTTTTTTTGCCCTGTATTTATTTTGTAATTTTTTTCTGCAAACCCCACTTACTATTTTGGGAGTATTTGTCTCCCTCCCCTGAAGGTGGAAGGCCAGGGGTAACCCTCAGCAACCTGCTTTGGAAAAATGAAACAGAATAACAGAATAGCAGAGTTGGAAGGGACCTTGGAGGTCATCTAGTCCAATCTCCTGCTCAAGCAGGAAACTCTGTACCATTTCAGACAAATAGTTGTCCAATCTCTTCTTAAAAACCTCCAGTGTTGGAGCATTCACAACTTCTGGAGCCAAGCTGTTCCACGGTTAATTGTTCTAACTGTCAGGAAATTTCTCCTTAGTTCTAGGCTGCTTCTCTCCTTGATTAGTTTTCATCCATTGCTTCTTGTCCTGCCTTCAGGTGCTTTGGAGAATAGGTTGAGGGGTGCAAGATAGACTCCTGTCTCAATCTCTGGGTACAGACAACAAATTTTGTGTTAAACATGACCCCTCCTCCTCCTCCTCCTCCTCCTCCTCCTCCTCCTCCTCCTCAAAAAAAAAAAGAGAACAAATAATATTTCCAGTCCCACAATGATAAACCTGTGATTACTTTTCTAGGCTGAAATTAGTTACAGGAAAGGAAATAATATTTTCTTTCCAAATTGTGCTTTTCAGAATAACCACTTATTTTTTCTGGTTGCTTGCTCCACCCCCTTTCAAAAAGAGTAAATATTTAAATATTTATTACAAGCATTCTCGGTCAAATATATCCATGATTAATTTTGCCCATTTTTGCTATTTCTCAGAGTCTTTTGTGCTAAGCCATACAATAATATATATACTGTATCCTTTCTTTGTACCTGCATTTCCCGAACCACTTATTTGCATGCATTTGTAATGCCTGCAGATGGCATGTCAGAAACTCATGTCACAATCATCCATTAGATAGAATCACTTAAGGAAACTTTCCATTTTTTCCCTTAAGTATCTGTATCATTACTGTCCATGTTGGTCCCACAGCTGCTTGATTGAACAACAATGGTGTACAGCAACCGGGTGCCTCTGTGTAATTTTCACTCATAATGAGTACTTCTGCCAATTGTGCCAGAAGATATTGTAACCATCTATTCTCGGTTGCAGATTCACCCTTTTGTTCTGACACAATGTCATATCCTCAATCTTTGATGGCTTTCGAGGACTTTAAATAGAAATGATTTTAGATTGTCTCACTTGTCTTTCATTTTTTCTCTTTGATGTCAAACAGAATCCTGTGAAAAAATCCTTCAGTTTTATTCCAGGCCCGCTTTCTTTCGACAGTTCATCCAAACAAAACCTTCTTTAACTAGCAATTTTAGTTTAGGTGAAATCCACCAATAACAGAGCAAAATAAGGCCAGTTAAGTGAGGTTATACACAGAAGCTCCAGATGAAGACAAAGATGTAGAAGCAGGCCATAAAAATGTCTAGGCTGCTGGGAACTTAGGAATTATACACATCCCAACTTTTTATAGATTTTCATTGCCATAGTGCTGAAATGTGCATTCTCCCTTTTTGTCCTCAGAAAGCAAGGTGGAAAATGGTCAAAAATAATATACCCTGCTCTCCTCAATCACCCAAAGAGTTTGATGCTTCCTAGGATCATGTTCTTGATAGTTCACTTAATTTATTCATGGCCAGATAACCGAGAGCCTAGGAATGAGGATTTATCATTTTTCCATTGCTCAAAATATTCATTTCTGGTCCAGTTGGTGCTTCCTTGGAGAAGGGAACTAGTTGCAATGAATTATTTCCTGGAAGACTGCAAATTTTGATCCTAGTTCAATCTTAAAGTGGGTCCTTGCAATTGGAATATCCTTATTGGCTGGAATACCTGGGTCAGTTGAGCAGCCCTCTGTCAACAGAGGGGGAAGGATACGACCTCATCTATCTCCAGTCCTTTCAACAGTTCCAAGAAGGCTCCACACTCATTTGCACTACTCAGGATAAGCCTCCAGCTGGCATCAACGACTCTCTAAAAGACTGCAAATGACCAGCTGTCTGCAAGGAGTATAAATCTTTCCACTCCCCACCATCCAGTCAGAGCTGAAGAAGCTTCTTGGATGAGAAGTGAGATGTCTTCAAAGAGAAAAAAGAAAGTCCAGTTGCCTGGACTAGAAGACTTCCAAGGTCATTTCCAAGTCTCTTAATCTGTTCTGATTTGACTCAAAAAGTAAAGGAGGAAGTGAAATTTGACCTTCCCTTCCTGTCTCTATAACTCTGGCGGGGCCTAGGGTTAGGGCCTTCTCTGTTGCTGCCCCAGCCCTCTGGAACCAGCTTCCCTCGGAGGTTCGTACTGCTTCCTCCCTCCTAGCTTTCCGAAAACTGTTGAAAACTCATTTATGCAGACAGGTTTGGGGCGTGTGAGCTGTGCTCTGCCCCTGGGCCTTTGACTGTGACTGTGTGTGGTATGAGTGAAATAAATTATTTAGTTTTTATATTGTAAATTTGTAATTTTAATTGTTTTATGTTTTTTGTGCTTGTATTCTTGTTGTGAGCCGCCCTGAGTCTTGGGAGAAGGGTGGCATATGTTCAATTAATAATAATAATAATAATAATAATAATAATAATAATAATAATAATAATAATAATAATAATAATAATAATAATAATAATAATATAGAACAGGGATTTCCAAATTTGACAACTTTAAGACTCGTGGACTTCAACTGCCAGAATTCCTCAGCCAGCCTGCCAGAACTGAAGTGCACATCTTAAAGTTGCTAAGTTTGGAGACCCCTGCTATAGAACCCAGTAGTACATATCAGTTCCTTTCTGCAGTTTTAATACAGTTCATTCATGCCAACTCCAACGCACCATCTCCCGAGCCGATCTTTTCCAATTCTGCCAACTGACATTATCTGTAGCATAATATAGGTAGGTTTTATAGGTTAGATTATTCAGAATTATTCAGAAAGCCAGACGAATGCATGAATTGAATAGAATGTGTGTTGCATTCATTAATAAGCAATAGGTGCTCCAACATTTGTGGATAATTCTGTATTATGTTGACAAATACGGTAAACGTGAATACTATTTGGCATCTGCTTGTAATTAGCACTACCTACAGTCGGATTTGAAATATGGAATTGTTATGCTAAGTGGGTACAGCATTGTGAAGTGACTGCCGTATGCAGGCAATAAATGGGACTGTTTGACAAGATAGGCCTTCAGAATGAGAGATTTATACTTTATGCCGTGAATTTATCAGTCAGAATGCTTAGTTGAAATTTGTTCATGGAAATCTGCAGCCAGGGCTGGACAAAGACATATGCTGCTAAAGTATCTTGTGATGATTTATTGCCACTAGTTGAAGTGTGTTGTTTCTTGCTCGATCCTGTATTGTCCCAGGCATATTCTTCTGACTGTGGAAAATGGTGGCCCAAAAAAATATGGAGTCCTTATGAAGGAGGTTGTCCAAAGGCTGTTACTAATGGAGAAATGTTTATTAGGAAATCAGGGGACTGCCGAGAAGAGCAAATGTCAGTTGGGTTGTTGAGACCGCAGGGAGAAATCGCATGATTGGCATTCGAGTATCACAACATCAAGTTCATTAGTTCTGATGACTCATACTTTGCATTTCCTCCTGAGATGGAAAACTGACAGTTGCTGATTCAGTTCTGTATCTTCTGATCTGAGCTTAGCTTTAGGCTACTTCTGAGGAATGATATTGGTTCTTTGGAAATAGAGAAGGTGATTAATTAAAGTGATAAAGGATGTGAATTCGCCAAATGAAATGTCTCCTAAGGACTGTGCTCAAAGCTTTTCCTGCAGCCAAGGAGAAGCTACATTTGGTTTCTTCACTAGAAGCTGAAAAACAGAATGAAGGAATAACCCCACATGTAGTTCCCCTCTATTCAAATTAAGATTCAATGTTTACAACTATCAGATGGATTGTGATGTTCCACATCAGTTATACATCCTACAATTATGACTTAGTTGGGTCATTGATTTCAGTGGTCAATGAGAGGGAAAGAGGAATTTATCTAGGCATAGCATGTTGTGAAAGAATATTCTATCGCCAGGATTCTCTTCTTTAAAATATTTGTATTAAAAGTTTTAATTCATTGTAATTATTAAAAGTATTCAATTAAAAAATAACGAAAGTTTGACAAACAACCTAAAGGCTAAGCAACAGCATAATAACAAGTAAAAGAAGCAAACAAAAAGAAAAAAGTATAGAAAGAAAGAATAAAGAGAAATAGAAAGAAGAAGCTTTTGATTTATTTGCTTGTGGCAAATATAAGTACAATTACAACAATTTCTCTTACTATAACCAATGCATAGGAAGGAAGGAGGGCAACATATAAGGTATATAAACAAGATGGGAGTAGAAACTAGCCATTTGTGATTGCAGGGGGAAAAAAACACAATTTCTGATAGCTGTGCTTGCTCAAGGAAAAATTGCCCCCTCCTATACCACATCAACCAATAATGTTTGACTACCACTGTTTGTTCCTAATAAGATATAAAAGAGGATATGCAGATGTCTGCAACCAACTTGATAAAAGTCTTTGAGTATTCGCTTGCAATTTTGTTTTCTTTTGAAAGAGACAATTCTGTTTTCAACATAGAAAGTAACTTCTAAAACTCTTTTCTGCTGCTGGGATGCGGTCATTGGAGATAACAAAATTGCCTACAGAATCCATGGGCTGCAGACCTTGGAGATAAAACTTTAGGTGCCAGGCTAGCAAGTGGGAGACCATGGGTTGTATTCCCACGTTAGCCATGAAAGCCAACTGGTTGATCTTGGGCCAACACCAGGAGACTGTGAGTTCTAGTTCTGCTTTAGGCATGAAAACCAGCTGGGTGGCTTTGGGCCAGTCACCTTCTCTCAGCTCAACTCAACTTACAGGGTTGTTTTGGGGAAAATAGGAGGAAGGTGTGTTTGATATGTTCACTGCCTTGAGTTGTAAAAAAAATAAATAAAGGCAGATTATGAATGAATGAATGAATGAACGAACGAATGAACGAATGAATGCAGAGTAGTCTTCTTAATGAAGTGTTCCCTACATAACAAAGAATCATTTATGAAATTGATGTTTTCATATAGGAACACTGAGATTTGTCAGGGCATAGAGGATTTTAATTAAGTGAAACCTGCCTTACAATTTCTCAGAATTTTCTCCCCCTGGGAAGGAGGTTTCCATCCTTCCCTGTTCTTCTCAAGGGACCTTGAAAGACATTTCCCTTGGTGGTGCTTTTGAGCTTCCATTTTTGCTAGCTATATTGGAGGATGCTTTTGCTGTAGTTGTTTATGTGTTTGTTTTGTGACACAAGTTTCTAACACTCTGAGGACTCCCCGACTGACTATATTTCCCTATCTCAAAAAAGCCAGGGAGGAAAGAGGGTTTAAAATACTTACAATTTAATGAAAATGTGGGAAGCAGGGATTCATGCAGACTGCTGGAGAGATGATTGTGCAATGAAAAACAGGACATCCATATACTCCGTAAAATGCAAGAATATCACACTCTGTCGCCGAGAATGATTTCAAAATGATCTCCTGCTTTGAAAGACATTAAGGGGAGAAACAAAGAAAATCAGAAATAGATTTCTAAGCCTCTGCAAAACAGGGATTCTGAGTTTGCCACTTGAGTGCGCATCTCTGTCAATCTCGCTTTCCTTTTCAAAGGCATTTAAAATTTCAGATTCTTTTTATTTATAAAGAAACGTGATGAATGGACATGGTTTAATCAGAAAAAAGAACTTGTGAATTGTGGTTATCCTCAGGGTATGGTCAACCAAGTCAAGATGCTAGTAGCAATGGTGGTATCAGAAATCCAGCCATCACAATTGGCCTATCTCTTACTCATATGTGTAGAGCCAATAGCAATAGCACTTAAACTTTTATTGTTCCCCCCCAACAATCTGGACCCTTGTTTTACCGACCTTGGAAAGATGGAAGGCTGTCCTTTCATTCTTGAGCTGGTCAGGATCGAACTCCTGGTTGTGAGCAGAGTTAGCTTGCAATACTGCATTCTATCCATGGCGCCACCATGGCTCCTTAAGAGTGATAATGATTCTGATTGAATGAGTTGATTGGTTTCTATCTATTTCTTCCATGTTTATTTCATTTCATATATTTTTGTTTTTCATTTAAACTTTTGTGAATAAGCTGTCCACAAGCGCTAAGAACTATGATTCTATATCTTCGCAAACAGAAGCTTTCTAAGGTGGTTTTCAAAAATAAAGATTTCCTGACAGATTCAAATTTCTCTGAACACGGCAGATTTGGGAAGCTGATGTGGCTTAACATTGAACCAGCTTTAGCCTTTCTACAATTTAATCTCTTTGTGCAAATGTTGCCTTTGGAACATTTGGAACATGCCTTTGGGGAGCAAAGTGGTCTTTCTCCGTCTTTGTAAAGGAGGAACATAAAAAGTAGGAAGCAGTAAAATTTCATGATACAAAGCTATACTTCTAAAGAAAACACAAAATAAAAGACACTCCGAAGTCTTGGTGCAAAGCTGTGTTAGCAATTAGGCAAGATAGATTTCATACCAGATGCTTAGGTTAAATCAGAGTTAAGTGGAAAAAAAATACTGTTATCCCAAATTCTGTATCCTGTGCACAGTAATCCCCCAATTCTGTGAGAGAGGAAGTTCAAACTTGGTTTAATGTCATCTATATCCTTGAAGAAAGCTATCTATTGCTGAAAGTCTTGGTGCTATTGAGTGAGTCTTCGGGGAAATTAATGAACCTCTTGTATTAAAAAAATAATAATCTTGATGTCCCAAAGTTGCTTTTTCAAAAGGCAACTGGACTTTCTTTGTTTTTTCTTGAAGACATTTCATTTCTCATCCAAAAATCTTCTTCAGTTCTTGATAGATCCCAAGTACATCCTGGCAAATGTGGAACTGGAAATGGCAGAAATCAAGAGTAGGATATGATGGGTTTTTTTAGTACTCAAATCGATGAAATACCATGCTATAGTGAAGGGATAGGATATTTTGGAAGCTGAGAAAGATTACCGTGGAAAAGAATGATTTAGGAATGAACACAGGAGAACATTTTCAGAGCAGAAATAGCAATGTTATCTGCTAGAGCACCAGTGTAACAAATGGACCTTCCTTAGTCTGGTCAAGAAATGAAAAGATCTAGACTTTTAAGATGTATGCATTGTCAGAAAATAAATAAAATATTAAGGGGAATAATCAAGTAAGTCATCATTACTTTCTTGATTTTTCATGAAGTTCCTGGTTCATGACCACACTTTGAATGGAAGGATAATCATCATTGGAATAGCTGTCATTTCTAATGATCAACAGCTCAAGCCTGCATTTCAGGGGGCTAATGTAGTTTATTATAGCTCAACCTGTTTTGTAGGTTGAACCAGGCAGTCAGCAGTTAGTGATTGCTGTAGGTAACTATGGAACTCTGCTTTGTAAACTTCATTGTGATAGTTGATTAATGCTTTGTTGATTTGGTTTGCATTTGTGTTCTGAGAAAGTTTGGGGACTAAAAAGTTAATGTAGTTTATAAGCACTGAATGATACTTCTGCTCTAAAGGGCTGTTGCAGAAGAGAAACAGCTATATTTGGTATCACTCTATTGGTAAAGGAAAAATACTTAATGGGTTGGAAGAACACTACAAAATGGATTTTCATTCTAGGGTAGAGACTTATTAATAATCTGCAGGTTAAAAAAAATCAGAGTTATCAGCATTGATAATGGAACATAAAAGGAAAGTCTTGTGGATTATATAATCACAGAATGTGTGACTGTGTCCACCCATATATTTATAAATCACAGGAATTGCATATATTTCATTTCACGTCTCTTGTCCTTGCTGTCTCTCCCCCTTAAGAAATTGGCTGCATCTTTGGAAAAGGAGCCATAACCTTCAAGAACTTTCCCATCTGTTTCTTGGTGAACTTTTACACAGAAGCTAGTAAATTCGAAAAATCCATGTTCTGTTTGCCACCGCAGTCTTTAAAATGTACTTTGATGACTTCTTCAGATTGCAGAAATAAAAGAAGCGTGTGATGCGATAAAAACAAAAGAAAACAAAAAAAATCAATGCTCTTCTTAATTAAAGCATGGCACACATGGCCTCTTGAAATTCTTTGGAAATTCGGCCAGAAAGGTTAGGTACGCGATTTCTCAGAATTTTTACAAGGGAAGAAGACATTGCCCGTGTTATTTTCAAATAGCAGATTTTCCATTTAATGGTTTCAGAATGGGTCTACAACTCGACACGGCCCAGTTGCCACAGGACAAGAGTTACACTAATACTGAAGAAAAAGGGTAATAGAATCATTAAAGAAAGGATGCCAAAGGAGGGACAAAATGAAATGTGAATGACAACCATTTAAATAATTGTTTAACTGTTTTAAATAATTGAATTGAATTGAACTGTTGAATTATGCTGCAGCAAGTTGTCTTGTGGCAGGTGGGTAAGTTGTCCTGCAGTGAGTTAGCCATGGCGAGTTGACCCTGGTGAGTTGGTCATGGTAAGTTAGCCGTGGTGAGTTGGCCATGGTGAACTGGCTGTGGCGAGTTGACTGTGATGAGTTGGCCATGGTGAACTGGCTGTGGCGAGTTGACTGTGATGAGTTGGCCATGGCAAGTTGACCATGATGAGTTGGCCATGGCAAGTTAGCCATGGTGAGTTGGCCATGGTGAACTGGCTGTGGCGAGTTGACTGTGATGAGTTGGCCATGGTGAACTGGCTGTGGCGAGTTGACTGTGATGAGTTGGCCATGGCAAGTTGACCATGATGAGTTGGCCATGGCAAGTTAGCCATGGTGAGTTGGCCATGGTGAACTGGCTGTGGCGAGTTGACTGTGATGAGTTGGCCATGGTGAACTGGCTGTGGCGAGTTGACTGTGATGAGTTGGCCATGGCAACTTGACCGTGATGAGCTGGCCATGGCAAGTTGGCTGTGGTGAGTTGTTCCATTCTGTTGCAGAACTGCAACAAACTTTAAAAAAATACCACAGAATTTCCTTTCCTTGATAGAGTTTGTTTTTTGAAAGAGATGTTGAAAGGAAATTCTTATTACAGAATAGAGTTGGAAGGGACTTGGAGGTCTTCTAATCCAATCTCCTGCTCAAGCAAGAAAACCCGTACCATTTCACACAAGTCCAGACTCTTCTTAAAAACCTTCAGTGATGAGGCACCCACAACTTCTGAAGGCAAACTAACTATTAATCAAAGTGATATCAGCTTGAGTCTGAAAGAAGTTATTATTATTATTATTATTATTATTAATTTAATTTCTATGCCGCCCTATTCCGGAGAACTCAGGGCGGCTCACAGCATAATAGAAATTACATACATATAAAAAACCCTTAAGTTAAAAAAAAAACAAAAAACAAAAAACAAAAAACCAATCATTCCACGAACATACACTGGCTAGGGGCAAGATGTTAGCTGCCCCAGGCCTGCCGGCAAAAGTGTGTTTTAAGCAATTTACAAAAGGCGGAGAGGGTGGGGGCGACACGGATCTCCGGGGGAAGTTGGTTCCAGAGGGCCGGGGCCACAACAGAGAAGGCTCTTCCCCTAGGCCCCGCCAGGCGACACTGTCTGGCTGACGGGACCTGGAGAAGGCCGACTCTGTGGGCCCTAACCGGCCGCTGGGATTCATGAGGCAGCAGACGGTCCCGTAAGTAACCTGGTCCGATGCCATGTAGGGCTTTATAGGTCATAACCAACACTTTGAATTGATAACCTAATTGATAACCTAATGATGATCCAAGACCATGGTCTAATTGCAGATGCAGAAAAAGAAATTTTATGGTGAACTACAATGCTACATATGTTGATCCAGCACCAAAAAATAAGCATCTTGTTTTTTGTTTTTTGTTTTTTACAGGAGATTAGAACACTAAAGTTGGAAAAAAACAGCAGCTGCCAAAATGAGAAAAGCAGGAGACAGACCCACAGAGTTGTTTTAGCTGTGCTTGTGTGTTTGTGTTGATGGAGAGCATTAAAACTGTACAGTGGTTGTGTTCTGGACCCTCAGTTGGTTCATTGGGAAATGGCCTTGAAAGATCTCAACTTTTTCCTCTTTGTAGCCAAGTGAAGGATGGCCCAGAAAAGGGAGCTAGAGTCTTTGTCTGACCAGTTTTGCAATTTATCCTAAGTAAATCCTCATAAAAAGTTTTATCTTCCTACACTCTGACATATTTTATGTTGCTCTTCGTACAGAGAAGCATATCTTCAGGGTTCCAAAAATTTGTTATTTTGTACTCTTATCTAAGGCTGCTTTTACCTATAAAACACTAAACAAAGACTCTCTACTATTTCTAGCACTGCAGGAATGCCGGCTCAAGTGCTATTAACTAGAGGTTTTTTGTTTTTTTTTTAATCTTTATCTCTGGTAAATCACAATTTTATATCTCCATCTTTATTTTTAACTCTGGGAGAGACTTTTTTTTTTAATAACCATTCTGAGGTCTGTGATTACTCTAAGTTCTGGTTGAAGAAAACCCTTGTAACGGAATTAAGTAGAGAATTTTGTGGGTTTGCACGGGGCCCTGAATGATCAAGTTAGTAAAGAAGGCAGGTTCCCACTAGTTATTTGAAAGCAAATAAGTAACCCAAGTTTTTTTTTAAATAGCCATATTTTGCATGCTATAGGAAATAAAGTTTAGACTTTAGCTCACCCTACCTGAGGTTACCCATTAGGTGGGCTGCAAGTTTGTGAACTGAGTCATCCTATAAGTGCAAACTGTAGGTCTTTGTGTTAAATTCAGCATGAACCTATGGAAAACCTGCCTGCAAAAATCTGTTGGGGCCCACAAAATCTGTTTTGTTTTTTTAATTTTCACTACTCTGTAACATGTATCTAACTAATGCTTTATAATCACGAATACCTTCTTAACAACAACATGTCCAAGAAAATCATACCTTGTGAAGTAAATTTGAACTCTCCTTCAGAGTCTCATCTGCCTCTCCTTTCCTCTCCTCTCGTCTCCCCTCCCCTCCCCTCTCTCTTGGCCTTGCCCCTCCTCTCTCTTTCAGACTGCCTTTCCCCTGCCTTCTCCTCTCCTCTCCCTTGGCCTTGCCCCTTCCTCTCTTTCATAGTTTCCTCTGCATCTCCCCTGACCTCTCCTCCTCTTCTCTCCTCTCCCCTCCCCTCTCCCTCTCCCTTGCCCCTCCCTCTCTTTCAGAGTCTCTTCTGCATCTCCCCTCTTTTCCCTTCTCTTCCCTTTCCTTCTTCTCTCCTCTATTCTCCCCCCTCTCGTCTTCTTTCTTTCGCTCCTTGTTTTCTCAATATTTTATAATCCCAAACAGCTTCTTACCAATAGCATAACCAAGACATCCATACCTTGTGCAGCTAAATAAAAAAATATCCTTTCTCCCCCCCCCTTCCGCTATAGGTGGTAGTGACACAAATATCAGAGGCCCAGAATGGTCAAATAGAACACTTCCAAATCTATTTCACATTTTTTACCCTTTGCAATAGCCTGAACACATTTATTCTTTCCAAAATAGCCCGGGTGATGCACTGTGGAAGGGGGGAAAATGGATAAATGTACACCAAATAATACATAACATTTGGGTATCTTTGGCCAACCATGTTCTCTTTTTGTGTGTGTGCAGATTGTAAATATTTAAAAGCACAAGTATATCGGCTGATCTCCCATGCTCCTACAAAATTCTATTTGGTCAGGTATTGTATGCAACATCTGTCTTTGAAGTTACATCTTTCACCTGAATAACTTGCTCATGTTGTTTCTGAAAGCAGTGGTGGGTATATTAATGCAGAGAATCCAAATATAGCATTTGGAGACACGGTTGAATATTCTGCAATATGTAATCATGTCAGTGCTGGAGCCAGGAAGCTTTTTCTGGTCATCCCTAGTGTTTCAATTAGGACATTGCAAAGACAATCCTATTTTCAGTGGAGAATTGTTAGAGGAGGTGAAGAAGCATGTTAGATAACAAATCCAAAAATCCCTGGTAGATATTTTATGGCATATTTCTCTATGCAAGACCAAATCAAGCTTCATCTTATTTTTTATGCTAGGAACTTGACTTAAGTTTTAAAAATATCATCAACACCAAGGGGCTTATTGCAGTCTCTTTTCAGCAATTTCCAATCTATTCATCCCTCAGTGGGCTGGCTCTTAACATTTGTTTAAAAAGCCAATATTACCAGGGCTAAAAAAAAAAAAAACCCAAACAAGTTTGGCTTTTCTTTTCATTTGGATTTTCCAAAATCTTTATAACAATGCATCTTTAGTTGCATACTGTGGGACTCCAGTGTTGTCTCCAGACCCAAAACTCAGGACTTTTGTGCATTTTCATTCTCAGTAATAATGAAATGTGAAAATCAGCAATGATTTGTTTTCCAGTGGGCCTTTCTTTCTTTTTATTTGCATTAAATGGAGCTGGTGGTATTCAGCTGGTAACATTATATATCTTATCCAATTCTCCTGAGACATTAATTTGGTCAACTTATTTTCTTGCCTTACTTTCCTGTTTGGTTCATCTTAATGCTGGTTTCAGTGGTAAAATTGTGTACACAGTATATGTCTGCTTTTTTACCCGAGATCTGATTATCTTTTAATTTCCTTACATAGTTCCCTATTGGGGATCAATTTACTTTTAAATTGCTTCCAGTTTCCATGGTTTTAAAATGGCTCATGCTAAGAAAACACATGATTTGAATGATTTTATGCTGTGCAGTGATTTTCTTTCTCTCTCTGTTTCTTTCTTTCTTTCTTTCTTTCTTTTTTTCTTTCTTTCTTTCTTTCTTTCTTTCTTTCTTTCTTTCTTTCTTTCTTTCTTTCTTTCTTCTTCTTCCTTCTTCTTCTTCTTCCTCTCCCTCTCCTCCTCCTCCTCCTCCTTCTCCCTCTCCCTCTCCCTCTCCCTCTCCCTCTCCCTCTCCCTCTCCCTCTCCCTCTCCCTCTCCCTCTCCCTCTCCCTCTCCCTCTCCTCCTCCTCCTCCTCCTCCTCCTCCTCCTCCTTCTCCTGTCTCCCTCCTTCTTTCTCCTTTTTCCTATCTCCTCTTTGTTCTCCTTCTTTTCCTCCTCCTCCTTCTCTCCTCCTCCTCCTCTTCCTCCTCCATATATGTGGATTTCTTTTGCCCCTTTCAGAACTTTTGCCTTTTTAGAAGATGCTAAATCCTCTATTTCACTGTATGCTAAGCAGCAGACTACAACAATGTAAGGACATTAAATTACTTTGATTACACATGGAAAATATTTATATGCTTGAGGTATGGTTGATAATTGCACATAGTAAAAACAGCAGTTCTTCACTTTTCTCAAACAAATTTGCCTATTAAACCTCCTCTTTGAAAGGCATCGCAGAGACTGACAGTTTTAGAGGAGAAAGGTGACTTTGCTCCTTTTGACGACATCCAATGGTTAATTTTAATGCTGCCTCTCTTCCAGGCTGGCTTAGAGGCAGATATGTTAAAATCTTTATGAAAGATTAGGAAATGAAGGCACCTTAGTGAGTGAGACTGCTGAATGTCTTACTAACTTCAGCACCAAGAGCTGTTGAACGAGCCTATCACAATAGCATAAAATATTTAAGTTTAATGTTGTAATTTCAGTTATTACTTGCTTCCATATGCTGGGGCATACATTGTAATTTTATTTTATAACTTTGTTTCCTTTTCTAAAATCCTGTCTCTTAATAGACTAGGGTGGAAACTGATTAGCTGCCTCAGTGGATTCGTTATTTCTTTAGGCACCCATTTTCTTTAGGCAGTGGCACCACCCAAACGTGCTATGCATTCTACAAATAGCGAAAAGCAGCAAAGATCTCAAGCAGTTATGAAGGACTTCCCCATAAATGCAGAGACTGTACCACCAGTGCAACTCCCAGACCCAAATTGGGAGGCATTAGACAAAGGAAACAAAACAAAGCAAAACAAAAATCTAGCAGCAATTGAAAATTTCCACTCACTTAAGTTCACTAATAGATTCTTATATTGTGTATATTAGATATGCTGTTGATTATTAATTCACTCTACATTTCTGCAAGTGTGTGTAGCAAGCCTAGAACAAAGAGAATTTTGAATACAATTACTAATTAATGAAGAGAAGGACGAGGGGGGATTTGATAGCAGTCTTCCAATATCTAAGCGACTGCCACAAAGAAGAGGGAATCAAGCTATTCTCCAAAGCAGTTGAAGGCAGGACAAGAAGCAACAGATGGAAACTAATCAAGGAGAGAAGCAACCTAGAACTAAGGAGAAACTTCCTGACAGTTAGAACAATTAACCAGTGGAACAACCTGCCTCCAGAAGCAGCAAATGCTCCAACACTGGAAGTTTTAAAGAAGAGACTGGACATCCATTTGTCTTAAATGGTATAGGGTTTCCTGCCTGAGCAGGGGTTTGGACTAGAAGACCTCCAAGGTCCTGTTATTCTGATTTTCCACTTGTGTGTATATTTATGTGTAAAGCTGTAGATCTATTCCTAATGACTCATATTTTGAACAAAGTCTCATTAAATTTAATAAAACAGTTTGCATCTATTTTGTCTGTAGAAAGGCACTATTATTTATTAGGTGGTCAACCTTTGGCCCAAGTGCCATAGCCAGCCCTCGGCTTCATTTCAAAAAAACTACTCACAAAGATTGGTTCAGAATCTCGTCAGGGAGATGCTTTTTCCTTGAAAACTGCTGCTTGGGCAGGCAGTTTTCAAGAGAAGGAAGAAGAAAGAAAAGAAAAAAAGACAAAGAAAAAAAATCCTGTTAGTAGAGAAATGGTAACCTCGCCCACGTTTCTCTCTTTTCTGTCTCACGTTTCACCTTTCCATGTCCACCTCCAAATTATACATTAATTAGATTGGTTTTGCTTGAGGGAAAATATTTAGGATAAAGCATGCTCAGAAATTCAACAGCAGTTGGGAGAAAAAAAGCTAAATTCCATGGACTTGCTCCCTTTATTAAGCAAATATTGTCCAATATTAAATATAATAATAATAATAATAATAATAATAATAATAATAATAATAATAATAATAATAATAATAATAATAATATACTTAAGGTTAATATAAATACAAAGGGACAAGTTGGTAAGCAAAATGTGCAATTACAATTGGCATCATGGGAAATAATTTAATTCACAACTAGATTGAATAATATTAATATTCAGAATGAAACGTCTCCCAAAATTTAACACCTCTGCTCATACTATGGCTCTCCCAGGAAACTTATAGCTGTGATTTTTTTTTAAATCTAAATTTTTTGAAACAGTTTCCAACTAGTATCACTAATTCTATATGGTCCACATCAATTGACGATTCATCTTGGATTCAGGGCAGAATCAGAAATCTGAATGTGGCAAAAATCTATGGGAGCACAGGACATGTTCAGAGATATTTGAAGACAAAAATATAATATTACAAAAAGACCCACCCCCACTTGGTCCCATAGACCAGAGTTTCTTAAAGTGTGGTTGCAGCCCCCCTGGGGTAGCTAAAGACCCTCCCAGTGTCAGTGAAACCAAAACTATTTGTCAGATATTGATGTCGTTTGCAAAAATGTAGAATAATGTCTCTCTTCTCATTACTATTTAAAAAAAAATAAAAATATATATTTATTAAAAAATGGAGATTTTTTTCATGAAAAATATTTTATTTATGTTAATGTATAACAGATTTAGATATTGTTATTTTTTTTCCATGATTCAATAAATATTTTATGAATGCATCAATTTTAATTTTTAATATGATAAATATTGAAAATATAAGCCAAAACAAAAGCTCTTTTCGGCCTTCCATAACTTTTAAAAGGGGGAAAGGATTCTAAGAATGAAGTTTAAGAAACTGCAGTTTTCAAAATTCTCACTGGTTCTGGTCTACATAGAGGTAAGCCACATTTCCTCACCATTCAAAAGACACAATTAAAAAGCTAAGAAGGGAACAAAAAGACCGAAACATAACCTCTCTCCCTCAGTCTACAGCCAGATAAGCAGGGTTAACACCAGACAAACAATCAAGAAGAAAACAATACCCAAATTAAGAAACTACCAAGGAGAAAACTATATCCACTGGCAGGGTAAGTATTGTAAATAGGTAGCAAACCCCATGCTCACTCATATTGATAATCTTAGATAGTTGGGTAATGCAAGTGTACAATTAAGATTTCCAGAATGAATACTTTCCAGAATCTACATGAACTACTAGAGATTAAAAGTATGCATGCAACCATATGCATTACCAATATACTATTAGTCCAACTATATTGTACTGGGTTAGACAAATAGTATAATGATGTTTTCTAAATTCACGAGGTCCATCTTAAAGGAACCCTATTAATTACAGGACGCTCCAATTCACTCTAGCTATGGAACCAAAATCCAATCCTTCCGTAAAATGCCATAAAAATGATAAGTGCTTTTAAGTTACCCGTTGTTCCAGCAGATTATAGCAGGTGACACACTTAAATTGACGACTCAGTCATTACATTTATCGTGGTGTGCTGAGTTGGTAATGAGTGGATGTTATGTTAACAATTGCAGTGCATAAAATACCTTCAATAGTTGATGACCAGTTATGGTAAGATGAATTCACTACTTACATTCCTTTTTAAAAAGTGGCCACCAAATACGCTGAGAAAGGAAAGTGGAATACTCAGGTAATAATAAGAGGTTGCTAGTAGGTATAATGGTTTCTCAAGACCTTAGCTATTCAACAGATTTTGCCATTCTCCAAGTATTTCAATACAGTCCTAATGCCTCAAAGCATCAGTTTAAGTATCATTTTCTTTTTCTATACTTCCTTAAACCATGAAAGAAAAATCTATAAGTTCATCTACAACTATTGGAAGAAAATCTCCAATTTCTTCTTTCACCCATCTCTCTCTCACCTATCTGTCTATCTGTCTGTCTGTCTGTCTGTCTGTCTGTCTGTCTGTCTGTCTGTCTGTCTGTCTGTCTGTCTATATCTACCTACCTACCTACCTACCTACCTACCTACCTACCTACCTATCTATCTATCTATCTATCTATCTATCTATCTATCTATCTATCTATCTATCTATCTATCTATCTATCTAGCTATCTAGCTATCTAGCTATCTAGCTATCTAGCTATCTATCCAGCTATCCAGCTATCCAGCTATCTATCATCTATTCTGAAAAGTATGCACTCTGAAAATATGTGTGCAGAAATAGAAGAAAATTTTAGTTAAGAGCATGCAAAAATGACCCATTACAGGTTCCCAATTAGATTCTCAGTTAGTATTATAAATCTCAATTAGGAATAATTAGTTAATGGTTATTGCAAAATGGATACTTGAGCCCATCTCTGCTTAAGTAATCCCATTACTGGTGTCCTTCCTCTTCTTCAGAGCTGGAGAAATGCAGACCTTCCCAGGGCTTTCGGGCTAAGATAGATAGGCGCATAATTGGTCCATGGAAATATGCATGACAAGATTTGGAAAGGCATACAGCTATTTTTCTAACTTTTGATTAATCTAGAAAGTGATTTCTTCAGGACTGCGGTAATATCTTTATTGATCTCCAGAGAGGAGATTCTTGGTTGACCTAAAAAGCTTGAAATGGTTGTTTTGAATGATTTATTTTTTTTTACCTCCCAAGTGCCAAACATTGTAATGCAAGACACTAGCAACAGAGGGAAAAAGAGAGAAAGAAAAAAAGAAAAAGAGAGGGAGAGGGAGAGAAGACTAGGATGTTATTCCTGCAGTTGTTGGCTAGTTCTACAGTGTGGTTTGATTTTCAGACTTCACATCTGGAAAACATTTACCCACATATAAGCAAATATCTATCATTTTCTCCAGAGCGTGTTCCTTTCTTGACCCATGAAAATGAAAGATGTGTTAATGCTGCTAAAAGCTTATTTCAATTTTCATGAAGCCATGTTTTACTTGCTGTGGTGCAAAAGCAGGAAGAAACACCCATGCACTTCAGAAATATGTAGGGAAGCTCCTTTAGAATCTTGACCAGTAATATCATTCATGTAAGTGTCAGATGTGTCAAAAGTGAAGGTTTGTTGGAAGTCTATGAATGATTCCCTGATTTTAAAAAAGGAATGAAATAAAACTTAAATGCAGCCAAAGGAAGCTTTGGTTCCAAAACTGAAATGGCTAAATGGAAGAATGCTTTATTTTTTTTTCCTTACTTTTTCCCCTCTTCTCCATAATATTGATTCTTCATTTTCTCTTTGCACCAGAAAATGTATTTATTTCTTGTGGTGGATTTCTATGGCCACCCAATTAACTCTGGACAGCTTAGATATGGTTAAATTGATTAGCTGATTTTGAAGTCCTATTTTTAGTTTTAATACTACTAGTAATATGTTTTTGTGTTTGTTCTAGCCCCTTAAATTTTACATATTCTTGTAGCATTTAATTTTTTTGTTGATCAGCCACTGAAATAAATGGTGATGTCTTTGCACTGGTGTTAGATTTTTTTTTTTTAGATTTCTTTTTAAGCATATGGTTAATTTTATGAAAATGTTGTTGTTTACATAGTACATAATTGCCACTAATTGTTATTTGCAATGCCCTTCAAGAAATTTAATTAGGCTGTTTCTAGAATTAAGGGAATAATTAACCATCGCCATACCTGATGGAAGTAAATTACATTGTGTATCTATGTGTTGTGTAAAAAAGTTGGCTAGTAGTTTTCTTCCTGATCCACACTAGCTTTCTTTCAATTTGCACAAGGATTGTGTCCTAAATAACAATAGCACTAGCACTTAGACTTATCTATTGCTCTGCAGTGCTTCACAGGCCTCTCTAAGCAGTTTACAGAGTCAGCATATTGACCCCCACAATCTGGGTCCTTATTTTACCAACATGGGAAGGATGGAAGGCTGAGTCAACCTTGAGCTGGTCAGGAGTGAACCGCCAAACTGCTGGTAGCTGGCAGTCAGCAGAAGTAGCCTGCAGTACTGCATTCTAACCACTGCACCACCACCACTCATAAGATACACGTAGTAGTTAAGTAATTTGACTGGCACCAGGGAGATTTACATCCAAGTCAATCTTGAATCAAGTCAGTGGATTCTCATAAGGTGCCTGTGGGTCAGTCACTCTTTCTCAGTCCAACCTACCTCACTATATATATATATATATATATATATATATATATATATATATATATATATATATATATATATATATATATATATATATATATATATATATATATATATATATATATATATATATATATATATATATATATACTGCTCCAAAAAATAAAGGGAACACAAACGTATAGGATCCTATTTATTTATTTATTTTAAAGACTTTTATACCGCCCCTCTCGGGACTCGGGGCGGTTTACAGCCAAATTTAAAAATGTAACAATAATAAATATTTAAAACAGAATTAAATAACTAGGCTGTACTAAAACCAAATTAAAATCCCACTCTAAAACCCTAACTACTTAATTTAAAACTACATAAAAAACCCGAGGAGCTCTAGGCCAGGCCGGCTTGATTGAAGAGATAGGTCTTCAATTCTGTTCTGAAGGTGCGGAGATCATGACATGTCCGGAGTTCTGGAGGGAGCTCGTTCCACATCGTCGGAGCCCCCACAGAAAAGGCTCTCCCCCTGGGCGCCACCAGCCGACATTGCTTAGCCGATGGCACCCTGAGGAGGCCCTCTCTGTGGGAGCGAACTGGTCGGTGGGAGGTATTTACTGGCAGTAGGCGGTCCTGTAAATAACTGGGTCCTATGCCATGGAGCGCTTTAAAGGTGATAACCAACACCTTGAAGCGCACCCGGAAGACCACCGGCAACCAGTGCAGCTCACGCAGGATGGGGGCTGTTCGTGCCCGCCAGGGTGCCCCCACCACCACCTGCGTGGCCGCATTCTGCACCAGTTGGAGCCTCCACGTGCACTTCAAGGGGAGCACCATGTAGAGAGCATTGCAATAGTCCAGTCTGGAAGTGACGAAGGCATGAGTGACCGTGCGTAGCGCGTCCCGATCCAGGAAGGGACGCAACTGGCATACCAAATGAATCTGGTAAAACATCCTCCCGGCTACGGCCGTCAGATGGTCCTCAAGGGACAGCCGTGAATCCAGGAGGACTCCCAAGTTGCGAGCCCTTCCCTAGGGGGCCACTGACTCGCCCCCAATAGACAGCGATGGAGTCAGCTGACTATACCGGGACGACGGTAACCACAGCCACTCAGTCTTGGATGGGTTGAGCTTGAGACCATTCTTCCCCATCCAGATCCGCACGTTTGTGTTCCCTTTATTTTTTTGAGCAGTGTGTGTATGTGTGTGTGTGTGTATGTATGTATGTGTGTGTGTATGTATGTATGTGTGTGTATATACATATATACATATACATATACATATACATATACATATACATATACATATACATATACATATACATATACATATACATATACATATACATATACATATACATATACATATACATATACATATACATATACATATACATATACATATACATATACATATACATATACATATACATATACATATACATATACATATACATATACATATACATATACATATACATATACATATACATATACATATATATATATATATATATATATATATATATATATATATATATAACCAGAAAACTCCAGCTTTGGTCTGCTTCAGTGGCATTTTAAAAATATCTCTTTGTGACTAATGTGACACTTCATTAGCACCTTGTTGTGGGGGACTCTTTTAAAGGTTTGATCCAAGTTCATTTGAAAAAAAAAAGAACCTTTTTCATGTTGCTAGTACTGTATATCAGTGGTTATTAACTGCAATGTTTATGCCTTTTTGGCTGTAGACCCTTCTGAGATTTATAGATAAATATACAAAACCTGATTAAAATTGATTAATTAACCACGATGACATTTGGACATTTGAGATCTGAAGCGTTTCATCCACTCCAACGTTTTGCTCCATGAAAAAGAGACAAGGCTTTTAAACCTAGGTTCAGTTGGTTGAAAAGGATCAGTTTAAAGATTGGATATGCATCTAGCAACTCAAAGAAGAAAGGACCGGTCCAGAGTATAATCTTCAGATCTGCATAAAGCCTGTGAGTGCAAAGAAAATAACGAGTTTGTTTTTACCGTGACAGTAGTACAAAAAGGAAGAAGCATCCTTTTCCCATTATTGTTTTCTGTTTATTTGAAACCTTCTTACTTGCCTATTTTTTGTCTCTCTTCCATTTTTTCCTACTTGTTATTCTGTTGGCTTTTGCCAATGAATGGGGGGGGGGAAGGCCGCACAAATCTTTCTGCAATGCCTATACAACTCCCCAAACAAAACTTCACATTTTATCCTGGCTTTATGTAGGTTCTTTTTGCCCCAGGAACAGCAGCTTAAAGCATCTTTCATTAATTGAATCTAGCCACAAAAGCAGGCAGAGAGGGAGGGGGGAAAGTGACACCAAATCTTTTTTCCAATCTCAGAACGTGTCTAAACCTCCAGATTTATTAGAGCGAAGAAGAGCTTATCAAATGCTACAGCAGTTCTTTGTATGGTACTTTGTATTTGGGTGCTGGTAGGTATTTATAGCTAATTAGTGATGTTTACACACCATCAAACAGTAGGGGAAAGGAAAGCTAAACCTTATGGAGTTACAAGCTGCCAAAATCTCACAATAGAAGTGGCTTCAGTTCAAGAGTGCAGCATGGGACACTTATTATCCAACCTGTTAACTATTTCTGGATTTTTTCCCCTGTACAAATTATGAAGCTAAAGACATAAAGAACTTCATCTGTTACATCTTGAGCGAAACCTAGATAATTTCATGGCATTTATTCAGCAGGAGGTTTGTCCTGGGAATCGAACTGTGCTTAAATTAAGAGGAAGTAATATTTGACTTGCTAATGGCTAGTTGTTAAACTTTCAGCCTGATATCCTTTTTTTGTGTTGTTGTTTTTTAAATACAGGCATAGACATTAGCGGCAAAAATCACAGGTGAGAAATAGGCGTGCATAAGCATGCCACCAGTGGTATTTTCTCAGCCTCCAATACTCCTAAAATTGCATCCCAGAAATCCAGGTGCACAATGGCTACATTTCAACAGTTGCGATATTAGGAAGTTTGGGAAGGGTTTTTAAGGTTGGGGAAAGGAGTTGTTTGCTTCTCATTCTGCTTCCCCAAGGAGCAAAATTGCTCAGGTGGTTAGGAAGCTGGGTTGAAGGTTGGCAGCTTCACGTTTGAGACCTGATTACTGCCTTGAGGCAGGGTGAGCTCTCATCCTTTGCTCCAGCTCCTGCCAGGGAGCCCCCAGTTGGGCATTGCTCTGGGCAATGGGGATGCTATTGGCTAGTCCTTTCAACTCCTTGGTGCCACTGAGTGTGATCCAATTCTGCTTCCTGTTCTATCAACCCCCAACCTGAAGAAGTAGCAAAACAATTTCTTCTAGAAAAGTTCTCACTATGCTTTTCAGGAAGGAGCAAACATGTTGGAGAGCAATCATCCAAGTTGGGAGAAATTTGGAATTAGCCTGGACTCACTACGTAAACACAAGGTCTGACCTTCCCTTAATGTCAGGTTCAACCCTCAAGATCATATGCAGAGTCCAAGCCCAAAAGGATTAATTAATACAGCCTATACACAAAAATATAGTCAACTAACTGTCAGCACTAAACTGGCTCTAGATAAGGATCAACAGAATTCACTTATGGTAATTTAGGAACTCTAAACTGATGACATGTTTAACTCCACCTTCCAGCTCTGCCTGCTCTTCTCCCACACTGGTTGTAAATGCAAGCTGGTTGCCAAGCACCCAAAATGTGACTTTTGTAACTTTCAGGACTAGTCATAAGAAGAAACCTTTTTCAAGTCTGTTGTAACTTCAAATGCTTGTTAAGCAACTGGTCAAGGACTACCTATATATTTCTGAACATTTCTCATGACTTATGCATTTTGTAGAAACATGTCACACATTTTGTACTTGATTGTTCCAGGCAATTCAAACATAATGTACTTTGGATTCAATATAGGCATAGATGCAAATTTTCTTTCTTTCTTTCTTTTTTTCCAGTTGCAGGCTGCATTCCAACAAGCAGAAGAATAGGTGAACTATGAATCCCATTCTTGCACCTCTAAAGTTATGCACCAGAAGGTCTTGTAATACATTTCTAACAAAGGGATGATGTGAATGAGATCAGCTACTCACCAAACCTATTTTTACACCTTGGTTTAGCTATAAAGAAAGGATTTGCTCCTTTTGTTCCTTGCATTCATCATTTCTTCTTTAGAATTCATCCCCTCTGCAGAAGTCAGGCTTTCATGGTGTAGCTCCACACTTTTGGCTCTGACGTACCATAATTGATTCACCTTTCCAAATGGAAGGGATTGTTTGGCTGATCTAGATTTTCTTAAGTTCAGGCAGGTGCAAACATCTCTTTATTCGTTCTGGTGATGGAAGTCCTTTTTTGCTGTAATATGCAATAGGGCTAGCCAGCTAAAGAGGTCAATTGTGTTATCATTCTCAATGCCCCTTTGGGTTGCTCATCTGCCCTTGGTTACAGCACAGTACCACAATATGATTGTGGAGTCCACCAGGATTGTATCTGCCTGTCCTCTAAAGCATTTCATTGCCCACAACACAGTTACTTTTGGTTTCCTGATGTATCTCAGGAGGTGAATACCTGAGCAGGAATAAGAAATTCATCATCCCCAGTGAGTTTCAGATGGCAGCTGACTATTCTAGCTTCATGAATGATAATCCAACTTGTTTTTTCCCCCGTAATAACAACCCATCACTGCTATTGTATATTTACTGACATCCTTTCTGCTTTCAAGATTTACCCTTTATCATTTGCACTGTTTTTCTTTAAATTCTCTCCCTCTCTTTTTTTTATTGTTTGAAATTCTCTTGGCTCAGGAGATATTGAATATGTCCTCCCTTAGAGCATGAGTAGCATCAGCAAGCTTGGCATGATGGAATTTGTTAATGTAAGAAATTATGTTGGTCATCAATTTTGACAACTGCATTACATTAATTCGTGGAGTATGATGCTTGCTAGTCCTGGTGGCTATGAATTGCCTTGTTAGAGGCAATGCAAGTCTGAAAACCTGTATTGATATATATGAATATAAATAAGAAAATGATATCCTGCTTGTGGGCTTTTCAGAGATACAGGGTTATTGACCAAGAAAACATGGATCCATCCAAGAGACATAATATATCCTCAAGCTACCACTGTTAACAAGTTAAATGGCAAAATGTGTACATAATGGAAAGTTAAGATGGATACAGAATTGCCAAGTAACACCACAACTGTACAGAAAAATATTCACTCTGCCCCATATTGCAAGTAGTAAATATTGGCTAAAAACTAGTCAACATGCATTATGAAGTAATTGTTAACCCTATTATGGAGGAATATGAGTCAAAGAACAGTTTATTTATTTCTAGAGTGGTACAGAACATATTGGGAAAACTGTTTATACCACAGTATGAAACCATGTTTATCCGTAATCAGAATGCTCTGAGTTCAATCCTTATTTTTATCAAGATGGATTTGAAATAATTGGAAAGGAATGTAAAGGGTAACTGGAAAGGTCAGGTTATAAACTTGTTTCCTTCAGAGGAGAGCTTAGAAATTTTGACTTTGTCACTCAGAAAAAGAAAAAAAAATGACATGAAGTCATTCATTCAAGGCAGGTGATGACATTGGTGAGACCAGATTCAATTTTCTGGAGAAAAAGGAATCCTACACCTTTGACTCATGTGAGTTATCTTTCTAGGAACCTTTAGCTCCCCTTAGACATGGTATCCTTGCATTTACAGATATATCTACATTTATCTCTATATAAGTGTGGTTGCTAGCTCTAACATCTTGCCTTACTTTCTATGTTTAACGGATGACTGTTTTAATAAGCTTGTCTTTACCTCAAAAGATCTTAATTCAAGCTTGGATCTTGAATTTTCAGAGTTTTTACTAAAGTGGGCAACCTCCATGGACAAAAGATGTTCTATGATGTAGCCAACTTCTGTGCACGGAGAAGGGTTCGTGTAGATGGGATTAATGGGCTTATTCTAATTCTCTTTCACCTTCTTACTGCTTTCCTAAACACCTGAACAAGAGCTTCTTTATTCAGATCAGACTATTACCCTAGGTCAAAGGTGTCAAACTCGCAATGTCACGTGACGTGTCATGATGTATCGTGACTTTTTTTCCATTGCCGGCAATGGGGTGGGCACGGTTTTGCCATGATGCATCCGGCCTGTGGGCCAGCAGTTTGACACCCCTGCCCTAGGTGCTCAATACTGTTCCATCAACAAGACCTCAAAGTTTCAGCCATGATTCCTTATTTGTTCCTTATCTTAGACAAACTTGGCTGATATTGAAAGATGAAGCAAGTTTGGACCAAGTTGATGTTTGGAAAGGAGCACCAGAAAATTCCAAAATTGTAGACCGGACTGGGAAGCTTCTCTCAACATGGACATCTCGTAATCATTAGGAGAAATAAGGGACATTAAATTATGGGTCCTTCCTGAATCCCTGCATACGTTTGGCTACTTTGAACTCTGTCTTACTACTTTTGACTCAGACACTGTGATGGCAATGCTTGGTTCTACCAATAGTTAACCCCATCTGCAGCTTGACTCTAGATTAAAAGGGGGGCAATGCCTAGTAGTTTCTTAGAGCTGCATCAAAATCCAGATGCCTATTTTCAAAGCTTAGGGGAAAATGAACAAAACAATACCTCCATCCATTCATCCAATTTTTAGGTTTCTTCATCTTCCAAACATTTTCCAGGTGGCATACGCAACAACATTAGCTTAACAAAACTGAAAACCCAAGAAATAAACACAATCCAACTCATAAAGAACAACTGAACCATATTAACCAGTGTGGCCCAGTCTATATGGCCCAAATGCTATGGGGAACAACCAGGTCTTTAATGCCTTATGGAAGGCTAACAAGGTTGGGTCCATCCTACTCTTGGGAAGGAAACTCTTCTATCAGGAAGGAGTTGGCACAAAGAAGGCATGACTCTGGGATTCAACATGGCATTGTTGAATGTCAAAGAAGAGACCCAGAGCATGTTCTCCCTGCTAGATCTGGAGGCAGGTCATCCTGCAAATATCTAGTAGAACTGCCTATCCCTGCTTATCATACATCTTGTCTGAATGCAAACTCACCCTAATCTTGCTCTTCACAGGATATTTGTCATTTTTTTTTCACTGCTAGGGTTGTTCAGTTCTCAAGATTTTATCCCAAATACAACAGAGGTTGGTGCCCAAAAGCACAAAAACAATTTGCTTGCAGAAGAAATGCACATTTGCAGCTTTGTCTGTCCTACCCTCTCCTCCCACACCTTACAATTCAGGAAGTAAAATACACAATATTCTTCACACGTGCTATTGAAGTTTTTCATTATTTATATTCTTTCCTTGTTTTTCCTCTTCCTTGCTGTATTTTCAAAGGCTTGGGAAAGGAGTAGATTTTTCTTCCTTTGAAATGAAACAGCAAAGGTGGCTGTTAATTTAGACAGAATACATCAGCAAGCAATAGAATGCTACTAGCATTTCAATAAATAGAAATCTGTTCTACATCTTGGATAGCAAAGTGCCAGCATTAAATAGATTGAACAGTTTGCTAAGAAAAGATCCAAACCACTTTGAGGAGGGTTCTTGTTCAATTGGCAATCATTCTACAGGCAGTTTCTACTGATTTAGCATCAGATAGTCAATCAGGATTCATAATTCCAAACAACTGTGAAATGCTGCTGAGACACTGGCTTGTTCCACTTGATTGTGCTTGTGTGTGTTTGCCTCTGCGTGTGTGCCTCTGTGTTTTTTCCTTAAGGGAAAAAAGATCAAGAATGTTGGAAGAAATCAGAAAATCTCATTAGAGGAAAATGTGTTTTATTTGTATTATTCCACCAAAATATGGTTTTGATATACTCATCAGCACTCGCTCTTTGCAATAAAAGAGCTACATGTGAGCTGCTTACTAGGATCAGAGCAAAAATGAATCTAAATTCCACTTTTTGGCAAGCAGAGCTGCGAGTGACACTGAACGAGGCTGCTTTTGATTGGTTGGTTCTCTTTCTTTGTCTGATGTATTTAAGATAATGATATGTAGCTTCCCATCCAATCATGTCCTGGTGCAATTTATAAAAAGAAATAAAAATAACTTAAATCAATATTTAAAACCTGCATACATGAAAAGGGGACAGGGGGCTAAGCAAAACAGAGCCAAATATTCAACTAATAGTAATTCAAGGAAGGTCTGAGTATATGCTAAGTAAATTCCCCCATCTCATATAGCATTAAAAAAAAAAGTAGAGAAATTGACTAAAAGCTATGAATACAACAAACCATGTCATCCCTTCAAAAGTTGGAGAAAACTATAATAACAGTTCTCTACATGCCAAACTTCACTTAAAAACAACAGTCGGGCTGAGGCTTAATTTTCCAACAGAACAAGGCCTCCCTAATTACCCATCATAAGAGAGGGCTTAACTTGATATTCCTTCCCTGTCTCTCTTTAGTAATGCCCAGTTCTCGTTTATGAATATCATCAAACACTATAATTCTAGAAACTGCCCAGGCCTGGTTTAGAGGGAAAATATTTGCTTTGCGAACAAAAGATTCGAAGTCCAAGTCTTTACCTAACCAAAAAGAGCTCAGAAATCTAAAATTGAAGACTGCCTGCCTGTCAGAAGAGACAAATTGGGTACCAGACAGCTTGCTCACCTTTTCCACATATGTATGATGATGAATAGGCATAGATTGTTGAATCAATGATTGTTCAGAGGCAATACATGTGCTGTGCTTTTATAGAAGCATTTTCAATGACCTCTTGATGCTTTCTATCTATCTTTCTTTCCTTTCTTCTCCTGGTAGTACCTCAGTGAGAGGACACTACTTTACGTGAAGACCATCCCAAGTTTCAGCAGTAGGACTGAAGAAAATCTCACTTGAAATCCTGGCTGGAAGAACAGAGGATCTGATTCCATGAAAGACAAAGAAGTTAGGAAATGAGATGTTTCAAAGTTCAGAGACATTAAGAATTGGTAGAAGTTTCCCTATTTGTAAATAAAAAGTGATACTGTATTCTCAAAGGGTTCCATCAAGGAATATAGTCAATTACAATTTCTTCAATGCAGGTAAGGGAGAAATTTAGTTGGAAGGAGGTTCAAATCACACATCATGTTTGTTCAATGTCTCACAAAGAGCAATATCAGAGGAACTCCTTTCTTTTTGCTCCCTACTAGGGCATTAAAATAATCAAATGAACTACACTGCTTTCATAATGAAGCTGAAAGATGTAAGTTTATGCCACATGCCAGTTCTTCCCTTTTAATTTCTTGTTTTCCACCAGAACAAGAAATAAATTGAAACTTTTTCAAAAGACTACAAAGGAGTAACCATATTTTATCACACTGCTGAGATTAAAAAGTATATATTCATTAAAAAAATTGAACATATGTCCTATCTGTTCTTCAGGAAGTTCAAAGAATGGATTTGTTTGTTTCCTTATCCTTATATATCACAGATACTATAAGAATTGTTAAGTGAGGATTCTTCAAAAGAGCTTGGAAGCATCCTTTTTGATTGTTTGGTTGTTTCTGGATGAGGCAGCTGAGTGGACACTGTTTTTCATGAGGTATTGCAGAAGCCAAAGTTTTGTCAACAGCATGTTTAGTAACTGTTGTTCCTTAGCAAAACAGAATTACTTCTGTTCTCCCTCTTCCTTCCTATCTCTTGTGTTTTGGTAAGATTACAGCTAATGGTGTTGAAGTGGGGTACAGATAATGTGTACTTCTGTATCTACAAGGTAAAAAATAGAGAAGTGAATTGTCAATGCAGGATGTGGGAAATCAGCTAACAGAAAAGATGCTGTTGCTTAACGCAATATGGCATCCTTTTGTCACTGTAGAAAACTGGCTGTTGTATTATCTGTCACATAATACAATAACCAGGTAATGAGCCAAGAAGAAAGGTTAGATTGTGGGTGGCCGTATCTTTTTTTTAATCTAATATTAAAATCTGGCTGTAAAAAACAACAAGGAGAGAGACAGCCAAAGACGTCACTAGCAGAGCAGAATTTTTGAGAAGGGTAAAACCAGCAATTGCCATGCGAACGAAAGTGAGATCGTAAACAAATATCAAACCCAGTTTAAGAGCTGTGACAACCCCCAGGGACTATATGAGGACACCTACATTTTGTGGTCTATCAGAGGTCCCCTAAACTGCATTAATGAAGAGTTGAAGAAAGAGAGTTTTCTTTCTTTATCAAGGAATAATCTGATAAGGGTAACAGTACCCAATCTGCTGCAATCTCTTCATTTGCAATGGGGAAAAAAAAACAGATTCCAGTCTACCATGAGAATGAAAATAGTTGTAACTCCACTGTTTTTCAGCTCAATTGGATGAAAATTGCAGGCAAACTGAAACATCTGATGAATGGCATAGGTCATCTTCCCCAGAAATCAGCATAGGAATTCTGCTTCAATCACATTTCTAACTTTGCTAGACAAAAACTCTTGCCAATTTTCTGCAAGAAAGAGCATCATTTTCCTGTCTATCTTACTCATGGTTCTAAGTCCTTCAATAATATATATATATTCCATTTCGTTGTAATTCCATGTAAAATAGATGGAGATTTAATGCATGGACATTTTAAAAATAATTGCTTTAGGAATAATTACAGCTGCATGTTCTTTCATGGGGAAAATCATCATATTTTTCTTATTTGGCAGCATTAAAGAAAATGTGAATGCACAAAGCTAATAAAAACAAAATTAGTGTGTCCAGCTGTCTAACGAAGTATCGATACTAGATATCATTTCGTACATCAAATAGACTCATAGAAGGAAGGAAAGGAAAATATTTATTATAGAATCCAGGAACGGGGTGCTTCACCATCTGAGCACATTAATAACACGGATATGATCTAAGTTATAAAATCACATATGTACGTTCCTTTGTAGCTAATTGTATTTTGAAGCTTCAATATATGTTTGGCTGGCTGCAGTTGTCAGAATAATACAATCAGCTGCAGAACCTACAGAGAAAATAATATGATCTGGGCTTTATTTTTCTGGCAATTATTAGCCGTGGTCTGCATGGATTAAACCTACGTGGGAGATTGTCCTTATCTGGAGTTGCAAGGATGCCAGAATTCAGATTATGTCTGTTCAAACATGCATTGAAGTCCAACATTAGCCCCTCCTATGTGGAAATGTCCTTACAACATGCAGAAGAGAATGAGGCAGGACAGTTGGGGAGAGAGTGGGTTGTGTAGGATAATAATAGTTTTTTTTCTAATAAAATAAAGTGCAAAGCTTCCTGGCTTTGAAACTAGACGAAGACAGAGTAAATGAATCTACTAGGTGGAGGTTATATGAAAGATTTCAGCAACACATAACAGAAATGCTCTCAGCTAATGATTTGTCACATTAAAACTGGAATGTGAACAGCATTTACATTTGTGAAATAATCAGTAGAGGAAGAGAGAGAGAGAGAAAGGAACTACCATGTGATTAAAACTAAAAACTCAAGTACCCATACTTTATCTAGGACAGCAGTTCTCAACCTATGGGTCGCGACCCCATTTGGGGTCAAATGACCGTTTTGCGGGGGTCGCCAGACACCGCGGTCCACCATTTTGTTGGGTTTTTTTGGGTTTTTTTGTTTTTTTTTGTCGCGTGCGCGCCGCGCATGCGCGGATCGGCCCGTCGCAGTCCGCCTTTTTTCCCCATCGCGCGTGCACCGCGCATGTGCGGTTCGGGCCGTCGTGCGCGCGCCGTGCATGTGCGGATCGGCCCGTCGTGGTCCGCCATTTTGTTTTGTTTTTGTTTTTGTCGTGCGCAACGCACATGCGCGGATTGGCCCGACGCGCGCGAGCACGCACGCACGCACCGGGGTCGCACCGCGCATGGGCGGGGCAAGTGGGGTCTCAACCTGAAAAAGGTTGAGAACCACTGATCTAGGAGTATCTACCGCCAAATTGCATTCGGTCTTATTTTTAGGTAGGCACAAATCTCATTTTGCCATAAAAGTGAGGAATACTTGTTGTCCCATGCTTTTTTTAAAAGTTATTTTATTCAGAAGATTAAAATACAAAATCCAGAGGAAAAAATAACTTAAGACAAAACCAAACCAGACAAGAACATTAAAAAAAGTGAATTAAAGGAACAAAAAACAAAAACGCCTATTGTTCTCCCCCTTCCCACTCAAACACTGAGAAATATGCAGGTAATCCTTGACTTACAACAGTTCATTTAGTGACTGTTACAATGACACTGAAAAATGTGATTTAACCATTTTTCACAGTTATGACCTTTGCGGCATCCCTGTGGTCATGTGATCAAAATTCAGATTTTGGCAAATGGTTCATATTTAGTTGCTGTGTCCCAAAGTCACCTTTTGTGACATCTTGAGAAGCAAAGCCACTTAACAACTGGTTTACTAACTTATCAACTGCGGTGATTCACTTAACACCTGTGGCCAGAAAAGTTGTAAAATGGGGCAAAACTCACTTAACAAATGTCTCACTTAGCAATAGAAATTTTGGACTCGGTTTGTGGTCATAATTAGAGGACTATCCGTATCACAACAACAATAATACCTTCCACCCTTGCAAAGCAGGTCCAGAATGTATGAACGTCCACATTGATTTGCAACCCACTTGACCTGTCACACATTGTATATATGAAGAAAAAATAGGGTGGTTACACATTCTGTCTGTAAAACACACGCTTCTCATGCTGTTTCCTCCCCCCCCAACTCTGACCTTCCCCAAATGGCCTAAAATGTAAGGGAGAGCTAACAGCAAACTGCCTCCTTAGAGACCAACAGCAACATTTGTTAAAAGCTTGAAGTTTAAATTTGCTTCATCCTGTGAATGTTTTCCCACATTTATAGCATAACTTCAAACCTTGATCCTGCATAAATCTGCTTCATCTCTTCTTTACTTCTGCTGGAAGATCTCTGCTATTTATCTGCTACAAATCCTGGCAATTTAACTGCATCTAAGCAGCCTACTGTGCTTGGTTTTCCTCCGTCCTTATGCTGAATTCTTGAAAGCTATACCTGGCCTCCCTTTTGTCTGGTATGAATCCTATTCTCTTTCCAGAGGCTAAAACTGAATATCAAGAGCCTTACAAAAACAGATACACTCTTTGGTTTTTGTCAATCGTATTCCAAATTGCATGCACAATATTGTCTGCGCTTGTACATCAGGCATGCTAAGAACTATTATATGCATCGTGTATTTTATTATTGACATACAGATAGCAAATCCCCTCTTCAGCACCACAAGCAACAGCACAGATCTGAAGTGTTGCAAATAGATGCAGTCAATTTTTGTAGTATAAATTCATGCCTGAATCTTGGCCCGATGGTGTGTTTTGTGCTCTTGGCTGAACTGTATGCAACCTGTTTGAAACCATCGCAGCATCTTCAATTTTGCAAATTTATTTGTTAGCCTTTGTATGCCACCCAGCTGGTCTAGAGGTGACTCTGGGCAACTTACAGACATTAAATAAGGTGTTGCCTTCCTTATTCCATCTTTGGGTTCTGCTGAAGCTATGAAGATTTCATGATTTAACAGCAGGTTAATTTCTGTCTTCTCTCTTATATATTTTACCTGATGGAGAAAGGTCAAAGTTTCATAACAAACTTTTTAGGGTGATCTTTGATTTGTCTCACCTATAGATTGTGTTTTGTGTTAATCAAGATACAGGGTTTTTTAAACTTATTTAGGTGTTTGTTTTTGATGTTCTAGGTAGCAGGTTGATATGGAGCATCATGATCTAAAGCACATCAAGAGAGATATTAAGAGAAATTAGTATGTAGATACAGATATATAGATATAGATGTAGATGTAGAGAGAGAGAGAGATAGATGAGAGAGAGAGAGAGAGAGAGAGAGAGAGAGAGAGAGAGAGAGAGAGAGAGAGAGAGAGAGAGAGAGAGAGAGAGAGAGAGAGAGAGAGAGAGAGAGAGAATGTGCCAAGATAAGCCCACTATATGCTTCTTGGCTCCAAATAAACTTATCAGGAACCAAGAGTGAAGGAAAGAACACTAAGAAAATGTCAGTCTACTTTTTTGGCTTTGTCTCAAAACAAGAGACATTCATTCTGCTAGTTCAATGATATCTCTTTTCCTCCTTAAAAATCATCACCAAATCTGCCAGGCTGCATTCTAGACATCCAGTCTATCTTCAAAGGATTTCTCTGCAGTTTTCAACATTGTTTTGGAGTTCTACTTGTGTGCTTTCATCTGAAAACAAAAAAAAAAGTCAATCTTCTCACCAGCCCTACCAACTACTTTGTTCTGTCATGTTACTTTGGCTGAACATGGACTTCCTTCTGGATCTGATTGTGTCGTGGTTTGGAAAACGAAAGCGTACCAGATGAACACAATGTCAAAATGCAAAGTTAAAAGATGAAGGAATGGGGGAAAGAGTGTAAACAATGACTGTGATGTAAAAGAGGAGGTTTAAGGATGCATCTGCTTTCATCTGAAGGAATGTCATCTTCCTTTTACCCAGCAAGGCTGTCAGATTGCAGTCTTAATGGATGGCGAACATAAAATCAATGATAATTCAATGTTTTTGACAAACACTCATTCCAAAGGTTTTTTTTTTTGTACTGAAGATGGGTCATATAAAAAACACAATGTCATCCACCACATGGCTGTGACCTCTACAGAATAATATTTTGTGCTTTCAGGCACCTTTTCTAGAACGTTTTCATATTGTTTCATATTTTAGGATCCCTTCTAGGACAAATGATTATCGGTCCAGAATTTTAGACTTCTAGGAGTCTTTTCACATATTTCCCCCGCCCCCTACAACTTAGCATCAGACTATTTTAAAAGAACTGGTGCTCATTGTTGTTGTTTTTCAGTTCAAACCAGTATGTTAAGTAAATCCTGCAATTATGACAAACATCACAATTATGTCCATTCTAAACCTGCTGTTGTTGTATCAGTCTCATTTGTGGGGCCAAAGGGTTTCCTAATTCTCCACATTGATTTAGCAAGAGTTAGGAGCTAGTTTCAAGTTTTCTGCCATATTCACTTGCCATATTCTATTTATAGTAAAGGAGAGGACGGATAATATTTTCTGCAACATGAAATTGTCTCTTGGCTCATCTCTTTGCATAAATACAGTAAGCTGAATGTTAAAGTGAGGTGTGAACTGAAGCAAACTGACAAACTATAAACACCTGAAATTTAGGGCTACCTTTACGAATTTCATTAATGGTATATCAATATAAAAATGTCAAAGACTGTAAGACAGAGATGAGCAGATTCGTATTGTTGCTATGGGAACTTTCAGTTCATATGCTGACTTTTCACATTGACTAGTACTAGCCAAATCAGCAGAGTGGATGTGACTCTGAGCAGCAAAATATGAGGTTTTAAAAAAGAAAAATCTGAAGCAGGAAAGAGAAAAGTCCCAAAGCTGAAAAATTCTGATTTTTCATCTTTAGAACAGATTTGATGTTCTGAAGATCTTTAAGCAGGACCTGCTACAATTATTTTGTTAAGTAAGGAGGGGGAATAAAGGAAAAGCTTCTTGCTTCAAGCTGTGTTAAAAATTAAACACTGAGGATGCAGCGTAACATTAAGATGGAGGATATGACAAAGAAAATGGAAGCCAACATAGCTATTTCAGATACTAAGGTTGAATTATTGCACTACTGAAAACTAGGAAAGTTGTGTCAAAGGATTTGTGGAAAAGGTAAGGTGATGGGGGAGATTTTGAAGGAAGGAGGGGAAGGGGCATTACACATATCTCCAGTTGAAAAGAGATATAGCAGCAAGGGTGAAAAAATCAGGGTGCTTTTTTATACACACATGCAGTCTAGGTCAATAAAAGCCATTTATTAGCTACTAAATAGCAGTATTGATCTCTCCCTGACTGAAAATACCCACTAGATGTGACCTTTTAAAGTTTTGGACACACACTGCTTTGTTGTTAAAGTACAGTTGAAACCAAGTCTCTCCCCTCTCTGCCTAATGGGAGATTGTTGCTTTGCCCACACCCTCTTGTACACAACAGCTCAGCAGGAATGTGAGCTGTAGCAAAACTCTTGCCTGGAAATTGTGTGAGTATTGTTTTCTGACCACAAAGGAAAAGCTTGCGGAGAATTGCAGTAGCCTTAATAAAAATATTCAAAACCCCTTTGTCATTTCCCAGATATTGTGCCCAACCAGAATTCTTCTTTCCTTTTGCAAACAAATAAAATCATATTATGCATTATTATGCATGTTCCATGGTCAATACAAGGCTATCTTTGGAATACTTAATAATGGTCCTTACCATATGAGTGAAGCTAACTAATAGAGAAGATGGTGCCAAGATGGTGCAAAGTTATATGTCTTCTATCAGAGATGTTACTCCTGCTTTTAAAGAGGAACCATATCAAAGATGCATAGTCTTTGAGGCTGAAGTCATGATTTGTTCAACCTTCCTCTTCAAGAGACATGTCAACACTGCTAACATTGGATGCTTTGCATTGACAACAGATGGAAATGTAGCCATCTTCTTTCTTTCTCTTTTAGAGTTAGATGATAATGGGAAGGGGGGATGTGAATGAGAGTTTAGCTAGACATAACAACACTAAACATAGCATGAGAATCAAGGTTATTGAACTCAGAGTTGATAAAGAATTGGTGGGCTGGAGAGCTGGAGAAGAAGCCCTCGCTTCAAGCTAATTGGGGAATGTGATTTATGACTGTTAATTGGAGGTGGGAATTGTGCTTTGTTACTATGTGCCCAGGGGAGGGGAATTCAGTTTTTGGCTTTGATTATTCAGTGCCAATGTTATGCTACTTGAATAAAAGATTCTTTAAGGTAAACAATGCCTTGAAGTTCTTTTGAAGAGTTTCATCTGTCGGAACCATGACAAGACGTTTCAAGTCAGGATTCCCAAATTCTCTGACATCCAAAATCATACTAGTAAGGAAGTTATATATCTGGAAGGCATCACATTGAATAAGGCTGAATTGCAAAAAAAAAAAAAAATTAGCTTCCGTTCCTAGACTATCAATCTAAGAGCGACAAATATTATGGCTGAGATAGAACTATCTCTGCCTCAGCTCCAAGATAAACCACTGCTGATCAAAATAAAATTATTTAACTCAATATCTGCTTTCTTCATTCTTACATTTATTTTGTTTCTGAGAAATTTCATTTCATTGAATATAGTAGATGATTGAAAAATATTGCTGGTTAATAATAAAAGAAACAACTAACTACGAATCAAAGTGATGTTTCCTTCAAATAATACTTAAATGATATTCGGTAATATGAAGAAAGGTCTGTTCTTCTGCCTTAAATTAGCTGGGTAGATTGAATTAGTTGGAAGTACTGGGGATTTTATGCCAAATATTATTGAGTTGATAATCTCCAGCAATTTGGAAAAAGCTTGAAAAAAATAATTTCTCAGAAAATGTAACAAAAACTGTTTTCTTCTCAAGAAATTTTCAGCTCAGTTCTAGGAGAACTATGTTTAAGTCATTTTCCTTCAGCTGTATGAGGATTGATGACTCCACTTTTAGAATTTTAATGGTTTAATCATCAATTCCTTATCAGAACACTTAAGAGTCCCTTGTCTGCTGAGGGAAGAATGTATAACAAGTCAAATGTTTATGATTGCTTATTAATATGATCTTATAGTTAATGTTGAATACTTTAATATTGAAAAAGCAGGCTGAATTTCTACCTCAGGTTATTGAATTACTACCTCAGGACCTATTGTTAGGGATCATACAGGTTTTTTAAAAAATGTAACAGGTGTATAGTAGAGGCTTGAAGTGAGGAGTGAAGAATGTTTACCTATTGTTGTATGTTATGTTCTATGATGATCGCTTCTTAATATGATCTTATGCTTAATGTTGATTACTTTAATAATGAAAAAGCAGACTGAATTTTTACCCCAGGTTATTGAATCTCTACCTCAGGATCTTTTGCTAGGGATCATAAAAGATAAAATATAACAGACATATAGTTGAGGCTGGAAGTGAGGAGTAAAGAATATTTACCAAACCTGACGTTTACAAAGATTAATACCTAGTGTCACATGTTGTGTTCTATGATGATTGATTATTAATATGATCTTATGTTTAATGTTAAACTACTACCCCAGGACCTATTGTTAGGGATCACAGAGGATAAAAAAATGTAACAGGTGTATAATAGAGGATTGAAGTGAGGAGGGAAGAATGTTTACCAAATCAGACGTTTACAAAGAATAACCCTTAGTGTTGTACTGCAGGTTATATGATGATTGCTTCTCAATACGATCTTATGTTTGATGTTGAGTGTTTCAATAAAAGAATTTTATTTAAAAAAAAAAGAAAAAAAAGAAATATGGTTTCTTTTAGGCAAATCTCTTAAAAAAAACAGATACAGCAAGAAACCAGATAGACAGAGTGTGAAAGCAATTTTGTGTTGGCCGAAGAGAAATAGTACAGTGTGCTGCTTGGTCCCTTAATTTTCTTCTTAATCATGCTCCAAATAAAAATTAATCTTTGTGGAATTCTTTTGTTCTTCTCGTATTTGAGAACACATGTTGTTTTTGGGTTCCACCATCTGCAAAAACCTGCATGAATCAGATTACACAGAAAGTTGCAACCACAGATTTTTAGTTATTGGGGTTGAGGATAAGAAAGTCAGTTGTGTCGAACCTGTTATATATTGAAACTGTCATTAGAACGATCAGTTGGATCATTAAATTTAATCTTTATGAATCCTAACCTGAACAGATCTCATTGTATCCATCCATCCATCCATCCATCCATCCATCCATCCATCCATCCATCCATCCATCCATCCATCCATCCATCCATCCATCCATCCTGAATTTTCACTACATGATGGTGGGGATGCTTTGACAGTCCTAAGTGGGAGGAATGGTCCTAAGTAACTTCTTTCAGTGCCCTGCAACTTTGAATAGTTGCTAAGTGAATGGCTTTAAGCTGAGAACAACCTGTAGGTCTATTGTCCCACTTATTATAGCTCTTCTTATGTCTTCCCTATTACTAATACCTAATCTTTTAAACTAGAAATTTGATGGGTGGAATCTGAGAATTTCCTGAAAGGCATATTTATATGGCAGAGATTCTGCTGAATCTTCAGAGAGTTATTGCCCAACAGACTAAGGCAACAGCTGATAATCCAATATACTACTTCAGTACTATATGTCTTCCTATGGTGCTACAGTAAAAATAGAGTATAAATAAAATTCTATGCCCTTAATATTTTTTCCTCTATCTAGGAAATAAAAGCCTTTACATAAGCAGTTATATTTTACCAAATGTGTTTTTATGCTGTTTGTACTATAACATTGTGCACTAGTGACATTTCCATAATTATATGAAAATTATCCTAAAATTAGAGATACTGTATTAATAATGTTAGCAAAACATCCTTTCAAGACATCTAAATATATTTGGGGTGGCTTAAGATTCCAGAATCTCTTAAGAGAATGAATTAGGCTCAATTTGCATTTTGATGTTCAGTCCAAATCTATTTTGCCGTTAGCACAGCCAATTTTTAGATTAATTAGGCAAAAATATCTTTTTTTCATTAAATGAGGCAGCCCATCCAAATGAACTTTCAGTTGAGGTCACCTTGCAAAGAATACTTATTTTCCAGCAGGTTTGAAAACATGGTTGAATTATATTTAAAACAAACCACTGTAGTAACTGTCACCCACAAAATGGAATATTTCTTATTGCCCTAAACAGAGAAGCAGATTTTAAAGAATAGAATATTCCGCCCACCACAATTTTCAGTCCATACAAATAAAAAAAAATCTGGTTTTTATTAATCCTTCCTACAAACATGGTGAAAAGACAGAACTTGGTCATCATTATGTAAACCAGTTGGTCAGTTCTTGACCAATAAGAAAAGCATTGTCTCTCGTGGAAATGTTGCCTATAATTTTAGCATTATGAAAGTAAGAGATTATTTTTTATGGTATTTATAGTATTTGTCCCTTTGTGTCGGTGTTGATTCCTGGCAATTGCCTGGACATGTCCCTGCAGTTTTCTTGGCAAGATTTTGAAAATTTTTAACATTGCTTGCTTTCTTGGGAGTGATGAGACTAGAACACAGTCTCCTGGCTTCTAGGCTGGTATCTAAACCTCTAGATTAAACTAGATCTCATTTTTGGGGGATAAGGTCTTCAGTAATGGCTTGCCTTTGGAAGAAATTGCAAATTATAGAAAGATCGTGAAACAGTTCAGCCTGGATATCTGGTCATCTGCCACCTTATTGTGCTTCAGTTGTAAAACAAAGGGACTGTTCAGGTGTGCTCCTTCCGTAAATCACAGTATCACAATAGATTGGTTTGTGTTTTGTTTGTTGGAGTTTTTAACCCTGTATCTTGGGACTCTCTAAGTTGCTTAGAGTTTACAGGTACATAGCAGCAAAGAAACTTTAGTGGATAAACAAATACATGTAAGAAATCCTTGACTGTTCAATTGCTTTCCGTGTAATCTTCTATCTTTTAAAAAAATTGAAAGAGTTTTATTTACAAATGACAAGTGCAAATGACGCTGACAGCTGTTGAACTTTGATCTCTTTCACAAAGTTGCTAGGAATTTCATTTCAACTCCAATGGGGATGTTTTTGTTCTACAGTGGCTGAAACTAATGGCACATTATCAAATGGTAGAACCATTCTGCACATCTAAATCTGTGCATCCTAGGGACTTTACCCACCATCACCATTCACCTTTGGTTTCCAGATAGCACATTAGTATCTCATACTGATTTTTTTTATTCTCCAAAACTGCTCATGGGGTTATCAAATTCTGAAACGACTTGCCTCCAGAAGTTGTGGGTGCTCCAATACTGGAGATTTTTAAGCAGATTGGACAAACATTTGTCTATCATCACAGTAAAGGGACAAAAGCTGCAAGCAGTGGACCAATTTACGTATCTTGGTAGTACCCTCTCCCATGCAGTGACAATTGACAACGAGGTCAACTGTAGAATTGCTAAGGCAAGCTCTGCATTTGGCAGATTGCGGACTAAAGTGTGGGACTGCCATGGAATAAGCCTTACTACTAAGCTTAAAGTTTACAAGGCAGCAGTGATAACTACTCTGATGTATGTTAGTGAGACCTGGACAGTGTACAAGAGGCATGTGAGGCAACTGAATTATTTCCACATGACTTGCCTTTGTAGAATTCTGAGGATCCGGTGGCAAGATAAGATACCAGACACTGATGTCCTCTCCAGAGCAGGCCTATCATCAGTTTACACTCTGTTGATGAAAGCCCAGATGTGCTGGGCAGGCCATGTTGTAAGGATGCCAGATCATCGCATCCCTAAACAGCTCTTTTATGGTGAACTGTCTCAAGGAAAACGATCACACGGGGGACAAAATAAGCGATATAAAGATACGCTGAAAGCCTGTCTCAAGTCCCTGGATATTAACATCACCTCCTGGGAACCTCTGGCACATGATCGATCGATATGGCGTACTCTGGTGTACCAGGGTTGCCAGACACATGAACATAGAAGGACAATCTTGGCACAAGAGAAGCGTGCACTCCGCAAAGCCAGAGCTGTAAATGCCGAAGTAACAGTGTCTACATTTCTTTGTTCAGTATGTGGCAGAACATTCCGTGCTAACATCGGTCTTATCAGCCACCTACGGACACATCGTTGATGGCCCATAACCCATAAGATGTCAAGGTCCTCATCAAATTGGATGGACGAACAACAATAGGGTTTCCTGCTTGAGCAAGGGGTTGGACTAGAAGATCTCCCACGTCCCTTCCAGCTCTGTTATTCTGTTATGTTCTGTTATGTTTTGATGAAGAGGCTATATTTTGTTGTTCTAACATATACATCCGACAAACAGCTTTTTTCGTGCCCACCAGAAAAATGATAAAAATACTTCTTTTTTCTTGTAAAACTCATACCTGATGATGGTGAAAGAAACACATTTTGCACCAGTTTTCCTTCACTTTGCTGCAAGAGAAATTGCTTTCAAAATTTCCCCAAAGACAAAAAAAGGTTATTATAGTTATTTAGCTAACAGGTGGCCAACAATGTATGGGGTGAATGTCCTCTCTTTCATTATACATCAGATCTTCAGCAATCTATAGCTTTCCATTCCAAGGGAAGACACCATGGAGTGGTGTTCATGTCACCATTAAAGAGCATTGCTGCTCTTGAAAAAATTGTTTCTATACAGAAATTGGGAGAAATCATCCATTTATCTGCCTACAAATTTCACAGAAGCCATTTGTGCTAAGTACTAATGTTATCTCTTAACGGCGATGGTCCCTAATGCTGTTTCTAATGTGGATCATTTAGGGGGGTCGACAGTCTAGCCAAGAGAGGTCAGAAATGAAAGAGTTCCTCATAAGAGTTTAGCATGTAGATGGTTCTAAACATGTCCTCTAAATATGTAGGGCAGACATAGGCAAACATATCAAACAATTAATGAGATTCTAGCCATGCTGCAGTTCCCCAATCCTGAAATTCTGACTCTTCAGCAAGCTCACTGCAGGCACTCATAAAATTAAATGTTTCCACTCCATCTATTTTTCATAGCATTTGCAATTTACATGCAGCACCCCGTTAACCTCCTGACAAAATAGATTTAGCTTTCATGGCCAATACATTGCTTCCTGATTTCAGGTCAGGAATTTCATCTGTTTAGGTGGGAGAAACCTGGCATTTTTTTATGCTGAAATATTTGGCTCAGAGTTCCTTTTTCTTAATGCTTTCTGCCTCCAGTTGTTTCTACTGATTAAGCCTTCCCATTTTCCTGAGCCTGAAGAAAGGTCGTTTGACATAGTTACAGGGTATTTTCAGTCTTTCTTTACTTCTTCAACTGCTTGGGAAGTTAAGTCATGCTCTTCTTTGACCCCACTTTTATTCTGTAATTAAGACTCCACAGTACTGTAGATGGCCAGAACCAAGAAACGCAAAGAAAATGAAAAACATCCTCAATTTAATTTAAAAACAAAGATATAGCCATACAGATTTATATTTTCAGCAGGGTATTTTTGGCAGTAAACGCAATCTATATTTATAACAAAATGGCTGCCAAGCCAATTATTCACATGCAAGAAGAATTGGGAATTGATTATGTGTTTTAAAGAAGATGTTGGATAAGAAGACCGAACTCCATTAACTCTTGTATCATTTTCAAGGGGTGAGGCAGTTGGAGATTTGAATTCAGCAGAAGTTCTTGTTGCAAAATATGTTCCTGGAGATAAGCATAGTGCTGGAAAAATTCTCAGTAATGAAGTAGCAGAACATCCCATTAAAGAAACAAAATGTTCATAATATGTTTATCTTGAATGCAGGGTGTGGATTTAGACAAGCAGGCAATGAACGCTAGCAGATGTTCATATTTGAAGTAAAAAATAGATTATGAAGAGAGAGAGAGAGAGAGAGAGAGAGAGAGAGAGAGAGAGAGAGAGAGAGAGAGAGAGAGAGAGAGAGAGAGAAAGAGGGAGGGAGAGAGAGAGAAAGAGAGAAAGAGAGAAAGAGAGAAAGAGAGAAAGAGAGAAAGAGAGAAAGAGAGAAAGAGAAAGAGAGAAAGAGAAAGAGAGAGAGATCCAGGAAGTTCCCCCTTTTCTCTTAAATACAGAAGTCATTTATTGAATAATAAACCAGGTGAGAATTAGATGTATGCAAAAGCCATTCTCCTCACTTATTTCTCACCATTTGCCTTACAAGTCAAAACAGTTCATATGTGTGAAGAAATGTTGCAGACTCCAAGATAACAGTTGTAATTTCCAAGATTATAATTTCATAGCATAGACCTGGGTTTATAACTATTCTGGGTTGAGAACCCTTGAAGTCAACAGAGATGACTTTTTAGTAAGCATACTGAAGTGTGCTTTGCTATTGTATAAAATGTCATCAGATTGCATAACACTCAACTTGGAAACCTATTTTGACCCACACTGCACCATAAATCTACTGATTCCCCTAACCCCAAGAGATTTATACATTGCAGGCATCAGTGTACAGAGAAAGCAGAATAACATATTCATTGAAATAGCTCTTTGCTAAAGCAGGCCTGCAGAGAACAAGTATTTCCATTTTAGTTTGGGGCCATTGCCATTTCCTTTTGAGAGATATGTGGCTTTGCACACTGAGAGTCTTCTAGCTTGAGTACATGGCTGCCACGGGGAATATGTAGTGATGCTAACACCATATGCGGCGATGATATAAATTTATATCCAAGCTGTATGACAACCAACCAGCATTGTCACCTCACGCCGTGCGGTAAATGAAAAGATAGTTAAAAACGTACAAATTAGTCCCCAAACTATTGGTGTCTATGCAAATTAGATAAGTTTTGTAATTGCAGGATTTTCAGTGCTGATGAGGCAATATCCTCTTGTTTTGTCCCCTAAATGCATCTACATTATTAATATCAAGGAAAATGAAATGACTTTGCTCAAGAAAGGCTGAAGAATAGATTTTTTAAAAGAAATCAAGACTCATTAGAGGCTGGGAATTTGAGCATACACAATTGCAGCACAACCTGTGCTGAAAAGCAGGTCAGATCAGCAAATGGGGAGAGTTGCCAAAATGGAAGTTGGCAAGTGTAATTCAGGAGAATTTTCCAATATCGCCATTTACGAAACTATTTAAAAGCAATGCTTTCAAATTAAATGCTTCCCCCCATGCACTATATTCAGCACTTCACCTTAGGACTAAGAGCTAAATTAATAACGTTAACAGAATAACAGAGTTGAAAGGGACCTTAGAAGTCATCTAGTCCAACCCCCTGCTCAAGCAGGAAACCAGATACCACTTCAGACAAATGACCATCCAATCTCTTCTTAAAAACCTCCAGTGTTGGAGCATCCATAATTTCTGGAGGCACGTCATTTCACTGATTAATTGTTCTGTCAGGAAATTTCTCCTTAATTCTAGGTTGGACTCTGATGCTCTCTGGGCTTAGTGGTTTTCATGAAGAATGTTTCATTACCCAAACTAGTAACATCATCAGTAATGTTTGGGTGATGCATCATTTGCCAGAAAACAACCAAGCTCAGAGAGCACCAAAGACCTGCAATAGCTTAAATTTTGTCCTCCTTATCTAAGAAAATAATAACAACAACAGTAATAGTAATAATAGTAATAATAGAGTTGGAAGGGACCTTGGAGGTCTTCTAGTCCAGTCCCCTGATCAGGCAGGAAGCCCTATACCATTTCAGACAAATGGTTGTCCAGTCTCTTCTTAACAACTTTCAGTGTTGGAGCATTCACAACTTTGTTCCTCCAATGGTGGGATAATCCAACAAAGAAAGTTTTTGGAATACCAAGTATGCTTCTGTTCCCTTCACTATACTTTTCATGTCTAATACTGAAGAATAAAATAGAAAAAAAAATCCTTTGAATGATTCATGTAGTATAATAATGAACTATTAGTTAAAAAGACAAATAGCTCCAATGATATTCTTGTAATGTCACCCTTACAATAGCCGTCATCACTGAATCGGTAATGTGCTATTTTTTAATATTAAAAAAGCTTCGGTAGTAGCACAATAAATTACAGCAAAAATATTATTGCAATGGATTAAGTGATTAAATTATAGCTTGGCGATTTATTTTACTGTGAATGTAAGATTTTTCTTCCTCACTGGACTTTGAGCATATTTTTTACAGTCCAGCACTTGGCACATCAATTTCAAAGTAATCAATATTGACTTTTTCAGTAATATATTAGTTTAACATTTATTTACTTATTTTGCATATAGCAGAAATGCTAATATGTTATATAAATAAGCCATATTTTCCCCTTGCTTCAAGGAATGTTATTAGGATAATCATCTCTGCTCATTCTTCATAGTGAAATAATAACATTTCACTGCAGGCATCTTCCTCCGGAAAACCTACAAGAAATTTCTTAAAAATGAGTAAATGAACGAGAGAGTAAAGTTTTGCAAATCCATGATCTTCATGCAGAGAAAATTAAATCAGCCTGGTACCCCATGGTCATCTGAAAAGGATGGTGGTCCTCTTAGGATCCTGTTCTGTAGATAAAAGGTAAAAATGTCCCCTGTACAGCTGTTTCTGACTCTAGGTGCTCATCTCTGTTTCTTAGCCGAGAGAGCCAGCCAAGGGTGCCAGCATTGTCCATTTCTGTGGTCATATGGCCTGAAAGACAATACATCAAGGCACATGGAATGCTGTTAGCTTCCCACTAAAGTGATACCTATTTATCTACTCACATTTGCATGCTATCAAACTGCTAGGTGGGCAAAAGATGGGACAAAGATGGGAGCTCATCCTGTTGCACAGCCCTCAGGTCTCAAACCACTGAGCATTGTGCCCCCCTCCCCCATTCTGTAGATATAGGCAAACGTAATTGAACTGCTAAGTCTTTAACTGACCTGGTTCAGCATATGGTGTCAGGTCAGCTCGTGCCTCTGACCATTGCTTTTGCTCTCTCTTCACAAAACAGTTGAGAACCTTTTATCAATTAATACCCACTGTTCCTCTAAAGAAGTAGGCCATGAGAAAGTTTCAGCCTTCTCAGCTTTTGAACTACAGATCTTTTCGGCTTAAGCCATCATGTCCATAATGCTAGGAATTAGCATTAGGTAGGAATGATCTGGAAGGGTTGTAAGGGGATAAGCCCTTCAGACTAAGCAACAATCACTTGCCATTAGCAATGCTGGCAGGGGCTCAAGAATGTTGAATCAAAAACATCTGAGGGCAACAGATTACCAGCTGTCCAATATAGCTCACACGAATACTGTATAGTAGCCTAGATACATAAATGACTTCTAAACACATACATATGGTGGCCCAGCCTGAAGAACACAGGCTTTCGAAATTCCCATCAGTTTAAGCAAAATACTAGAATCTATCCTGCCAAAATCAAGTCTAGATCGTGTCAGACCAAGAAACATTGTTTTAAAAGGAAAACAAGTTGTAGGTCTTTGGTTATTCGGGTTTTCTACCATGTAAAATTGGATTCCAATTTTACGTGGGAGAAAACCCTAATAACCAAAGACCTACATACAAACACCCGCGAAAACCTCAGATATATATTAATTTTAGAGACTGCACTAAAAACATCCTAAAAAAGCATATAGCTATACTTCGGTAATTTATGTACACTGCCAATCTAATTACCATACATCCGATCCTTATTTATTTCTCAATTGTGATTTAAGCAGCATTTTGACATCACCATATTTTACACAGACATTCTCATAAATCCGGAAAAGCAGGTCTGAATCTACACTAAAACACTAATTCTACAGGATGAAAACTTAAGCTGCTCAGGTTCGCTTGTAGTGTATGTGGATGTTATAGATATGTGTGTATGTGGGTCTGCATTTTGTTTTTTAAAGAGAAAATTGGAAGCCAGCTCTCTTAAACGGAATGGAAGTGAACAAAAAGTACTTAAGTGCTATACAAGTCAAGACTAGATGCCAGAAGCTCATTTATCTTATTTATTCATAATGTAGATTGATACTCAAATATGTTTTCAGGACAGTGTACAATAAAATATTTAAAACACCATAAATGCATTGAAAATAGTAACTGTGTAAAATGTACTTTCCTAATAAAAAGAAAGCAGTGGCAATAGACTGGTACAATTAAAAAAATTCTTAACTTCCAACATTTCTAGAACAATTCCAAACATAGGCCTTAACACTGAATAGGTGCTAATACGTTTGTAGCACATCCCTGAATTTTTTCGGGGGGTGAGGGATGAGATGGGGGAATGGCACTGTAAAATCTTTTTTTAATAATCTCAAAGATTGAAGGGCAAGACTCTTATTTGTTCTAAAAATTATAATATAGAATGGCTGAGTCACACAAGGTGATAGAGAAATGCTAGTTTAATTATACCCAAGGAGTAAACATTAACGCTTTCATTTTAAAATTAATTTTGCAAACATTATAAAGATAACTCAGAAAAAAGTTGGCCTAACATATTTTATGTTACTTTTTCTCCTGCCAATATGGGGAAAAAATGCATTGAAGGCTGTTAAGTCTCTTTCAAATGCATGTCACTTAATAGAAGGAATTAATCAAAAGCTCCATAATAGTATAAGCTGAAAATTAGCTTATATTATCAGATTTATATTGATGTCTGTTTGGCTCACATATTACTGTTTTATATGTGGGCCAGTATGCTCATAGTAAAAAATGACAACAAAGATGCCTTGCCTTGCCTTGCCTTATCATCTTATCTTACCTTACCCACGTCTAGACTCTTGCTGGCATAAAAACTAGGATATTGGAGAAGTTATGAAAACTCAAAAGCTTGAACAAGGATTGGCCAATTCAAAATATTTTGTCTACCCATATTCAGAACTCTTTTGTAAAACTGCAGCTAAACTAGTAGAGTTATTGTGTCTGAATTTTTGGACTTTTCCTAAGTAGATCATAGGACTCTAATAGATATGGTTTATAGAAATGTACCATGAAAAGTCTCCCCGTTTTCTGCAACTTTATACTGAAGACATAGAATGCTAATTACCTGTTGCATTTTAGGGACAGACATAAAAAACAAATAATTTCATTTGCTAAACCTTCAACGTGAGTGACTCATGCTGTTACATTAACCATTGTGTTTCTATTTCATTTCATTTAATATCTTATAGAGTAAGCTAGGTCCAAGTCATTTAGTTTTACTTCAGCCTAATCTACTTCATAGGGCAGTTACAAGGATGAAATAAATGCGGAAACAATTTTGTATGCTGAATAAAGAGGAATATGACTATTTTTACTCCATGTTCTTCCATACCTACTTTATAAATGATTTGAAGGGAAAAAAATACAATCAATCTGAGCCAGAGATTAGAAAGGGATGTTGGGGGAGGGAGCCATTGTTTAAATCAAGTTGTGAAGGAACATCACTTGTTGGATCTTTGCTTCCATTCTTCTAAATCAGATAAAACAAAAGTGCTCAGAGTTCCTTTGTCTGTTAGATAAAATAAAATTTGAAAGAAAAGGGAGGAGGGGAAATGTAAAAAAGCAAAAGTGAGAATTTTCAAGGGAAAAGACTAACCTGAAAGATTTGCCAGAGGCCTGTCACATTCAATCACATCTTTTCCCTCTAAATAGTCTGAGTTTGTCTACAATTGTCTCTTTTCAGTTGAGAAAATGTATACCTCCTGCACACAGCCCGATGTTTTGAGTTCAATAAATAAATTGTAAATGTGACTTCTATAAACAGTGTTATTGTTTACAGTAAATATTTTTAATTTGAAGCAAACACTCTTTGGGGACAGGGAATCTTGACGCTCACCATGCTAAAGCAGCTTTTGAATCTCAGAGTGTTTAACTCACTCCTGTTTCTCAGGTTGTTTTTCAATTACCTTATTAAGGTGAACTGATATGTTCTTCCATGTGGTTTGCATGAATCACTCAGCGTGGTATGTTTATTCTTGGGATTTTTTAAAAAATGGGTTCTTTATTTGATGCTTTGATCATTAGAGATTTACTGAAGCAAGCTTATGGATTGAACCCTTGAATGTTCTAAATATGGAACAGTATTTTCCCAACGTCTTATTAATGGATTAGGGTATTTAAAATAAGAGGGGACACAATGGCTTAGAAGTTAAAGACGCTGAGTCTGGAGAACTATCAGCGTGGTTTGAGACCCAGCTCTGTGCAACAGAGTAAGCTCCTGTTCTTGTCCAGGTCCTGTTCACCTAGCAGTTCAAAAGCATGAAAATGTGAGTAGATTAATAGGCTCATTTGGCATATAGCCATGCTGGCCACATAACAGACACTGTTTCTCTTGGGCAAGGAACAGAGATGACTGGATATGACTGACAAGGAAATCTTTATATGTAAAATGTTTCCTTCCCTGTTAAGTTTAACACTATGATCCCATCCAACAGAATTTTCAATAGAAGCGTACAATAGCAGTTATCTACAAATCATCTACAATGGTGTACTTTTAGAGTCAGTTCTACTTACTGTGTACTTGTTTATCACGTTACATACAATAAATAAGAACTTTCTTTTATGTGAATATTTTATCATAGCTTTATTAAACAATTACATGTATTAGCTCAACCTTGACCTTTATTTCAATCATTTGGGAGTTGACTTTTGCAGAGAGAAAATGAATGCAGAATCAAGACTTATTGTCTGGCATTGAAACACAAGAATATGGCTCTAACTACTTAGCAATGTGCAGAATTGATGAATATATATATATATATATATATATATATATATATATATATATATATATATATATATATATATATATATATATATATATATATATATATATATATATATATATATATATATATATATATATATATATATATATATATATATATATATATATATATATATATATATATATATATATATATATATATATATATATATATATATATATATATATATATATGTTTTCTGAGGTTTTCGCGGGTGTTTGTATGTAGGTCTTTGGTTCTTCGGGTTTTCTCCCGCGTAGAATTTGAAGTGTCTTGGCAATGTTTCGATGAAATCTCATTCATCATCTTCAGGCTGGTGCTTTTGGCTTCTGCTTCTAGGAGCAATGTGTGGTCTAAGCTGTTTTTTCCTTTTAACTGCCAGTGGGGGTTTGAACTGATTGGCTGGGAGCTTGGCTATGTTCTGATTGGTTAGGGGCTTGGCTGTGCTCTGATTGGCTGGGGGGTTGGCTGTGTTCTGATTGGCTGGGGGAGTGTTCTGTTTGGGTGGGGGCTTTGTTGTGCTGGAGAGGTTCAAAGTGGCCAATGTTGCAGCTCTGGTCTGGCTCCTGGTCTGTGGTCTTGCCTCATCATTGGTGTGGGTTTGGGTTTGCTTTTTGCGTGGATGTGTGGAGGTGGCATCCTGTGTGTTTCTGGTGTCAATCTTTGAGTTAGGAATACGTTTGTCAATAAGGGCGGGTTTCCAAATGGCTGGTAGGCGGGAGGTATCATCTCGTTTGTTCATGCTGTGGGGGCGTTTTTCTATCTCGATGGCTTTTGTATATGAAATCCCATGTACTGCTTGCCCCACTACATACATTGGACAAACCAACAGAAGGATAAATGCACGCATTGAAGAACACAAAAACTCAGTCAAAAGAGAGGAACCAACTTCTTCCCTGGTCCAACACCTTAAAGCCACAGGACATGAAATTGATTTCAAAAAGACCAGAACAATTGCCAAAACTGAACATTTTAATAACAGAATAATCAGAGAAGCCATCGAGATAGAAAAACGCCCCCACAGCATGAACAAACGAGATGATACCTCCCGCCTACCAGCCATTTGGAAACCCGCCCTTATTGACAAACGTATTCCTAACTCAAAGATTGACACCAGAAACACACAGGATGCCACCTCCACACATCCACGCAAAAAGCAAACCCAAACCCACACCAATGATGAGGCAAGACCACAGACCAGGAGCCAGACCAGAGCTGCAACATTGGCCACTTTGAACCTCTCCAGCACAACAAAGCCCCCACCCAAACAGAACACTCCCCCAGCCAATCAGAACACAGCCAACCCCCCAGCCAATCAGAGCACAGCCAAGCCCCTAACCAATCAGAACATAGCCAAGCTCCCAGCCAATCAGTTCAAACCCCCACTGGCAGTTAAAAGGAAAAAACAGCTTAGACCACACATTGCTCCTAGAAGCAGAAGCCAAAAGCACCAGCCTGAAGATGATGAATGAGATTTCATCGATATATATATGTATATATATATATATATATATATATATATATATATATATATATATATATATATATATATATATATATATATATGTATATGTATATCGAGTGTTTCTTCTTAAATTGCACCCTGTAAACCCAAATATGGGAGAAAGAAATCTTTCTTTCTTTTACTTGTTTCAGCTCAACCCAGAGCCATCCGCAGGAATAAGTATATATATGTTTTTTATTTAAATTGCTAACAAAGAATAAGGGAGATCTGGGATAGCTATTTCGAGTTTCTTAACTCTCCTCAGCCAGAACTTACCCTTATGAGATTCGAACCTGGGCTGTCTGCATGTTAGGCAGTTGTATTAACCTCTAGACCACAGGCTCTGTCTCACTTTGTTAGCATTCAGGGAGGGAATAGATGTATATCGAGTGTTTCTTCTTAAATTGCACCCTGTAAACCCAAATATGGGAGAAAGAAATCTTTCTTTCTTTTACCTGTTTCAGCTCAACCCAGAGCCATCCGCAGGAATAAGTATATATATGTTTTTTATTTAAATTGCTAACAAAGAATAAGGGAGATCTGGGATAGCTATTTCGAGTTTCTTAACTCTCCTCAGCCAGAACTTACCCTTATGAGATTCAAACCTGGGCTGTCTGCATGTTAGGCAGTTGTTTTAACCTCTAGACCACAGGCTCTGTCTCACTTTGTTAGCATTCAGGGAGGGAATAGATGTATATCGAGTGTTTCTTCTTAAATTGCACCCTGTAAACCCAAATATGGGAGAAAGAAATCTTTCTTTCTTTTACCTGTTTCAGCTCAACCCAGAGCCATCCGCAGGAACCCTTATTCTTTTATACATTTATACATATATATACATTTATTTATTTATGTGTATATATATATATATATATATATATACATTTATTTATTTATGTGTGTATATATATATATATATATATATATATATATATATATATATATATATATATATATATATATATATATATATATACATATATATACATTTATTTATTTATGTATATATATATATATACATATATATACATTTACATAATATATACATATATTATACATTTATACATATATATACATTTATATATATATACATATATATATACATATATATATATGTATGTATGTATGTATGTATATGTATGTATGTATGTATGTATGTATATGTATGTATGTATGTATGTATGTATATATATATATATATGTATGTATGTATGTATGTATGTGTGTATGTATGTATGTATATAGGAAAGAATGATTCCTTCCTCCCATATTTGGGTTTACAGGGTGCAATCTAAAAAATAAACACTTGACACATATCCTTACTCCCTGACTACTGACAAAGCGGGAGAGAACTTGTGGCTCAATAGGTTAAAGCATCTGCTTAGCATGCAGACTGCCCAGGTTCGAATCCCGGAAGGGTGAGTTCTGACTGAAGAGAGTTAAGAAACTCGAAATAGCTATATCAGAAATCCCTTATTTCTTTGTCAACAATGATGACTGATGACTGTAATGATTTCAATTTTCAGTATAGGTATGCTTGTAAGTATATGTTATGTCTGTTTTTGTTTCCTTTTAAAAGTTTTTTGTTCTACTTTTGTTTTTCCTTTTTCTTTTTTTAACTTGGCTCTTTAAAATGTTTTAAAAATCAGCTCCAAAATGACTCACATACTACCTTGGATATATTGAGAAAAAAAATATCTATCAGGTTTTTTTTAAATTTAACAGTCTTCCAAAATGTGGTGTCTTAAAGATTATTTATTATTATAACTTAGAAGAACCAGAATTTCCAACCAACATGGCTAATACATCCGGGGGGAACCTAAATTGGTAAACCTGCCAGAGAGAGTCCATCTATCTCAACACTAGCTAGAGTTTATGTCAGTTGAAGTGGCAGAGAAACACCAACAAAACGAAACAAATGTATGGATGTAAGTATGTTACGGGGCCATTACAATAACAAAATAGATGTGAGTGGCACAAAAATCCCATTTGTAATGCAGGTTAAAATAGAGTGAAACTACCCCTTATAAATCCATTCATTCACACCTATCACAACTAAAAATATACAACCAGTAGCTAAACCCCAGTCAAAGCCAGTTCAATTCCCCAGAGTCTGTTGGAGTAACAAAATCTTCATAGACTTTCTGAATGCCCTCAGGGAAGAGTCCAATTGAAAATCTAGAGAGATATTATTCCAAAGGAGCAGAACAGCTGTAGATATGTAAAAAGGAAAGGTAAGAAGAAAACAAAAGTCAAAACAATAATACCAGGTTTAGACTGTAAATGGGAAACTGGTTGATAGGTTTTGGGTCTTTGCTTTCTATTTTGCTCTTCACCATTGCTTTGTTGCAATTCTACAGGCTGTAATATCTTTTAGGATTAGGTTTCTCAAGGGAAAGGTGAACAAACTCTTCTTGTATAAGAAATTGCGGTGAACAAAAAAGGCAACAGTTGCCTCGGGGTTTAAGTGACAAAACCCAACATAACAATCACGTCAACATGTCCATGTTCGTATCACTCAATGGCATACAACGCCCATTTTATTTTTAAAATCTAATGTCCTTGTTCCTTTCCTTTCTTGGGTTTTTATTCCCAACCTGCTTCTGTCTTAGATTTTTTGTCAGTCTCACCTGGCATTATTGATATATACTCAGTTCTGTATGTATGTTTGTGTGTGTCTCTCTCTCTCTCTCTGTGCAGGCAACAAGGTTGCCCTTTGCTTTCTTTTGATTTACAATGGCATTGGGTCAAGTGTCCACAATGAGAGAAGTTTAATGTTCCCAAAGCATAACAATGTCAAGGGCTCTGGATGGAAGGAAGGAAGGATGGACGGACAAATGGATGGATGGATGGATGGACGGACAAATGGATGGATGGATGGATGGATGGATAGATAGGGTAACGTTTTCATTGGTAGATTCTGGCATTATTTACCAAAAGTTGTTCCACGTTGTCAAGATTGCTAAATTAGTGGTAGATGGCTAGGAGGTTATCAACTGGATGCTTTCCCAAGCTAGTAGTATGAAAATTACAGTCTCTCCCTCTCTCTGCTTCCGAAAAAATAAATGTTTAGCTTGGGAACTCACTTTGCCAAGAAAAAGCTCATTTTCTTTGTAGCACTTAGTGAAATCAACTCATTTTGTCTCATTTTCCTTCTGTTGCATTATTCCATGGCAAACAAACATCTCTTTTAGCTCACAAGCTACCAGTAGTACAACTTGCCAAATGTGTTTGTGGTTTTTGGGGAGAAGCAAGGGTGTCTATTCTGGAATAAAAAAAAATCCAAAATTTGAACACAGAACAGCTATGGAGCAGCTCCCAAGCAGAACTATTAGATTCTGTAACAGCTTTGCTCCTTATGCCATCCGTCTTGTAAATTCGTAGGATTTTTTTGCCATGTATACTTTCAGACTGTAATGTTTCTCTCTGTCATATATGTTTGTGTACATATATGCTGATTAGTGTACATTTAAAGTGACAATAAAGATTCTATTCTGTTCTGTTCTTATTCTGTATTCTGTATTTTATATTATATATTCTATTCTACTCTCTATATTTGTTTATTTTATTTTATTTTATTTTAATTTATAATTTATATTCTACTCTACTCTACTCTACTCTACTCTACTCTACTCTACTCTATTCTATTCTATTCTATTCTATTCTATTCTATTCTATTCTATTCTATTCTATTCTATTCTATTCCTTTCTCCAGCCAGCAATCAATATAGAAAATCAGTGAACGGGATTTGAAATTGTGAAAAGGAGGAGAATGAAGGATCACAACAGTTAGAAGACAGCACAAAACCTTATGAACCATTTAAAAAATGGAAATTATCTATCTGGACCACATTGCACTTGCAGGCTGCACTTGTTTGATTTATGATTGGTGCTCATGAACTCTGACACTAGGTGAGGTGGAACAAAGTTTTGTTTCTGTGATTTTTAGTTAGAGAGTTAGAGGTTTACTCAGGGTTGTGAGAGTTCAGGGGATGATGGAAAGCCTGCCCATTCTGGCTGAGAGGGTTAGGAATACAAAGCTGACTCTTCTTCCACTCATGAAGTAGTCTAGGTTTTGCTCATATTACTTTTTTTTTCTCACTGGACTGGAGAAGGTTGCCTTAGATGCCAAGGGAACTTTGATTTTTTTTTCACCCAAACATGAATGCAGTACAGAGAGCAAAGTGAAAAAGAAATGGGATCTTTAGTTGGAAGAGATAGGAAAAAAAGGTCAAGAGAAAGGGAATATGTATAAATAGATGCCTGAATAGATAGATATAATGAAGAAAAGAGAGCAACTGAATGGGTGAGCATTGTATGTAGGAATGGATGGGGTTTAAGAGACCTCATTGGAAGGAAAGCTGGGGAGTTCCAGCACCACCCAAGTTTAGTTCTGCTTGTGTGCAATTCTTGCTGAAGAAATAGGGCCTATAGATTGGTCTTGAGAAGAAGTCCTTCAACCATGGAATGCAGCTATTAAAGATAGGTATTAATTAAATTGAAGCTTCTTCTAAATTAGGACTACAAAGCACACAGAAACTACCATAATTGTTGATTTTGTCCTCCAGATTTGTTACTCATCATATGCCTCCTGTTTCGCACAGATTATCCTGGAAGTGTTGAAGGGTTCACAAATGAAAAGGCACATTCTTGCACAAAGTTCATCTCTGTGGTCTTATGTGACTGACAGTTTTATGAGCAAAGAACTTATTAAAAATGCTGCAGAAGGGAGATGACTGATTGTTTAGTAACTTCGTGAATCAAGTGATTTTAGGCATTGGAGGAGTGATGTTTATTTCTTATTTTTTACTCCTTGATGGCTACTGTTTTTTTTAATGAGCAATGGCTTGGTGGGAGAAAACAAAACACCCTATTTATTTAGCACAAGTTTGGGCTGCATTCTGTGGATCTCATTCATAAATCAGATAACACCGAAGAGTTTTATTAATAAGGCTTTGCATTTTACCCATTTTGAATATCTAAGGCTGATCCACACATAGTACCATAGTACGAACACCCTGCTTAAAATTGGGGTGTATTTTCAAATATCAAAAGCTTAAGCTAGTTCAAGATATTTGAGCAGAAATGAGATTTTTTTTCTCCCCCAGGGAAAATGGAAAAAGATCTAACATCTAAACAGTCTATGGGGCAGAGAAGAGATTTGAGATGGCACAGTTGCATGGGGCCATCTGTTCAGTTACAACTGGCCTGCTGTGGGATTGTTTCTTTCCATCTGGTTTGACACCTGTCCAGCAATATTGTTTGAGTTCAAGGGAGAACAGAATCCTAGTTTTAATAGAATAACATAACAGCAGAGTTGGAAAGGACCTTGGAAGACTTCTAGTCCAGCTTTGCTTTGTTCTAATGGATTGGTCAGATAAGTGGTGGAGAGTACAAGGACGTTAAACTAACTCATCTCCCAATTTAGAGATGTGACTGAAAGTGTAATTGAAATGGTTAGGGCTAATCAGTTGATTAGCTTCTACATTCTACACAGCGGGGAAACCCCTTCCTGGTGGCCATTGCTCTTGGAAAACACTTCAATCATCATTTCCTCATTTGCTTGTTCTCCAACCTTTTGGGATGATCAGAATTTGATGGCTTCTGTGATTTAACTGAGGAATCATTAAAGCCATTTTTTTTTCAAACTGCAACCACACTTATCTAGTGGCTTAAGTTAAGTTAAACCCTAAGTTATTCCACCGTTCATTGAACCAGCATTGTCTAACTGGGACAATTTTGCAGGTTCATTTAAATTAAGCTTTTCACCACGGTCCGGAAAAGACCAGTCACTGAACCAATCAATTTGGTACTAATACTTGGGAAGGTGCTGCCTGAAAAATGTTGCCTAGGATTTCAAGAACTGAAAATGAAGGATTTATCAACTCCTAAACAAATCACTCAAAGATCTGTTAGTACACGTTCATTGCTTTTCTTTTCTTTTTTAAATCTAGGTGTTTGGCCATAATTGGAAACAAACGTCTGATGGCGGTCCAACTTCAGTCATTACAAATGCTGAGTTTGTTATTCAACAAGAATAACTTTAGAGGTAGAAAACTTCTTTATGAATTCCCGTTGAGTTAGGCAAATCTCTGGAGTGCTGAGCCTACCGAGCAATTGCAGTGCTGGCACTCCCTAGAATAAGTGGGTTGATTGTGATGTTTTGGTGCCAGCTGCTAGACAGATAAAAGTCTATAAGCCTTAAGTAATGGGGGCAGCTCTAAAGGGTAACAGCAGGGCTGATGCACAATTTTTTTTTTGATTCTGCTCATTTGTGGAATGCTCCGAATTTAGAATATGGAGAGACTTTTGATACATAATCCATTAGAAAAAGACGCCAGAGAGAGAAGTCAGGGGAAAAAAAATGAAAACATATTTGCTGCCCTAGGCATGTACTAGTTTGCTATTCTGTTCAGGTTGCTTCATTCAGCTGTTTGTATCTAAAGTTTAATAAGAAAAGAAAGAGAAAAAGAGAAAGGGAAGGGAAGGGAAGAGAAGAGAAGGAAAAAAAACTTTCCAACATAATTTTTAAAAGTCCCACTTTTTCCATTGATAATGCTGTTCTCTGAAAAAGAATATTCACGAATACTTTCCCCCCCCCCTTCACTGCTCCTATCAACCAACTTTTAATTCTGGGTCATGGCAGTTCCCACGGATAACATGTACTCCTGTCTTCGATTGTACAATTCCATGTTCTAGCTGCGTAGTTCAGAATAATATTACCCTCTGAAAATTGGATAATTTTATAATACATTATAATGTCATACTTTTTTGGGATTTTTTTCACTTTTTTGTTAAAGCACTTTTATGTGCTTTTTTTCATCTCTTTGACAATGTATGCATCACCATCACTATTATTTTTCTCTTTTGCTCTTTTTTTCTTTTTTAAGTCATTCAAAAGCAATACAAGAATAAAGACATGCAAAGAGCAGCCAGAATAGAATAGAATATTTTATTTTTTTTATTATTAAATTTCTATATTTAGAATAGAATAGAGCTGGAATAGAGCTGGAAGTGACCTTGGAGGTTTTCTAGTCCAGCCCCCTGCTCAAGCAGGAGGACCTATACCATTTCAGACAAGTGACTGTCCAGTCTCTTCTTAAAAACTGTTCTACTGATTAATTCTCCTCACTTGTTAGGAAGTTTCTCCTTAATTCAGGTTGCTTCTCTCTTTGATTAGTTTCCAACCATTGTTTCTTGTCCTGCCCATGGTGCTTTGGAGAATAATTTGACCCCCTCTTCTTTGTGGCAGCCCCTCAAATACTGGAATACTGCTATCATGTCACCCCTATTTCTTCTTTTCTTTAGACTAGCCAAACCCAAGTCCTGCAGCCATTCTTCATATCTTTTAGTCTCCAGGCCTTTGATCATCTTAGTTGCTCTTTTCTGAATTTTTTTTCCAAAGTCTCAACATTCCTTTAGGGGAAATATGTTGAGGATCCACCATGGATGGGGCCAAACCAAGAAATGAATGGAACCCTAATCAATTGGGTTAGGGTCTCATTTTGGGGTTATCTTTCTCTCTCTCTCTCTGACATGGTTTTCCTTCTCTCTGCAAGCTGAGAAAAGGGGCAGATAGCAGTGATTGCCTTGCCAAAAAGTTCTGAGTTTTAGCCAAGGACTGCATGAAATTCAATTTGGAATATGCCTGTGGTCCTAGGAAAAGATCTTCCCATGCATAATTTGGAATAACAAGAAATCTGCAGGGGCTCATCACAAAATTCTCCTTGCTCTGTTAGTGGAAAGCAGCTGCGTTTTTCCAGTTTTTATGACACGATCTTTCAAAACAATGGATTTGCGTTTCATCGAAAATAAATTCTGAAAGCTCACCGTCTCCTAAAGGCCATTTTTGAAATGATGAAGCATAGCAATTCCCCTCCAAAAATTTATTAAATGTATCAAAATTGCTCAAGTAACCTCCAGAAATAAAAGCTGGCTCACTGAAGCATAGATTCAGAGGGGATCTTAACAAATCGTGGACTCCAATTCCCAACTCATATTTGAAATCATTTCAACTTTTGAGATTTAACGAGGAAAGGTAAGAAATCCAAAGAAGTTGTTTGGCTCCTCACTCTGCAAGGCTACTTTGTCAACTACATAAGTCATGAATCTCCACCTTTCAGCATAGCATTACAACGCTCTTCTTCTTGAAGCCGTTTTTAGAAGCAAGCTCTCTTTTAGAGAACAGAAGACCACCAGGTGGTCAGAAAAAACTGAGCTTTCACACATAATCTTTCAAGTTCCTCTAATTTATCTTCTGATAAATCAGGGCTGATTTTCTGAAATGAAGTGATCCAGTGGAGGACTATATACACGTGCTTAGTCTGAGAATTTTAATTTTATTTCTTTCCCCTAGTGCTGTTTGTTCATTTGGATGATTTTAAATGCCTTCGAGTTACTGCTGCTTGGCTACCAGAGATGTTTTCTGTTCCCGAAACCTTGCTGCAGGGAATGGGATTAAAAGAGTCAGACTTTCACAGATGAATGCGGAGTGGCAATACAACATATTTACTGGTAAATGAAACTTGTTTAAAGAAACGGTATAAATAGTGTAAGACAAGAATGTTTTGTCAAAATCAGAGGAATTTACAACCTGATTCTGCCAAGGCTGTGCAGAAAATGAGATGGAGGAGTCTTTCCTTTCCTTTCCTTTTACCTTTCCTTTCCTCCCTCTCTCCCTCCTTTCCTTCCTTCCTTTCTCCTCTCCCCTCCCCTCCCCTCCTGTCTCCTCTCCTCTCTTTCTAAAGTGTAATGTAGGATACTGGAATATTAAGAGATGGAGAGAATACAGGGAAAGAAGTGATTTTTTTTTTTTTTTTAGAATGGCATGTTTCAGGCAGTACCACTAAGAGTGCCAATATGGTCACTGGAAACAGAGAATCAGTGTAAGTACATAGTTGTTCTTATGTAGCTGCCTCTCAGCAGACAATAGCCAGAAAAGCCCCACCAGCTTGCTAAACTCAACATTACAATATTTCCCATTGTCTATCACAGTGATGGTGAACCTTTTAGAGACCGAGTGCCCAAACTGCAACCCCAAACCCACTTATACATCATCGATTGCTGGGTTGGTGTGGCCAATTGGGTGGGCATGGCTCATTGGGTGGGCATGGCTACGGAGGTAACGGCAGACTGGGTGGGACTAAAAAGTTCAATCAATCAATTCCAACTTTGCAAGATCTTTTTTTCCCCATGAGAAGTTGAAATTGACTGATTGAACCTTTTTTTTTTTTGGCACACGGCGGCGGAGGCCTAGAGCAAAAAGGTTTTATAAAACCCAGCTGAAGGCCTAGGACCGAGGCGAGGGCACACGTGCCCACAGAGAGGGCTCTGAGTGTCGCCTCTGGCACCTGTGCCATAGGTTCGCCATCACTGGTCTATCTCTTTCTTAAATGACTTGACATCTGCACTCAGTCAGGGCTGAAGCCAAGTGAACTTTGCTAGGAAAGAAATATTGTAGGATTGTGCCATCAGTGAAGAACTCTTCCTTCTGATCTCAGTCAAGGTAGCATCCTGGAGCAGATAATGTCCAGATGAGATGTGAGAATTTGGAATGACAATCTGATCACAGAAAATATGAGATGGATATTATCCAGAATGACAAGCGAGAGACTGTGGGCAGCTTGGAAAATATACGACAAGAAGAGTAGACATAAACAGTCAAGAAAGAGAACAAGTCAGTTGGCAACTGATCTCATAAAGGACAATAAGCCTGGGAAGAACTCTGCCAAATCATTCGAAGCAACACTAAGTTAACAAACTTACTATAGACAAGAGTGAGGAATTCCTTTTAATGTTTCCAAGATTCCGTATTTGTCCCAGAAGAATACAAACAAAACACTCAAAGAGAGTTCCAGGAAATGGTTCATGGTATCCCAATGGGTAAAGTTGTATTACCCATAAAAGAAGAAAATCTTTCAAGCTTTTGGTTTCCCTTCCTTCTTTTTTAATAATAAGAAAAACAACAAACTATGTGACAATTTGGTGTCCCTTTGTTATCGCCATGCCTGGATTATCTGTCTTCCATATTGGTAGGATCAATTCTTGGTATCTACCAGGGCTCCAAATAACTCAATAAGAATTGCAACTGAATAAGAATTGTAGCCAATTCCTAATTTTCATGAGCTTTTGATACTTCAGGAAATTGTGAATTCTGATACAGATCCCCGGTTCCCAATCTCTATATCAATCAGAATATAATTGCCTACTGAATTTCTCTGTCCAAAGCAATTCTCAGCACACCAAAAAAGCATAATAGAAATGCAATAGAAACTGAGCAAACATATGTATTTAAGTATTTGTGCCAAGCTGGATGTTCAAGGGTATAAATATGTGAATGTTTACATAAAAAGAAAAGCAAGTTATTATATTTGAACAGATTCATTGCTGAACATAGACTAGGATTTATGAATGATCAAAGTTTAAACAGAGAGAATCCCTCAGATCCCATGGCATATATAGAACAGCAAAGCCCAACTTGTTGCATACAAGGAAAAATTTCCAAATAAGTTCTGTATCTTCTATGCTTAGTGTGAGCCCAGATTTTCTGTTTATAAGTGTTAACATGGGAAACATGGGAAAAGGCAGAAACAAAATATAATTCTTAAAGATAGAAGGACATGGCCTAGACATTTTTGGGTCCACCTCTATTTTCATTGAGAAAGATGTTCCTATTCTTGGTATGGCTATATTGGGACCTACCTTCTCTGTAAAGTTACACTCAATTAAAAGGAATAGTACAAATCTTGGCAGCTTGGTCTGCCAGAAATGACTTCATGCGCAGTTGAAAATAAAACCGCTACTCTTCCAATGAGAATAAAAGATTGCACTGTAAAAATAGCCCTTTTTAATTTTCCTTTCTTACTGAGAGAGATGGACAGTTGGAATATGTGGGTAGCACAAACCATGGAAAAACCCTAATTGAAAGGAAGAATGTGGAGCAGTCTGAAATGACAAATACTAACATTTAGACCCGGTGTGTAAATACTATAGAAATACCTAGTTACATCTACGTTGCAAAAGTGGATTTTTTTAAAAAAAATACTTTATTTTGGTCTTTCGTGCTAAAAAGTATAAAAAAGGTAGAAATGCCAACCAAATGTGAATTCCATGGATGACAGCAAGAGAAAGACAAACAGAAGCTTTTCTTTCCCTTTTTCTTTCTTTCTTTCTTTCTTTCTTTCTTTCTTTCTTTCTTTCTTTCTTTCTTTCTTTCTTTCTTTCTTTTTCTTTCTTTCTTTTTCTTTCTTTCTCTTTCTTTCTTTCTTTCTTTCTTTCTTCCTTCCTTCCTTCCTTCCTTCCTTCCTTCCTTCCTTCCTTCCTTCCTTTCTTTCTTTCTTTCTTTCTTTCTTTCTTTCTTTCTTTCTTTCTTTCTTTCTTTCTTTCTTTCTTTCTTTCTTTCTCTCAATTTCTGTAGCCGCCAACCTCCACATCTGACTCTGGGCAGTGTACAATTTGTTCTATGGAACAAATGTTCTCTTTTTCTCTCAATTTTTTATCTTACAAATGGAAGATCTGAATTATCTCTCTACCGGTGGATTAGCGTTCCCACAAATGGATTCTATTTGAGTATCGCCGTTGGTACAAACAACTGCATATAGTTGCTGACCATCACAACCACCTCAGGGGTGATCAAAGAAGAAATATTGGGCAATGAACAGAAAGCAGGAGCAATGAATGGATGACTACTACTCTGGCTGGAGAAAAGAAGAAAGAAACTAAAGAGAAAATATGGGGACCAAATAATGTTTTCAACCTTTGCTTTGTTTTCATTTAAGAAATTTGTGGTCTTTCAAGAGTCAGCTAGGAATCTTTGAAGCACCTGCTAAATGCTTCCCTCTTTGGGATTATTATTCAGGATTTTGAATAGTTCTTTTTATGACACTTATAATACACGTTTGAAGATCTTTCTAGTCAATGGAATTGGCGTTTCCCGCCATGGTCCCGAATCTCAATCATAAGTACACATTGAAGCAAATTCTTTATAGAGCTGAAATGTTTGTATTGCTGAAAGAATTTTATTTTCAAGGGTACAACATCTCCTCCAATGTAATCACTTTGAGATCCATGAATTTAGGCACAAGCATATTGTAAATGCAGTGATATTGTAAAAATTTAATTGTAAAGAAGACAGGGATATTTATACTGGCCATGTACCAAATATCCCTCTGTAAGCTTGCTCTTCTCTTTTGCCCCAGCCTCTGAACAGAGAATGGTGAAGTTTGCATAAGATTGTACTCATGTCTGTTTGAATATGAATTAAATCCTCTGTTTTAAGCAGGGACTTTCCATACTTTTCTTCTATTTCTTTCTTTTTTCCAAACAGAGAAAGAAAGAGAGAAGGTGATGATAGCTTTGATCTTAATGAGGGGAAAGCAGTAGAAATCTTGACCTTGTGCCAGGAGACCGTCAGGGTCTATAGGGCAGAACACAGCCTGAAGCTCAACCCAAGCAAGATACCATGGCGATTAATTTAGATGCTTACTGTTTTCAATATTATTTCATCTTTGGCTTCCAATGAGGATGTTCTCTCCCAGAAACCCAGGGGCTTTAGGAAATAATGTACAATGTAGACAAAAAAATATGCTTAGTTGTGTTTTTCTGATCTCTTTCAGAGGTTACTACCTATTGGACTGTCACTGTCCACTGAATTGTTGAAAAGTGAGAAAGAAGTAACTCTACTGAGAGACTCAAAAGATCCACTAATTTGCAGACCTTTAAATTGTTGTGAGAAACAGCTTCAACCTAGGTATTGTCTATCACTCCATGCCAAATTTATCCCAATAGATAAATCCCAGAGTTTTTGATTAATAAACTATGAAATGGAGGTACCTAGTTGTAAGATCTCATTGGCTGTTTTTTTTAACAACAGCTATACAACACATATCAAGCTATAAACAATATTATGAATTAGAATTACATCTGAACTAGCCCAATTGTAGCTTATTCAACCATGTTTTGGCCCAATGACCAATCCCTAAAGTTACTGATGAGTAATCAGAACTCATCTGCCTTTTTAGTCATTAAATTAGAGGTTACACTTTGAGTTTGTTTACAGAAAACAAATGAATGAATATTTTTAAAGCACTTACCTGTGAAATTAGTTTACAACCTCTGTCATCTTGTTTTTACAGTGCAATGATCACCTAAATTTTTGTTTATTCCTCACATATGAACACCTGTACTTCTATGTTAATTTTTTTATTTCATTTCTGTCCTACTTGTCACTTCCATCTCAACAGGACCACTTCTATCTGTCTCTTAAGTTAAGAAGACACAGAATCACTAAAAGCTACCTTCTGGGGTTCATAATCTTCTTGAAAGGATTTTATTTGAAAATGGTGAATTTTAAAATACGAAGCTTGGAGCTAACTTTCTGAAGCCCCACTGAGATGTTGTGGGGGAGGAAGGTAAGACTGGGTCCTCCATCAGATTATTTCTAGCTATTTTCTCACAGCATCCTAGATAATTCCAAAATGAGGGTGGGCATTTTGTATTTCAGGGTATCAGGGCACCCATCCCTTGATGGAGAATGTTGATCAAACAACACCGTCATATTAAATCACATGTTGATATCTTATAGGAGCACAGCTGTTGCGTTTGTTCATCTGGATTCAGGGTTAAGCTCATTATGGGATCTCAGCCAGCATTTAACTTCTTTCATCTTGAGCTCCGAAGAGCTTGTGTGGGCAATTTCTGGCCTACAGAACTAATCAGACTCAGAGGTAGGTCCTATCCACCTCATTAATTCCTTTCTCTCTTCACAGCCTCCTGTACTTTTCTTTCCAGCCCAATTCAGAGTATTTCTAAGTGCTCCTTTCTCTGTGCAGAAGAAAAGAGAGACCCACCATCCAGTCAGCAGTCTTTTGGCTTGGAGAATTTTCATTCCATTAAAGTCTGTTCTCACATCATGCAAGCTACCAAAGTATGATTCCTCATGTTGTTGTTTTGTCTAGATTTGCTCTAGACATTGATTAAAGTCTTACTTCCTAAACTGAAAGTCTCCAATTCTAATTCTGAATACAGGAGCTATTTGGAACACAGCAAGAACCTATGTAAAATAGACCCACTTGGATGTGAGAATATTACTTGTTTTTCTGTGTCATTTTTAGGGATACTTCTTTCGACCTTGCATTTGTTTATCCCTGCCATATTTTTTCCCTAGAGCTCAGTATTTGATTTCTGTTCTGTGTTGTTGACCTAAAGATTATCTGTAGCTCTTCTGAATCTTCTTGAGTCCCATCCATCGTAATTCCCATGACAGACCATCTAGGAGGTAGGTCAAAACCTAAAAACCTCTCATATTATTCTTCATGTTTGTTGGTATATTCAATTTCTCCTCATTAACCAGCACTGGGAAATTTGATTAACATGTGCCATCACACTTTCACTGCATTGTTAATGAGGATGTTAAATAAGGCAGGACCCCCAAAACACTCCACCTTTAAACACCACAATTTGGTGTGGAGCCATTTCTCATTAGGATGTGTTTGCACTGAATAGGCCATTTTAAAATCTAAGTGTCAGTGCTCCATATCTAAGTCAAATTGAATTTAATTTTGCAAGTAAAGATTTTTGCATCCATGGTTTTGCCTGGACCAGATAAATTACACATTCTTTCATCCACTAATTTTATAATGCTATCAGAAAACGCAATCAAGCTGTGAAGATTAGTAATACTCCATGCTTGTTCTCCACTGGACCATGAAAGATCAGTCATTTAAAAATCTGAATCTCTATGTTATCAAAGAACTGCTGCTACACCAGCCTGGGGACTGATGAATTTTTTAAATATTATATTGGTTTAATTCATTTTCTCAAACATGCAGGGAAATCTGGTTCAAGTTTAACTGTTGAGTAGATATTTCTTATTTAATATAGTTACTCACTCTTCAAAAATATCATACTATTGGGTGGTATGGTGCATAAAACCAGGAACAATCCCAATGTATCAGATTTAGGTCACCTTCTGAATAAGTAATTTAGATATTTCAGGTCACTGGAGTATTATTTATATGGTTAGAGAACTTACATTAAGGCTTCTAATAACTCTGGGCAACTTATGATAAGGCAATAAAACAATAATAAATACATCATTAGGGAAAAAAGAAATCCCACCCTAAAAAAATTATAGCATTAAAATATTTAATTTCTGATCAATCCACTGTGATGGATAGTATCTGCCACTATCTTAATACATTCTAATATAATGAAGTTGAGATTGTGGATGTTGTAGTATTTCCTTTTGTTCTTATCCAAAATGACTACACTGGGATTTGTAGGGAATTAAAGGCAGTCTCTCTATGTTAATAACAGACAAACAGGGATCTTATCACGCCAAGGACTCCAATGTTTCTCCTGGATCTTGGCTAAGAATAACTATATATTCTTTTGCTAGATAGAGATATATTCCTTCCCTGCCTTGTCCTAAATGAACACAGGACTGTATATTCAATCTCCTAACTGGAATGCAACATGTGTGGGAATTTAAACTGCTTAGGTCCTGGAAATATGAATTTATTCTTTTTTTTAAAAAATGTAGTTTAATGATCAAAACTAGTAACAGTCCTCTTCTTATACCCTTGTGGTTTCCAGTGAAATAATTACATGAGAAGCCAGTGGCTTGTTTATTCCCAGTGCGCACAAATTAAAGGAGCTTTTCCTCCCAGGCCTAAGAATATCAGGGGTCATTGCTCCCCAAAAGTTCCATTGTGGCCAAATGCATGCTTCAAATAGGATCCGCATGATTTAATGAGAATAAAATATATACAGGGTTGTGCAACAGTGTCATTCTTAGCTTCTCGTTATGCAGTCATTCAATATTTATTATAAAGAGCTGGGCAATTTATGGCAAAGCGAAGCGAAGCAAAACAAAGCATTGCAACACAATGCAACCCATCCACAGACGTTCTAACCAGCTGAAGGACAATCCTGAACGTCAGAATAAGTATGTATTTTTTTTTCACAATTTTGCTTCTGAATTCTATAGTTAAGATATTTAGGCAATGAATGAATTCACACACGATGCGAAGCCTAGATGTTAAACCCAGTTTTTCTGAACAAATTGGAACGGTCATGTTCACATTAAGGCAAAAGAGTGGAGTTCACATGTTACCCTAAGGCAGTGGTTCTCAACATTTTCTTCACCATGGACCCCCTTTAAATATGTTTTGTGGCCCCCAATACTTAACTCAAGATTTAAATATTACCATTTTTTTTTCAAGCCTTCCTGGCCCCCTCACTGCCCTAAGATAAAAAAAAAACAAAACAAAAACCAACAAAACAAAACCATCATAGGTTAAGGCTGATAGTGATAACTAAATCCAGCCTATGCTTAAATCTAAAAAAAAAAACAACTCCACCCCATTTCTTGCCTCAGTTTTCTGTTCTGTTCATTTTTTGAAGGGATGGAGTTGTCATACTGAACTTGTCAATGAAATTGTGCATGTAATGTTACCACAGCTGAAAGGAAATAAAAAGAAGGGCAGTGAAACTAAAGCATTTAACTTAGCCTCTGAGCATGATAGAGCCTAATATAATTAACCAACATGATATCTCTAGCAATTGTAATTCCAATTATTTGCTAGCTGAAGGCAAGTTTCCCTTCTCCAAGTTAGGAAATCATGTAAATAGCCTAATTAATACAATTTGCCTTATGTTCTTCCAAAAATAAACAAAAACAAATATGTCATTTTTTTGAATAAATAACGTGCTATAAACTAAATATATATATATTTTAAAAAAAACACTGTTAGCAGTCACTTTGCAGAGCAAATATTGCAGATTTTTTTTCTCAGCATTTTTATGCAATTCAACATGATTTAATAAGATCAGAATTGCTCTATCCAAATACCACCTCAGCTCTGGTCTGCATTGTAGTAAAATAGAAAACACTTTTTTGGAGGGGGTGTAAAAAGATTAAAAAAAGTTATTTTCTAAATTCAGCTGTGACTATATGTACAACAGGAGGCCAAGAAATACCTGAAAAAACGAATCAGTTTCTATCTCCACTCTTTTTAGTATCAAGGGATTTCATCCCAACTTAAAATAAATCCTTTAAAACGTCCATACAGTTCTGAGACGAAGGCACAATAAATAATATTTCATCTCTTCCTCGTATGGAATGAAGAGATAAACCTCCTTATAACATCTTAAAAGGCTTACAAACCCTATGCATGGTTTGTCATGTGTTAATGTCAGGGGAAAAAAAGTAATCTGGCAAGGACACTATAATAAAACCTTATAAAATAAAATCAATGTTTATTCCCATCCTCCATTAGCTTTCTTAGTTTGTAGTTTAAACCACAGACAAATTTACCCATCATGCTAAGCTGTCCTGCGCTGTGTTTAGTTTTGAATTATATTGCAAGACTTGCAAATATGACCTAAGGCTTGCAGAGATATGTGTATCAAATCACTGTGGCTTATACTGCAAAGCATGATAAAAACAAGCCATTGATTAGAACAATTTTTCTCAGTCTAGGCAACTTTCAGATGTGTAGACTTTTTCTTCCTAGCATTATTCCCCCATTGTGGCACGGTCCTCTTTAAAAACTCCCTTTTATGATCATGAAATCCCTTAATTCAGGGTAGTGTAAGGGCAACTTACACATGCCCTTGTCACCTCGAGGATCGACTACTGCAATGCTCTCTACATGGGGCTACCCTTGAAGAGTGTTCGGAGACTACAATTAGTGCAAAATGCAGCTGCGCAAGCAGTTGTGGGCCTTCCGCGTTGTGCCCACATCTCACCAACTCTCCGCATGCTGCATTGGTTGCCTATTGGTCTCCGAGCCCAATTCAAAGTGTTGGTTATTACCGATAAAGCCCTTCATGGCATGGGACCAGGATACTTACGGGACCGCCTTCTGCCACATACTTCTCTACGACCGGTGAGAGCGCACAAGGTTGGCCTCCTCCGGGTCCCGTCAGCGAAACAATGTCGTCTGGCGGGCCCTAGCGGGACGGCTTTCTCTGTTGTGGCGCCCACCCTCTGGAACCAACTGCCTCCTGAAGTCTGCGTTTCTCCGACTCTCCCAGCCTTCCGAAAAAATCTTAAACCTTATCTTTGCCGGCAGGCCTGGGGATGATTGTGGTTGACTGTTGAATTTGAGTGGGTGTTTTATTGTATTTTTAGATATTTCTTGTTTGGGATTTTTATTGTAATTTATTGTTTATATATATGTTGTTAGCCGCTCCGAGTCTCCGGAGAGGAGCGGCATACAAGCCCAAACAAACAAACAAACAAATAAATAAATAAATAAATAAATAAATAAATAAATAAATAAATAAATAAATAGAGCTGAGCATTTATTGGCTGAATGTCCTTCCTGATGCAACAGATTTTTTTTCTTTGCGCCCTAGCAGAGAAACTTTTGCCGCTTCCCAGAGATTGAACCTTCAACCTTCTGAGTGGGAGGCAAGTGTCTTCACCACTATGCCACCACACTGTCACACATGTGTGGACTTCAATTCCCAGTAATCTGGGAATTCAAGTCTTCACATTTGAAAACTGCCATGTTTGGATTTGGTTTAGCATAATAAGAACATAAGAACATAAGAAGAGCCATGCTGAATCAGGCCAAAGCCCATCGAGTCCAGCATTCTGTGTCACACAGTGGCCCACCAATTGTACATGGGGATCTTGAGCAGAAAGAGAAGGCAAAACCCTCCCTTTCCCTTGACCCCCAAACAAATGGTACTCAAGGGAATCCTGCCTGCCTCAACCAACATAGAGGCGGCACATGGACATCTGTTTTAATAACCACCAATACACTTTGCATCCATGAATCTATCTAGCCCTGCCTTGAAGCTGTCAAGGCTGACAGCTGTCACGACCCCTTCAGGAAGTGAATTCCATAAATCAATGACCCTCTGGGTGAAGAAATATTTCCCTTTATTTGTCCTCACTTTCTTAGCTATAAGATTTAGGGAGTGCCCCCTTGTCCTGGTATTGTGTGATAGAGAAAAGAATTTTTCTCTATCCACATTTTCTATCCCATGCATGATTTTATACACTTTGATCAAGTCACCCCTTAAACGCCGTCTTTCAAGGCTGAAGAGACCAAGACGTTGCAATCTGGTTTCATAAGGGAGGCGCTCCATTTCCTTGATCATTCTTGTTGCCCTTTTTTGCACCTTTTCCAGTTCCATTATATCCTTCTTGAGGTGCGGTGACCAGAACTGTACACAGTACTCCAAGTGTGGTCTCACCATCGATTTGTACAGAGGCAATACAACACTTGCTGACTCTACGTATTGTGTCTCCTATGAACATTTATCCTCCTTTCCATTTATCACCCTTTCCTGGCTTACTTTCCTTCTCTTTTTTAACTGCTACAGTTTTGTCTTTTTGAACATTTTATCATATAAAATTTCTTTATCAAGAAAAGCAGATGGCCAATTTAATTGAGAACTGAGAGATCTCCAATCCATCTGGGTTCAACTGGCAAGGAACTCTCTTGTTTCTTGGACTGACATCTTTGCTACTTGTCATTTAGGGAAAGAACAAAAAATAAGTTTCTTTCACCATTATCATGTAAGACTTTTGAAATTCTTAAAAAAAAAAAGTCCAGAAAAAATACCATTCCTATCCCCCACCAATTAGTAAATCCAGTTAAATTTAACTTAAGTTTGGACTGGCTGATACTTGGTAGAGTGTCCTATATTTCGAGAATTCAGTATGTATGTGACATCCCTTTCACATTGAATTCCTTCAACACCAAAAGGCTTCTTAAGATCTACCACAGTTGGGTTGGTCCAAGAAAGTTTTAGTCTATGCCTCCCCCCCATTTTTTTTAAAGCCTTAGTATCATTTTAATATCCTTTCTAGTTGATCTAAAGATTGTGTGCCATTGTTCCATGAATCTTTGCTCCCCTTCCTAGCTCCAAAAAGAAACATGGAGAAGGTGTGAGAGAAACCGAAGTGCAAATTGCTATGCTATCCTACTGATCAGCAGGGCAAAGTTCTAACCAATGTGTTGGGACCTTCAGAGGTGGGATGCTCAGCATGACGACCTAAATGAGCTCGTGAGTGCTTGCAAGACTTAAACTGTAGCTTCATCAAAGCACCTTTGAAAAAGCAACACTCAACAACCCTTGGTGTACACATAAATCTTTAGACTTGCTTCAGTTATACTTGCCTTGTTTTGATCTGCTTTTCCTTTGTTTTGTGTCGGTTGTTTTTTAAAAAAAACATCTGACCAACATCTTCCCCTCAAAAAATACCTCTTTTGACTTAATTCTACAAATAATTTAAGTGCTTGCCCTTAAGCTGGATTTGAAAATAAGGATACGTGTGGTGTTTCCAAAGATGGATTTGTTTCCAAAGCTGAGCCTTTTTTTTAAAAATTGATGCTGAATCAATTTTTGTCTATAGAGGTCCATGAAGGGGAGGTCAGAGCAGCTCTGGATATGTCTTAGGTGCAGTGAGCCATCTGCAACCTGCTCTCCAGATATAGCAATGACGAATAATTCAGCAATGATAATTTGACCGTAATAATCATAATGAGCAGATCGTGGAGAGTTTTATTTATTTACAAGGTCTCTCTGGGCTCTTCTTGGAGACCCTGTAGTGCCTTGAACAATTGATTTATGGTCTATTCCAACTGCAATTAATCTGAGTGGGTGGCCCGGAGATGCCTGTTTTGTAGCATTCTCTAACCAAGCAAAATCAAAACAATATGCATATAACCGAAGCATCTTTCCACTTTTCTATTTTCTTTCCCTTTAAACTTACTCTGCTCTGTTGATTGGAGTCCTGCATTTTAACCATTACTTTACCAGAATTTAAGCCCAAGATATGCAGTCAGATTTACTTCTGAATACATAGGTAGAAATTGGACAGTCCGCATGTCATGCTTCAACACTCCCTTTTGCATTTCTTCCCCTGTTAAAAGAAAATTAAAACTTTCTCCCTTGATTCTTTCACAAAAGGAGCACTCCAGCTTTTTTTCTAGCCTGTAACCACCAATGGAAATAAACTGTACTTCTTCCTGTACCCCACCAGACCAAGAAAGAAGAACTACTAGTAGCTAGAAGGCAATTCTGTCTTACATGTTTTTATTCTTTCTTTCATTTATATTTATTTATATTCTGCCCATATCATATATGGTGTGTATATGTATATGTCATTACATGTCAAAACAACTAGACATAGGGACATTTTTTTTCCCTGGGCCATCACTCTGTTGAACACCTAATCCTTACAGTACTGTCTTATGTCTAAGTATATTGATCCATGTTGTATGGCTGTAGTATTATTATCCTTCTCATCCTCTCTATCACGTCCTCTTATTGATATCATTATACAATTATTATTATTCTGTTGTTTTGCATGTACATTCACAGCTTCTGCACCAGAGACATACTTGGCCAAATAAAGCTGTCCTGTTCTGTTCTGTTCCATTCCAATTACATTCCATCCCATTCATTCTACTCTAGTCTACTCCACTTCACTCCATTCCATTCCATTCCATTCTCTGCTGAAGCAACTTTGGGTGGTATATAAATTTGGGTCACAGCACCCTGCAAGAACAAAACCAAACTGGCTGTAGTAGAACTGATTCTTCTGCAACCAAGCGGTTGATTGATTTATATTTTTTATTCGTCCATGAATTGATTGTTGTCTGGCCTTCTAAGAGCCCAGTCAATAGTTCTCTATTTTTACAATGTCAGTGCTCTGAAAATAGATTGGGAAAAAGCTTGATTAGCCCTCAGCCATCTACCATTTTTATGGATGATTAGGGATTTCAGCGCAAGTCTTCCTGATCCAACTCCAACACTCCAGCAGTTATGAGTCTAGCCAGAACATACTGCAAAACCCTCCCTTGGCTGATATGGAAAATATACCATCTGTCTGCTCTATAAAGGGAGCTCCAGTGAAAGTCAGCAAAATACAAGGAACTCCTAAGGTGTGGCTGGATGCAGGCTCAGTTTGGGATCAAAGGGAGCTGGGTTGAATTTCCCCATTTGCTAGAAAATGCAGCCTGCTCTCTCTCTCTCTCTCTCTCTCTCTCTCTCTCTCTCTCTCTCTCTCTCTCTCTCTCTCTCTCTCTCTCTCTCTCTCTCTCTCTCTCTCTCTCTCTCTCTCTCTCTCTCTCTCTCTCTCTCTCTCTCTCTCTCCCTCCACTTCTAGGTTTGTAGTAAAGAACTATCTAAATAATTCTGAACAAACTGGGCAAGCTTAATGCTGAATGTTATAATTAAAAGCAGCTAAAGACTGGATGCATTTAGCTGCCTGAATTATCCTGCTTCCTTTTCAGCGGTAAAATTGAGAGTTTGTATTCTACTGAATTTCTCCAGTGGGGTGAAGCCATTTTCTAGCAAGTGCTTAGAGTAGGATTCACCAGCTCACCCACCATCCTTGCCCTCCTTCTACAACTGGGGAAAAAAAAAACCTAATTGAACAGCAGACCCATCAGTTTGCATTTTCCATTGGAACAAAGAGGGGAATGGGTGTCCATGAACAAAAATGGTAGAGATGCATCTGGAGAAAATTCTCCAAAGAGGGCTTCTTTGTCAGAGGCCAGGGAGTCATGTCTTCTGAAAAAAATTAATAGAGAATTGACACTGCAAGTCTGCATTAAGAGCAGTTCAGCAGTGGAGCCAATGACCTTAGGAAGTGATAGGGTGCCCTGTGTTGAAGATATACAACATGTCAGCTCTATTCAATCCTCATCTCATCCGCATCATTTCAGCCTGTCCCACCTGGTCACATAGGAAAGAGATAATATGATCCTGTTGATTAAAGAATTTTGAGTGGTGGGGTTCAGGAAGAGGGCCCTTTGAATACTCTCCTTGCCCCCCTAGAAGTGAGCCCCCCATCCTCCTGGCCTTTGAAAATCTGCCTCTGCCAACTTTCATGGGGCTCGCTGACCAGCATACAACCCTGGAGAGGTTGCTGTCTTAACTTGTAACGTGTTTTATTCTTGAATTTATCTGACTCTTTTTTGAGGTATTGTATTTTATATGGGTTTTAATTATCCACTGCCCAGAGTCACCCTGTGAATGAGATGGGCGGTCTCTACACTCAACAAACCAAGAAATAAACGAAAATATTCCAATAGAGGTTGGATAGATGCCTATCAGCGAAGATTTAATTTGAACACTTGACCTCCTCCCATTTTATTCTTTAAAATTCTAGAATTCCACTCTCCTGAAATAATAGGATAAATGCTGTTTGTTCTCTCCTTTCTTCCACTCTTTTACATACAGTCATGAGAAAAATGTAGACAGATATCAACATTTCATAATCAGGCAATACAGCTTTTCTCCTCTTTTTCAACTCCTTCTCTCTTTAATGCATTTCTATCTCACAGGCCATAAAACCCTGGCCTGGCTTTAGAAAAACAATACTTTTAGTTAGATAATCATTTCATTTATGCATAAAAGATTACATTTTTTTGAAAATATATGAGCCGCTAAGGCAAGAAAGCAGAAACATCGTAAACTCGCTTTTCTAGAAGAAAGTCACTTCACATATGGCCCCCTCCAGCTTTGCTGTTTTAAAGTCAGAAAGTGGCACTTCAGAACTCAAGATTTAAAGCTTCCTTTTTATTCCCCCATACTAAAAAGTAATGAAATCCTTTTATTATGCAGAGCCTATAAACATATTTGAGAATCAGTTCAAACACTCAACAACTTGAAATGTCACCACTAAGCTGAACATAAAAGAATTTCATCAGCTGAAATCCACTGGAGAAGTTTCAGTTGCCCAATATTTATTGACTGGTCATCATTAAAAAAAAAAACCTCACAACTTATTTTTTTACCTTTATGATTTCACTCTCTGCCTAACAGAAGCACAGCTTTCAAAGAAAAATATCAGCCCGATATAAAAAAGGCGAAGTGGCATTAAAATTAAAGAGCAATCAAACTTTATGTTGGACTAAAAAAATGATCTCCAGAGTAGATTTTTCATTTATTGTCTAAAGCAAAGCTAGGAAGGAAGACATTTCTCTTCTTGGCCAGGGGAAAAGAATTGGGGTACTAGTTAGAGTACTATCACCAAATTGGGGTACCACTCCTTTCTTTAAGCCTTCATCAGTTTCACTGCTCTGAGAAGCTAAATGGATAGCAGCAAATCCAAGGGTCACACATTATGAAGAGGTTGTCATAGAAGAATTAAAGAAAGCATCAAGATGATAGGAAGTGATCTAGTGAGGCCCCACTTGGAATATTGCATCCAGTTCTGGACACATAATACAAAAAAGATGCTGAGGCTCTAGGAAGAGTGCAGAGAAGAGCAACAAAGATGATCAGAGCCCTGGAGGCTAAATCGTATGACGAAAAATGGCAAAGAGTATGTTTAACCTAATAAAGAGAAGGCTTGGGGGCGACATGATAACCATCTTCCAATACTTGAAGGGCTGTTACAGGGAAAAGGGCATCAATTTATTTATTTATTTATTATTAAATTTCTATACCGCCCCTCTCCCGAAGGACTTGGGGAGGTGTACAGCCTTAAAATTTAAAAAACATATAAATATACAGAATTAAAATAATTAAAAAATAAATTAAACAAATTAGGTCATAAAATTATTCCCCATATAAAACCCAATATGTGCGAATCCTAAAAATTACACAATCCCCCTAAAATATTTTCACCCGGCTGGAGCCGGAGCTTCTATGCCAGGCCGGCCTGTTGAAAAAGGAAAGTTTTCAGTTCCCGACGGAAGGTGCGTAAGTCCGTCATCGTACGGAGTTCGGGGGGGAGCTCGTTCCATAGCGTGGGAGCTCCCACAAAGAAGGCTCTCCCCCTGGGGGTCGCCAGTCGACATTGTCTGGCCGACGGCACCCTGAGGAGGCCCTCTCTGTGGGAGTGTACCGGACGGCGGGAGGTATTTGCTAGCAGTAAGCGGTCCTGTAAGTATCCGGGTCCGATGCCTTGGAGTGCTTTAAAGGTGGTCACTAACACCTTGAACCGTACCCGGAAGACCACCGGCAACCAGTGCAGCTCGCGCAGGAGCGGTGTTATATGGGAGCGCCACGACGCTCCTGTCACTACCCATGCGGCCGCATTCTGGGCCAATTGGAGCCTCCGGGTGCACCTCAAGGGGAGCCCCATGTAGAGAGCATTACAGTAGTCCAGCCTGGAGGTAACGAAGGCATGAGTGACTGTGCGTAGCGAGTCCCGGTCTAGGAAGGGACGCAACTGGTGCACCAGGCGAACCTGATAGAACATCCTCCCGGCCACGGCCACCAGATGGTCCTCTAAGGACAGCCGTGAATCCAGGAGGACTCCCAAATTGCGAGCCCTTATTCTCCTTAGCACTTGAGGGTAGGGCAAGAACCAAAAGGTGAAAGCTCATCAAAGGGAAATCAAACCTGGAAATGAGGAGGAATTTCCTGACAGTAAGAATGATTAATCAATGGAACAGCGTTCTGTCACTGGAGGTTTTGAAGAAAAGATTGTCCATCTGTTTGTCTGGGATGGAATAAGGACTCCTGCTGAGCGTGGTGGCTCATGTGGTTAAGAGGCTGGTTTGATAGCGAGCCCACATTCAAGACCTGAGTACTGCTGTGTGGGAGGTTGAGCTCCTGTCCTTCACACCAGCTCCTGCTGGGGAGATGAAATGAGCCCCCAACTTAGTGTCCCCAGGCAACAGTGATGCCACCGGCTAATCCTTTCAAGCAGAAGCACTGAGGAATCTTGCCTTGGGCAAGGGATTTGGCTAGAAGACCTCCGAGCTCACCTTCCACTCCTAAGAGTCTATGATGCTAAGAAATAGGTGGCCCTTTGAAAAGCCACATCAGCAGATTGTTGCAACATTGCTGGGGGGGAAAAAAGGAGTCTGTGAACGATGCAATTTGCTTTGCAAAGAGTGCTTTTCTTGACAACATTCCAGCAACAGCTTTTTTTCACCAGCCAGAGCCTGCAAGCCACTTGTGGCTGTAGAACTGTGTACAACATGTCACACTTGCTTAAATTTAAAAAATACAGTTATTAATAACAATAGCTAGAGCTTCACCTTTAAGGACGGAGACAGAAGGACTCTCAGATCATGCAATGCCATGATTTTTTTGTGCTTGTTCTTCTTGAAGCAGCTCAGAATCCTTACCTGAGATTTTTTGGGGTGGGGGGAGGGAGAAAGATAAGACTGCTCCCTGTGTAACAGATCACACCTCTTATCCTGGGTTAGATTAACCCGATTGGTAGGACTCCATTTGTCAAACACATCTAATCCCAGATAGCATGGGAACAACTTCAAATTAATCAATAAGATTTCTTCAAAGGCGTTCTGTTTCTTTTATATGCTGCCTTTCTTGCTTTTATAAACAAGTCAAGGCAGCAGATATATCTTATACTTTTTCCTCCCCCTATTTTCCCCACAACAACATCTTTGCCAGGTGGATTGGGCTGAAAGAGAGGAACTGGTCCAAAGTTATTTTCTCACCTAAAATGGGGTTAGAACTCAGGGTCTCCTGGTGATTGTCCCAAAGTCACCCAGCCAGTTTTCATGTCTAAATTAGAAGACATGGTCTCTCGGTTTCTTTTCTGGAGACTTCAGCAGTGGACCAAACTGGTTTTATCCTACAATTGAGCTCTCCCAGAGAATTCTGCTGCTTCTCTCTCTGGTTCTTTCTCACCTTGACCCTTTCTTATCTCTCCTGTTTCAGATGCTGAAGATTCTGATGCATTGTTGCTCATTGCTTTTTCCTCTTGGCTTTTCACTGCTTAACTTCCAAGGGTATAGCTTAAAGGAAAAAAAATTGCCCAAACTTCACTCTCTCTTTTACTCTCTCTCTTCTTTCACCCAGCTTCAAATCACAAATAAAACTTCCCTACACTTTGCTCTCCTATTTACCCAGGTACACTTATATATATTGTTATTCAAATGCAACATGGAAGGGAAGGGAAAGGAAAGGGAGGGAGGGGAGGGGAGAAAGGAAGGAAGGAAGAAAAGGAGAGGAAAGGAAAGGAAAGGAGAGGAGAGGAGAGGAGAGGAGAGGAGAGGAGAGGAGAGGAAAGGAGAGGAAAGGAAAGGAAAGGAAAGGACAGGAAAGGAAAGGAAAGGAAAGGAAAGGAAAGGAAAGGAAAGGAAAGGAAAGGAAAGGAAAGGAAAGGAAAGGAAAGGAAAGGAAAGGAAAGGAAAGGAAAGGACAGGACAGGACAGGACAGGAAAGGAAAGGAAAGGAAAGGACAGGAAAGGAAAGGAAAGGAAAGGAAAGGAAAGGAAAGGAAAGGAAAGGAAAGGAAAGGAAAGGAAAGGAAAGGAAAGGAAAAGTGGAAGCATAGATGAAAGGGAATGGACTGGGTTGGACTGGACTGGACTGGACTGGAAGGGAAGGGAAAAACTGCAAAACTTTCCTTTCTCCATGGGTACAAACCTTTTCTACAACTTCTTTCCTGGTTATAACCATATTTTAAGCAGCATGAGAGACAAAGTGAAGCCATGAGGACCTCTACAGAATAAACTAATTTTGTGGTTATTTTTATACCATTTTCATTATTTGTTTTATATCCTGCTGTTTTTATGTTACTCACGGTTGTGAGCTGTCCAAAGTAGGTTGGAGCTGGGCAGCTTCCCAATTGAATTAAGTACATAAACAAAACCTAAGAGAATGAATTAAAGTCTTATCAGTTCCATGATCTAGAAATGCTCAGATAAATAGAATTGGTAATGGTGTCCTGAGGGGATGAATCAACTAGTTGTCTCAGAATATAGCAGAATGCTGTTGAGAACATCAGAAGAACTAACTAAGCTACATATTGCTAACTAGCTAGTCTACTACAGTTGTTTCTGCCCCCCTCCCATCAAAGGACCAAACACAGATTGGAAGCGATCCAGGTTTTCAGCTCCATCCATGAAAAGTCCTCTACATCACCACCATACAATACTAAACTTGAGTTGAAAAAGAAAAGAACAGATTTGACATCATCAAATTTCAGAAGAAGCAAAGCAATTGTGACAAGGTGAGTAATATTTGTCGAAAAACGTTCTCTAAAAAAAAAATCTACAACCCTTTTTACTTTTGTCCTATTTTGCCCCAAAGTGAAGCAGCTGCAGTTGTTTTGATATTTTCTCATTATTGCCCAAGGACACTTTTTTCAATACTGCATCTTGAAATTCAAAGCAGGTTGAGTAGAGTCTCTTGAGTCTCAAAGCAGAGACTCCAACTGAGCTATGGTTTTCTTGAAATGCCAGTCAGAATCAAATCAGGGCTGATTTCACATTGTCCTAATAAATATGATCGCTTGTTGACTATGAAGGAGCTTCAGCAAAAGGCATATCATTGGTAGCCAGAGGAAAAAGTTAGCAAGCAGCTCTTCTCTAGCATTACCTTCTACAATGCGGTAGGAAGCTCTTTATCTCCCCCACTCATGCTATGAACACTGAGATTTTCCACATGCCAGCCTGACTGAGAAATGATCATTTGTTTATGCAGATGCTGAACTAAGCACATTCCAAGAATGAGCTCCGAGATTTTGCTATCTGAAAAGTAATCCACTGCTACAGCAATCATTTTGCATCATTTTGTCTCCCCGCGCTTGCTTTTCTTGGCATAATCTGAGGTCTTTGTCCAAATTCCCTATTGCCTTTGATTCAGATATTCCTCCATTTTTCACCTTGGAGAGCTCCCAAAGAACTGCAAAGTCATGCCAAGCAAGAAACAAGCAAAAAAGAAAAAAGAAAAAAAGAAAAGATGGAAGGAAAACCTCCTGTTTTTGAGATGGCTTAACTAACATTGTCCATTCTTTAAGCGAGATTAATCTCCACCATTTGCTAAAAGAAAAAAGAAAAGAAAAATAGCATAGTGTTTAGACTTTTGTGTTGCGGGGATTCCTCCCAACAGAAGCAGCCTGTTTGGTTCTCAGAATGATATTAAACTCAGAGCCAAAGTCAACATTTACATTCAGGAATTAGCTACAAAGTCAGAAGACCCCGGAGAGTATCTCCACTGTAACCTTAGTGTAATCGCACACATCACATCTTGAAAGGGCAAATTGCATACACAAAGAATGGATTTATATAGGGTGCTAATTAACTTGCACACCCTCTGATAAGGACGCTTTATTATCTCCAGGAACAAATAACATTTGCCTGAGGCCTCAGCCATTCTTGATTTGATGTCTTCTGTTTCATTTAATGATTTTGTGGCAGTATTGCCATGGCAATTTCCAGTTGAGACACCAATATTTTATTCTAGTCTGTAGGTACCCCAAATCCCTCTGGACTGTTTTTGCTCTGACTTGAAATGCCTTGATACTTTTTAACTCCTAATCAATATCCATTTATGTCTAACAGTCCTGTTTTCAAGATCCATGTCTCTTTGACCTATATTACAGCTCTTGCTCTGCTCTGCAATCATACCTCGCTGGGCTTAAGAGCACTTCAAGTGGTGTGGCAACCATCAAAGGTTTTTTTTTTTTAATTACTTGCAGCTACACATTCACCAGTGTTCATGAATGCTTAATCAGGACAGTTGTTTTGTATTTTTGTAGAAAAAGAAGAAGAAAACAAATGATTAACAATACATGTCTAAATCTAAAATTGCGGGACAGGACAGGCCCAATGTTAATAGAAAGATCACTTCCCAAAGCTCTTTCATATGACGTGTGAAAATCCAATTTTCTGGGAAGGTCAGAAATACTGTATACGGGCAAATTTTGGGGGCTAGGTGCAATCTTCAGTGACTATCAGGAGCCCCAGGAATCAAGAAAGACATGCTGGGTTACTTCTGAATAGTTTCCTTTATTGTTCCTGTCCTATAGACAGAATCTTGCCAAACTAAAGCAACTAATTGCATCACTATAGATATAATTTGAGAATAGCTGAAAAAGAGCCATCTTAACACTATTCCTCTTTATCAGACTTTCCATTCTTTGCTGTCTCTTTGCCCTATGGAATGCAGTCCCTGCCTCCTTGGAATCCAGACTTCATTCCACCACAGTAATATACTAAAAGCTGCATACAAATGTGGGCATGGCCAAGAAAAAAAATGGGGGAAGAATGGACAAGTGTAGAGCAAAACAGGCAGAATACAGATCAGGGGTGGGGAACTTCTGATTCAGCTAGACTTTAACTTCCAGTTTATATAGTCAGCAGGGGTGTATACTGGATGCTGTAGTCCAGTAACATTGAACATGCCCAGATTGCTCTCTCCCAGTATATATTAATATTTCAAAAAATAAATGTATGAATAATTAAAATAAACATTCTTTCCTTGGCAGGAATCCATCCAGATGTCTCTGAGATACGTTCATACTTATTTTTTTCCATTACGTCTTGTATTTTTTCCATGATGTCTTATATGTCTTGTATTGTTGTTCTTAAATCTGAAGATAAACTATTCTGAAACACCAATATCTAAATAAAGATAAGGATTAACGGTTTCTTCGTATCCCTTCATCATTTCTGCATTTTTCTTTTTTTCTTTTAAATTTTTATTGGTTTTATGATTATAACAAAAAAATCAAGTTAAATACAACTCAACTAAGTACAATCGTTAAAAACTTTTTCCAACACAAAACAAAGCATAAAAACTTAGATAAAATAATTAAAATAACTATGGGTATTGCTCGGCAGCACCCCCTCCACCACATCCCCCTCTTCCTTCCTCCCTTCCTCCTACATCTATCCCCCCACCGTCTCTCCCTCCTCTCTCTCCACCCTCCTCCTACACTCTCCCTACATCCCTCCAAACCATCACTCCTCAATCTCCGCCCCTCCAGATGTGGTACCGAGGTACTGCCCGAGCAACCCCCCTTTTATCAAAAAGTATATCATTCTATATGTAATACCAATATTGGAGTTGAGTACATTGTAACACCCCCCAACCCACCCACCCACCCACCTGACTTCCCAGAGTGAATACAGGGTAAAAACACAAGAAAACCGTCATTTCTGCATTTTTCATTGTAGCACTGGATATGGCCTGTGTCCCTCTTATAATGAAAAAAACAGATAGGAACTTGACTTAGGTTAGAATTCTGACAAGCCTTCACTATGGAGGCCCATCTCAGCCATCGCTGTCATTTATATGTACTGTACTGTATACAGGACTGGCTAAGCAAGCTTCCAAAATTCTGAAATTCTTCTCAAGAGTTTGACTGCCCAAATTGCCTAGCCTTGTTTGAGGAGCCATAATGATGCATTAGGACTTGTCTATTATTCTACGTCTCATTATTGGATTTTATACATTGCACAGGGTGTACAGAGTTGTGCTATACTAATCATAAGCAACTCTTTTCTGCTCCTCTAGTAAAAATTTCTATTGTAACAATAATTCAGATGATTAAATCTGCCCACGTGTATTGATAAAACATTGTCCCTTGCAAAAAGAGTCAGATGAAAATACATTTTATCAGTATGTAATTAATTCAACATGTAATTCAGTTCTGGTCATCATAATATAAAAAGATGTTGAGACTCTGGAAAGAGTGCAGAGAACAGCAACAACAATGATTAGGAGGCTGGAGGCTAAAACATACAAAGAACGGTTACAGGAATTGGGTACGTCTAGTTTAATGAAAAGAAGGACTAGGGGAGATATGACAGAAGTGTTCCAAATTTGAGGGACCCCAATAAACTATTTGAGGGGATCAAACTATTTTCCAAAGCACCAAAGGCAATATGAGAAACAATGGATGGAAACTAACCAAGGAGAGAAGCAACCTATAACTAAGGAGAAATTTCCAACAGTGGGAGTAATCAACCAATGGAACAACTTGCCTTCAGAAGTTGTGGGCGTTCCATCTCTGGAGGCTTTCAAAAAGAGAGTGGACAATCATTTATCTGAAATGGTATAGGTCTCCTGCTCAAGCAGGGGGTTGGACTAGACAAAGTTCTTCCAACTCTATTATTTTATGTTCTATTTTTTGCAATGTATGGATCAGATAGAGCACAAAATAAATTGGATGGAATCTCATGAACCTGACTAGATTCCTCTTCTTCTCTGCCTCATCCCCCTTAACAATAGAATTATACTGATGCATCAGTACAAATGCAACTAAAACAGAAAAAAATAATAGTCCATCAATCAATGCTTTTTGCAATGGAAGTGTTATGTTGTGCAAAACCTCAATTAGTAATTTGCAAAAAAATTGGTTGGTTTCATGTAAGGATTTCCTTAAATTTGATAGCAATTTCAATCTAATCTCTACTTCAAATGAGGAAGTAATAAAACCTGCATAATGAGACTCCAAAAGGCTGTTAAAATAATTACCTTACGCAGTAGAATGGATAAAGGAAAAGATTTCTTGGAAATCAATAAATTGGGTTTAGTAGTTCGGGCCATGCTTAGGCCACTGTTTTCTTTTGACCCTTTGTTTTAGAAGAGTTCGTTTTTAAAAGAGAAAAAGAAAAAAGCGAATAAGGGTATAAATTTTCCTTCTGTCTTAATTTTAAATAATCTGTTCAGTAAGACTGCAGATTAAGCTGGGTATTACTCAAGATTTGTGAATGTTTCTGCATTTCATTTAAAAAAAGGGCATAGAGTTGCGCAGAATGGATTTGTGACAAATAAATTGTAATAAAATAGATAGATCAAATAAATACAAATAAAATGGACACAGACTGGAAGTACATATGTTTGTCCAGTCCTCCATTGTAGACCTTAGAAATTTAAGTTGATCTTTATAGAACAATTCCTTCAGTCACTCAAGAAATAATGGCAACAGCTGCCCCCTCCCATACACACACATACGGATACGCACAAAACATAACAGTATTTTCAGTAACTAACCTGGTAACTCCTCCCCTAAGCATCTGTTGATTAATTCTCATAAACAAAGGTAAGTAAATGACTGAACTATTTACAGAAGCAAAACAATTGATTACACAGATGACACCTTTAGCTCATGGTAGTCAATTAGCGAAGCAAAGGAATTGTGACCCAAAATGTATGGTGAACACAAAGCAGAATCTCCGGATGAGATTTCACCATGATTGATTTCCAGATCCATTTGAGGTTTCTTCAGAGAAAATGCATCATTTCCCCCCCCCCAATGTAGCTGGATGGAGTGACCTTTTTTATTTTTTAGAGGACTGGTGAACATGCTACCAAATGGGTCTTGTTTGTTTATTGCCCAGCGAAAGCTTCACCTATTAATGTCTCCATAGATTAAGGATACAGGATTAAAGTGATGGGGAGCGACAATAGTAATGCACATCTGTGGGTGGATGGAAGGAAGGAAGGAAGGAAGGAAGGACGTAGAGTGATGATATACTGTAGATATAGATGGGTAGATGGATGGGTGATAGATAGATAGATAGATAGATAGATAGATAGATAGATAGATAGATAGATAGATAGATAGATAGATAGATAGATAGATAGATGAATTTCCTAGTATTGTCCATAATCCCTGTATTTTCTGATGGATTCTCATCTAATTACTAACCAAGTTGTATTCTTCTTATATTCCACATCCAAAGAAGGACAAGCAGACATTTGTTTAGAAGTCCGCTCAACTTCCCCAAATGAAGTGAAGGATAAACTGAGATTACAGAAAATTTCCCAGGAAGTGGATGTGCTAGAAGGGGTAACAATTACGACTTGACCAGTTTACACTTGGTAAATGAATAATTTGATCACTGGCCACCCATATCTTGATTGGCATGCCTTGTTTGGTGTAAAAAAGTTATATGAGAGCAATTGTAGTAGTCTTCTCCAGTTCCATCTCTAGTTCTGAATGAAGGATAGTTTTAAAGTGGGACAGACAATTTGCAATATGTTGGGGAGCTTGACAGTGTCAGATAAACTAACTTTTTAAAGATGTTGTTTTATTCAGTCTTTTATCCCCACAGAGCTATCCTTCCTGAGAAATAAGATAGTTGTCTCTATTTCTAGTTAAGGAAATACTTCCATGTATATAAATAAAGAGGTTCTGTAATATTCAAATACCAACACACTCTCAGTAGCACGTGGCATGCCTTAGATTCAACCCCCCCCATAACTATTCTCAAATGAAGCCTTTGGAAAGAAAAAAAAGGAGGGAAAAGGGTGAATATGCCAGGAAAATGAAGAAAATAATATATATTTAGGGTTTTTTTTTAAGTGTGGGGGCCAACTGCTGGGAGTGCCACATGGAAATTTCATATTTTGTTAGAGTTAATAGAATATGTGAATTTCCACGTTGTGTTTGCATTACAGTATTCACACATTATATGGTTTTCGACAAAAGCCACCCAGTGTGATGAAATATATAATTTGCTCATTAAAAAAAATCCATATTATGCATGGATTATGGAAATAGTCTCTTTTTTCCTTTTCACATTCAAGCAAACATCTTCTATAATTTTTCACCCCATGCTTTTCATCCAAAAAGCAATGTTTATAATAGAATGAAACAAAAGCTTAAGGGGGAGGAAAGCCTGTGCATTTCATAGTCACCTGCTTTCAGTTTTCTAAATCCTCCCTTCTACTCCTTAATCCAACCTAAAGAAAGGATTTATTTGGGAAAATTTGACCACTTATCTCTTGCCAGTACAGATTTCTTTATACCATTGAAAGCAGTAAAATGGATAGCTGAAGTGTGGAATTCGCTTTCATCGGATGTAGTGATGGACTTCAGATTAGATGGTTTTAAAAAAGAGCTGGATAAAGTTGATGAAGGCGCAGCAGATGGAACGTACTTTAAAGATAATTTTTTGCCTAACAAGAATGGAAAATGTCTACTGCTCTGTGGTGCATCTTTGACTGTATCTAGTGTTCTACTCCATGACTGAGAATGGATTTCTTTTACTCCATTCCAGTAAGGGAAGATTGAAGAAAATAAATATATGCTCTGGGGAAAGAAGTGTGAAGAAGACTTCAGGGCATTCTTCAAAGACAAGAATTATTTCAGCCAAAATGGCTTACTGTTACCCCAGAGGGCAGCGCTCAATCTGTTTTAAATTACCGGAAAACAGATTATCAAGTGATCATTAGGAAAACTTATGTAATTAGTGATTTAGTGTTAATGGTCTAGATTAGCACGGATGTCTTCTCCAGCAGAGATTTTCAAGCAGAATTTGGAAAGCCATCTTTTTGGAATGCTTACCTTTCTATTCCCACTATTGAAAAGATACTAGGGCCAAAATAGCAATAGCACTTGGACTGATATACCGCTTCACAGTGCTTTACAACACTCTCTAGGCAGTTTATATATTGCCCCCAACAATCTGGGTCCTCATTTTACCGACCTTAGAGAGATGGAAGGCTGAATCAATCTTGAGTTGGTGAGGATCGAACTCCTGGCAATGAGCAGAGTCAGCCTGCAATGCTGCATTCTAACCACTGCGCCACCACAGTTCCAAAATGGTGATGTTCCACTTAGAGAATGGCAAATATCAACGGCAGGTTTCTCTTGGGCTCCTTGTCTTTAAGATAGTCACCATTTTTATTTCTCAGAATAGCCTGTTAGATCATTAGCCTAACATCTGGTCACAAATTTCAACCAAGGTTGCCTCATTCTAAGTGCAGCACGCAATGAATTTTGGCACATTAATTCTCTCATTACCGAGAAGCTGTGAAATAGAAAATTAATAATCAATTCATAACAAAGCAGAACACTCACTATATGTGTTGGCAAGGAAGTAGTTTTGCTCTCTATGCCTGTGTCTCAAGATGATGATGTATTATACATAAGCCTACCATCCTGGCAAAGAACAAAATTTAAAACAAACTAAATGAACTGCTCATCAATAGTAATTAGGCCACACATCTATTTATAATTAATCTATTAATATGCAGTAAACAAATATGTGCTGAGAAACAAAACAGCAGTGAAGTTCATCGCTAACAATCTCCTAGGTTGTAGGCATATTTGAGACAACTTTCATATGTTTCCTTTGATGTCAGTTGCCCCGTTTCTTCTCAGACAGGAGATATGCCATCTCAAATAAGAGGAGGAGACGGGATTACAACAGGGAGCAAGGATCAGAGTATGCTCAGATGGTATAGCCCCTGTAGAGATGGGGCTGTTTTTGTTGATTTGACAGCAGCCCACACAAACTGAAAAAGGGACAGTTTGATGATCCACAATACTGGGACATTTATGGCATATTATACATAAATTAACATTAGGGAAAGTGAAATGATCTAAGAAAAGCTTTGCCAAGAATAAAATGGGCGTTGTGGGGCTTCGGTAAGATTTGTCCAGGTCTCCTTTTTTTACCATAGAGAAGCTAAGTTCTTGAATAGCTGAATTATCTGTATGTTTGCAGCTGGCACCATGTGCCACCACATCCTCTAAGTTTTCTTTCTTCTTCTTCTTCTTCTTGTGCCATATCCGTTATCAGATGTTGGTGATCATGTTGGCGATCCTGTTTTTATCAGCAGCTGCACGAAAAAGTGCTGCTGAGTTTTGTCCAAAGTTTTCTTTGTAGGCTGAAAAATGAGGAGTCTTTGGTGTTATCTGACCTTGGTTTTTTTTTTTTCTTGCAGGCATCTCATTACCCAAACTAGATAATAATATCAATGCTGTTGTGATGTTATAATGATTCGACTTAGTTTGGTAATGAAATGTCTGCAAGAAAACAACCAAGCTCAGAGACTCTTCTTTCAACCCTGAGCCACAAATATTCTCCTTTATTGGTGGGCTGAAGTAGTAAAAGAGGAAGTAAAGAAGAAGAAGAATTGGTGGACCTTAAACCATTTCTCTTTGTAGACCTTTACTTGAATCTTTAGCCCTGTGCCTCTTCCAGCAATTCTCGTGGCTTGAGTTTTAACACTTTAATAGGTTTTCAGCTCCTTGTTGTGATGTTATGCCTTTTGTCTGTTTTCATTTCATGATTTTTTTTAATTCTCCTGGTTTATCCCGTTCAGGCCCAGAATAACAAGAAAGGCAGGACTATACTTTATAGCTAACTAAATGAATGAATGCATTTTTTTTTCTTATGGCACTTAATTTCAACTAATAGGACCCTGCTGGAGGAGAGAGATTGATAATTTGGGAAGGGGTGTGGCAGCCATTATTTTTAACATTTCCTACTACCCTGCACCTAAACGTATCAGTCTCAGTTCAGTGCAAGTCTTAGAGTAGGCTAACTTTCAAAAACAGACACACTCCAAATTCAACAAAACTCATCTACATCTTCATTGTGCTTCTTATCACTTCTTGACTCTTCCCAAAATTTAAAGATGGGTTTCAGAAAGTTTGTACTAAACCCAGCAAACATAACTATAGCTGAGTACTTTGTATGATATGATCGTGATATACAAAGTGGAATGCTTAGCAGTTAGACCAAAAGCATCTTGGTACCGTAGTTTGTCTGTTATACCTCTCAGGCCACTTTATGTTTTTTAAATTAGGCTAAATGCAAACCAGAGATGAACTGCAATGAGCTTCCATCTCTTATTTTTTTGTAATTCCTGCCTAATGAGTCGAGTCTAAAATATGATTAACTATCCAGGGAGGGCCATGGAAAGAACTTTATGAAAATTTCCATTTCTTTTCCATTTGTACAATTCTTGAAGCTCCGTTTTTTTTCTTGTTAAAAGCCCGTTATTAAAAGTTGGTAAATATTGAGGCAAACTCTTAAGTATAAAAATACTAATGGAGACATCTGACATACTAAGAAATGGAAATAGCAAAAGCAATACAAACACTAACAAATGTAATAACATTGATGGGGAAGACTGAAATAGATTGTGCAGACTAATGTGATAAATATTTGAACAGGAAAAGAATTACAATCTAATTCCACTCCCAGCTGAAGCAACTGCTTGTAAAGTACAATGAGAGAATCATGTATAAAGAATATAGATTTTGTATTTGGTGTCACAATGTTCTGGTACAAACATTGAAAATGGCCTTTATAACTGGTGTGAAGGAGCCCCTAATTTGCATAATTAATTTCTGGAATTTACTGCGAGAGGATGAATAATTAACTTACATGGTTTGTTTTAAAATCCATACAGATCTACCACTAGTTATTAGTCATGAAGGACAAATCAAGCCTTCACTTCAGAAAGGCAATAGGCTATTCTTATGATTAGATTATCAAATGCACAGTTTATTTGCCTGATTTATAGTCCACTCTTCTGAGGTTTCACAGGGCATGTAATATAGTCCTAAAAATGGCATTAAAATAAATTGAAACAAAAACAAAAATGTTAATGTGGAATAATTAACAAGGCAGTCCATAAAGTTAATTTTAAAATTAATTATATGGGTCTTACTTGCAGGCCAGTGGATATGCACTGCATTTTAAAATTTCTGTGGTGGAAAAGTGGAATAAAAGCAGTACAAAAACATAAAAAAACCAGAACTTTGTTTCTTTCCTTCTTTCCTTCCTTCCTTCTTTCTTTCTTTCTTTTTCTTTCTTTCTTTCTTTCTTTCTTTCTTTCTTTCTTTCTTTCTTTCTTTCTTTCTTTCTCTTTCTTTCTTTCTTTCTCTTTCTTTCTTTCTTTCTCTTTCTTTCTTTCTTTTTCTTTCTTTCTTTCTCTCTCTCCCTCCCTCCCTCCCCCCACTCTTTCTTTCTTTCTCTCTTTCTCTCTTTCTTTCTTTCTTTCTTTCTTTCTTTCTTTCTTTCTTTCTTTCTTTCTTTCTTTCTTTCTTTCTTTCTTTCTTTCTTTCTTTCTTTCCCTAGTGTGAAACTGATATCATGTTAGGTTAACAACTCAGCCTCCAACACTAGAAGTTTTCCAACCCTGGTGGCTTCTAACAGTAGAACATTGTCTTCTGTAGTCTCACTTCAGACAATAAAAATAACTGTAGAAGAACATATGTTCTAGAATTAATGCACAGATGGGCAAACACGTTTTAGGTTTTGAAATTTCCATCAGTTTTATTGCAGCTTAAAAGAAAATGCCGAGAAAGCTACATTCATTGACATCTGCAGGTTTTTCTTAATATCTACATAGTTTTGCGCATAATTTTCTCCAACCGATAGAGTTTTAACAAATCGGCAAAAAGATTACAGTGTGTGTTTTGCAGGGGGGGAGGAAGGGAAGACTATTGCTTAAATTCATGTAGGGATATCAAATTGCCTGGAACATTAACGATCCCTAATAATGGAAACTGGTCATAGTACATATATCCTTGACTTACAACCACAACTGAGCCCAAAATATCTGCTGCTAAGTGAGCCAGTTGTTGAGTGAGTTTTGTCACATTTTACCACAGTTGCTAAGTGAATTGCTGCAGTGGTTAAATTAGTAATATGATTGTTAAGTGAATCTGGCTTCCCCCATTGACTTTGCTTGTTGGAAGATTGCAAAAAGTGATCACACTATACATATGAGTTAGTTGCCAAAGTGTTTGAATTTTGATCACATGACTACAGGAATGCTGCAGTAATTGTAATTGTGAAAACGGTCATAAAACGGCCATTGTAAATTTGAATGGTCACTAAGCAAACTCTGTCTGTACATATCATGAATTGTGGCCATTTTTTATATAGAGAGGAAAACAATATGTTTCTATAAATGTATTTAATACCTGTTGCTGATTGGATTTGGAAGGTTTTTTTCACAAGTTTTATACAGTTTCGTCAAAGGACAGGCATGCATGTGTGCTTTTGATTTTAATTATTCAGAGTATGTGAACAAACTTCAAGAGTTGCCTTGAAATGAGATGACCAGCAATCAAATCAAATCAATCAATCAATAAAATTTAATATTTATATTGTTGCTTACTACAATCCTGAGCAACCTGTGCTTTTGTATCAAGCATCATCTGCACATTTTAACATTAAAGTAAATCCGCTGTTAACTTGAATTTATGTTTACGAGCTAGAGAAATTATAAATAACCATTAAAAAGTATATTGATTTAGTGATAATTTGAAATAAGACACCTGTGGTGTCTTGACTGTAATTCACTGCTTGAGAATATAAATCGATATGGGATTGCTAATAACACATATTCAGAGCACCAATAAGTTATTCTAAGCCTAGCTAATCATATATTGATCAGACCTGTAAAAATGTATCCACCAAGTAAATCTTAGGGGTTTGAAGTGTATATTTCATTGATTTACACAGTTCATTTCAACTTAGAATTTAGGGATTTAAAATCCTGTGAAAGGTTTGATTAAACAATGTAGCTATGCTAACAAGGTCAAGAGTATCCCAATTATTTTTGTGTATCTTAAGAACATAAGAACATAAGAAGAGCCATGCTGAATCAGGCCAAAGCCCATCGAGTCCAGCATTCTGTGTCACACAGTGGCCCACCAATTGTACATGGGGATCTTGAGCAGAAAGAGAAGGCAAAACCCTCCTTTTCCCTTGACCCCCAACAAATAGTACTCAAGGGAATCCTACCTGCCTCAACCAACATAGAGGTGGCACATGGACATCCGTTTTAGAGGCGGCACATGGACATCCGTTTTAATAATGACCGATACACTTGGCATCCATGAATCTGTCTAACCCTGCCTTGAAGCTATCAAGGCTGACAGCTGTCATGACCTCTTCTGGAAGTGAATTCCATAAACCAACGATCCTCTGGGTGAAGAAATATTTCCCTTTATTTGTCCTCACTTTCTTACCTATGAGCTTTAGGGAGTGCCCCCTTGTCCTAGTATTGTGTGATAGAGAAAAGAATTTTTCTCTATCCACCTTTTCTATTCCATGCATGATTTTATACACTTCGATCAAGTCACCCCTTAAACGCCGTCTTTCAAGGCTGAAGAGACCAAGGCGTTGCAATCTGGTTTCATAAGGGAGGCGCTCCATTTCCTTGATCATTCTTGTTGCCCTTTTTTGCACCTTTTCCAGTTCCATTATATCCTTCTTGAGGTGTGGTGACCAGAACTGTACACAGTGCTCCAAGTGTGGTCTCACCATCGATTTGTACAGAGGCAATACAACACTTGCTCACTTATTTTCAATTCCCTTCCTAATCATGCCAAGCATGGAATTTGCTTTTTTTACTGCTGCTGCGCATTGGGTTGACATCTTCATCGAGCTGTCCACCAAAACCCCAAGATCCCTTTCTTGGGTTGTCTCAGAAAGTTAGAAAGGAGGTTACAGGATCAAAACATTATTTGAATATTAGCCCAATGATCTTGCAAGATTAGTCTGCTATGATGGGACACAGAGGATTTTAAACTGAAGTGGAGGACTGCAAATTTTCAAAAGACTTTTTAGCAAGTTGTACAATCACCTACCATTATCTTTTATACAGGAACTATGGCCCAACCAGGTATTTCCCCATATTTGTCTATATTCACTGTTTCCTAGTAAAAAAAATTGTATGCAGTAAAAGAAAAGGCTTTCTCAGTGACTTCCATTGACATAGAGAGACTAGTTTCAGCTCTGTTCTCCTTTTTGGCACACAAAAGCATTTTTCTTTGGACAGGCTTTTGACATTTGAGATTATTTATTGCTGAATTAGGCTTTAATCTCATGGGGGCTTCAAGTGAGGACAATTGGAGATTCTAGCTGTCATGATATAGTAGCTTCATTTGTGTCATATATAGGAATGTTCAGTTACAGCACTACTTACCCAGCCTCAAAAATCAAAGCACTAGTCAGGTTGGATCTGATGATGCAGTGGTGGTGGCTACCATGTTGATCCACTTCCATGGATGTCCTTGCTTGTAACCAGGAAGTCACCAGGATTCAAGGATGACTCAAGGAAAACCATCAAGTTGGACCTGATTAGTATTTGAACAGGAAACCACCATGACATTCCAGCTCATAGACTCTAATAAGAAACTGAAAACAGGAATTCTGGAAGAAGGTAAGGCAAAATATTGCCTTGTTCTTTCCAAGAAAGTAACATTGATGTATCCAGGATCGTCTGCATGGGAGGAAGCAAAAAAAAAAAAATCAACTGTTGGCTCTGACTACATGATCAAAGTTTCACCCATTTGTAAAATTGTATATGATCCTGCTGCATGTTCCAAAGAAGTAGGTTTTGATCATGTGGTGGTGATGGCTGCCACATTGAATTGATTGTCCCTGCTATCATGGATGCTCTTTCTTGCATACATGAAGTCATCAAGATTCAAGGATGAAGTCATCAAGCTTTCCAGGATGACTCAAGGAAAACCATCATCTTTTTCTAGCATGGATATTTGTTATAATGGTTCAATTCAATTGAGACGTATGCTATGTCTACATGATTTTGGAAAGGCACCAATTTCATCTCTGCAGCTTCCCTACGATGGGCCCATGGGTCCAGTCCTTGTGTCAGAAACTGAATTTGCAGAATATTATAATGTTGTAAATTCATGGGTACACAGAAGACAATGAGGAGATTTCTGCTAAAGTTTAACTTTAATAGAATCAGCTAATAGCTTACTGAGCTGATTGAATTATTTATATATCAATATAATAAAAACAATATTTTTTTAGAATGAATGGATTGCCTATAGACTGTATGGATCAATATAATGAATATGGGGCTCATTTATACAAAGTATAGAAGGTTAAAAAGCATGATTGCCACCTATTAGAGATAAACATACACACTCAAATGTTTGTTTTAGATAATCATATATAGAATCTGATTATTATTATTTTTTCTGTTGTATTTTTTCCACTTATTTTTAAGCATTTATGTATTTTTGACAACATATCTTTGTTTTTTCTTCTTTTTGTTTTCCTCCTTTTTTAAGTTATTATTTGAAAAGCAATTAATATATATATATATATATGTTCTGTCTGGCCTCTCTCAGCTCATTAAAATCCACATAAATATGTCTTTAAGAGGTTTATTTAACACATTTCAAAAGGATTCACTTCAAAGCACACTGCTGGCATTTTGCTGGCAGGAACGGCCAAGTCTCATTTATTTACATTTAGATTAAAACATGCTCTTCCCACACCTTCCAATGAACTCACTCTTTCTTTATCACATTGTCCAAGACCTCATTATTCTTCCGTAGATTTCTAAAACATCAGAAGACTGAATTCAAACGCACTGCTCCAGATATCAGGCTACTCCTTGATTAACGTTGCTCGTGACAAAGGCATAGTCTCTCTTACCCCTTCTAATATAGTTTCCGATACGTCACTTCCCCCCATTACTTCCTTTTTCCACTTAACTGACACCTTCGCTTATCAAACCTTCGGAATCTCGGATCAAGCCATCTATCTTCTTGATCCAAATCTGACCCCTCACTTTGCGAATCTGACCCAGACTGCCTGTAAATCTCCTCCCTGTCTGTCTCAGCTGCCGGGAGGGGAAAATACCCAGAGGGGCCTGGCTGCTCTTCCTCGGCTGCCGGGAGGGGAAAACACCCAGAGGGGCCTGGCTGCTCATCCTCTGACACTTCCCAAGCTGGTCTAGGGACACTCACAACAATATATATTTAAAAACCCAGATAGACAGGAACCTTCTCTCTGACTTTTATCAGCATACATTTTAACAGCAAGGAGGAAAAACTGGGAAAATTTGAAAAGTTGCACATCTTCCATTCCTACATAATCCTGTGCTCTAATATTAAAACATCTGTGCAGTTCATTTCTAACACTGAAAAGTGCCCTCTTTAAAATAATGATTAGCCAACTGGAAAATCAATGCCCATGTCAGTGTGGAGGAGGATAAGCAAAGAATGCTCAGTCAAGACTCCTGATTTTTCACAAATTGAAAAAGTTATTTCTTTTAACACCATATTTAAGCTACTGCATTTGTCCGCTGCTTTTACAGAGATCCGGAGCACAGTTTAAACTCCTTTAAAGATGTCAGCTAATGTCATTCCTGGCACATATTATCCTTCTTTCCTTTTGATTTGAATACCAATGTACACATTAGAAAAGGGTGTATGTCATATCTCATAAAAGCTAAAACATATCTCTTGCTCAAAACTACATGCTCTTGAAAGTTGAATATTTGAAAATTGGCACATATGCACAGAATAAAACAGGTACATTACACTTTATTTATGAAGAAGCACTGCAGCATTTTGCAAAGTTAAACTTCATATCAAATGAAAAGGGGGGGAATCTAATTTATCTTAGAGTCATCTTACCAAAATGTCAGCTTGGTGGGTTTTTTTTTAAATGATATATACCTTCTCTAGAAATGAATAGTAGCGACTAGATAAGAAAATAAAATCTAAGTAAGATAGCATGCTATTTTGTTGGGAAATGCAAGACCAATCTAAAGGATATGTTAACGGCAGGATTACACTTGATTTTGATCCATTTAGTATTGATCAGGTAGATAATAAAAGTCAGCAGACGTTGTACTTTAGTGTATGAAACTAAATTGAAATAATAAATATTCGTGTGCTATATAAATGGAACTTATGTGCCCACCCCCTTCAGCCCATTTTCTCCTATTATATAATAAAATTAAAAGTTTCCAGAAACCCAAGACCAGATGCTATTGTATAACATTAAAGGGTTTTAGCCCCAATGTAGATTCACCATTGAAACTACCCTATGTAGTCAGATGAAATACCATATAAATGCTACTGCATCTAATTACTTTATCTTTTTGATTACTCCTTCCTTCCTTCCTTCCTTCCTCCCCTCCTTTCCCTTCCCTTCCCTTCCCTTCCCTTCCCTTCCCTTCTCTCCTTCTCCTTCTCCTTCTCCTTCTCTTTCTCTTTCTCTTTCTCTTTCTCTTTCTCTTTCTCTTTCTCCTTCTCCTTCTCCTTCTCCTTCTCCTTCTCCTTCACTGAGATCCTGGACATCTTGTTTAAATTAAATGAAAATGCTTAAAGTAGCCATCCATTAAAAATAAATCAAAGGAGAGAAATCTCCTTGCACTCTTTCTTAGCTTCTATTTCATTCACAAGGCATAACATTTTGAAAAAACAACAACACAAATGAACAATAACAAAGCAGAAATACGAAGTTTGTTTTAATATGCAACTGAGTCAGTCTTGCATATTTCTTTCTAGAAGTCCCTTCTATCTGATTTCTATCTGGCAATTTCAAATAGTGCTATGTTGATTTTTTTTTCTCCTCTGCCTTTCTGCTGCCTAAGGAAAAGTGGGAGTTATAATTTTCTCCAGAAATTTATTGCTTTCTAGTGTGGTAGTAAAGAGATAGTCCTAGACTGAGAAGTCAAAAATCATCTCTGCCCAACATACGTGGTGTACATTAATGTTTCATTAGAATGGTGCATAAGGTTCAACAAGGACACTTTCATTCTTCTTTCTGAGTTGCCAATATAATACCAAAGATAAAAAGATGAAAATGGATCATTTTGAAAGGGGGCAAAGTGGAGGGGTCAAAGTGGTATCTGTATCTAGAGACAAATCTTTTAATTCAAGGAAGCAAGATATATAAGAAATATTTTACATTATGGAGATCAATTCAGTCAATCCTAAAGGAAATCAAATCTGGCTGTTCTCTGGAAGGACAGATACTGAAGATGAAGCTCAAATACTTTGGCCACCAAATGAGAAGAGAGGACTCTCTTGGAGAATTGGGAATTGGGAATTCTATTCTTCCCAATTAAAATGAACAAAAATATGGCTGGATACATTATGATTGATTTGACATATGATTTTTTAGGGGGAGGGGAGTAGAAGAAATCTGTAGTTAAGAAAGAAAGAAAGAAAGAAAGGAAAGAAAGAAAGAAAGAAGGGAAGGAAGGAAGGAAAGAAGAAAAGAAGGAAGGAAGGAGGGAAAGCAAGGAAGGAAGGAAGGAAGGAAGGAAGGAAGGAAGGAAGGAAGGAAGGAAGGAAGGAAGACCTCCTGTTTCCTGTTGTGTTTATTCAGAAACAAAACATTTCATTTCTCCACCTATCTTATATTCATTTGCTTCCCAAAGCTAGCATTGAGCAATCCCTGAACATGGACTGTTGGTAAAGTCTCCTATCCCCTTAATTGTTTTTCTTAATAATTCTTGTTTCCTTCTGCAAATCTTGGGGTTATACCTTTTTTTGTTTGGTGAAATGTTGGCTGTCCAACGTTGTGACCAGCATGAATGCTATTAAATAGGATAGCTCAAGTTATCATGTTTTCTTTCTCTTTCTCCTTCCTTTCCTTTTTATATTGCATCTGTTTCAATTATAAGTTTAAGCAAAAGGATAAACTGAGCTTTGCTGCAATAATATGTTATTCTGGGAGTCATTTGAGCTTAAGAGGAGGGTATAAAAGTTAGGAAAGGGGAAAAAAAGGATTTTTTCCCCCTGAGAAGCCCAGCATGTGAAATTTGGGTCTCTCTCCTGTTTCATTCTCTTCACAATGCTTTGAGGTGGGTTAGGTTGACCAATACAGCCCTTTGTATGAAGTATTCAAGAAGAATCTGTGCTGTTTAACAACAACAAAATCAATTTGCTTCTCTGATTTTTTCCCAAGGTAAAAGGAAGACGTGGGTTCCTGACACCAATTTTGCCTTGAATATAAATGTGTTGACTTGGTTGAGCTCTTCTACCAAATAAATCAGTGTCCAACAAATCTATAAATAATAATGAAACACTAAATGACAGTGCCTGGGAATATCTTAATTGATCGTTGTTATATATGATGAACAGCTAAGGGAGCTAGGCACATTTAGCCTAATGAAGATTAGGCTGAGGGGAGACCTCATAGTCGTCTTTCAACACTTGAAAGGCTATCACAGGGAAGAGGGTGAAAATTTATTCTCCATAGCATCTGAGGGCAGGCAAGAAGCAATGAGTGGAAACTCATCAGAAGCAGATACAACCAGGAAATAAGGGGGAAATTCCTAATAGTGAGAACAGTTCATCAATGGAACAGCTTGCCTCCAGGAGTTGTGGGTGTTTCATTGCTGGAGGTTTTTAAGAAAAGATTGGACAACCATTTGTCCTGATGGTATAAGCACTCCTGCCCTGGGCAAGGGGTTGAACTAGAAGACCCCCAAGGTCCCTTCCAGCCCTATGGTTCTATAAAATGAAAACAATTCCAGGTTAGAACAGAAGCAAGGAAGCCACTTGCCTTGGTGGAGACTAGCAACATCTCCAATCACTGGAGTCCAGGAGCAGTCTAGAATGTGTCCATTTCCTTTTCCTTCTCCTTTTTACTCCTCCAAGCTCCATTGCTTAATGGGTAGAGAATAGATCATGACACTTCCTAGTATGGGTTGAGCAACAGAGCCTCATCTTTTAATAGCCAGATGAATGTTGAAAATTGTGGGTTAATTAATCTGCATTTTGTTTAAATGTTTCTCTTTTCAATTTTCCCTTGGTGTGAAAGTCCCCCATTAAGGTTCTGCAGAAATGTTAATACCTCCCACTGGGTAAATCTGTTTTAAAGTGTCCTTGATGATACTAATGTGAGACTGCCGAGTGTATCTTCAAGCAATTCATTGTGAGGACAGCTGTACCAAGTGAACCTAACTTACTTGTAAATTTTCCTCTTATTGATTCAGCTCTTTAATTAACATTTGACTTTTTAGCCAGATTTTGTTTTAAATACAAACAATGGAAAAAAAACCCAACAGGAAATCTTAAATAATTACTCTTCTCAATACTACCCAAATGTACGTTCTCACTTCTTTTATAACGTGCAGATAAATACATAGAAGAAGGAAATCTATATGGATTGTTCTCTCCTGCTTCATGTTTGCTTTGGTAAATAATGTGATTAATGGCTGGTTGGATACCTTGGGGCACCATTTCTTTGGCTCTTCTTACAATAAAAGGGTAACTATCACCATTCTTTTCACATCGGCAACTAAGTTAATTCTAAGAAGAGTCCAGACATAAGAAAGCATTAGCGTACTCCATGACTCAATTCTTATGAAAATAAATGTAAGAGTTACTTCAGACTTATTTCTATGCTCCAACTTCATCAAGGTAGATGCTATTTAGTAGACAAATGCCTTCAGTTATTTTCAAACATGTTAAATGGGCTCTAAAGGTATAAAATTGGACAATTCCTATGCAACTTTGTGGAGGATAAAATGGTCAGTGACTCATAATCATGGCAGCTTTATGGACTCTTTAAAGAGTACAGTGGGTCAGTCCCTTCCTTCCTTCCTTCCTTCCTTCCTTCCTTCCTTCCTCCCTCCCTCCCTCCCTCCCTTCCTTCCATAAAATCAGACTTCTAGATTTTTTGATCATTCCCTTGAAGGCTCTTCTTAGATTCTTAAAATATACTTATATTAGAGAGTCAACTACAAAAGACCTTCTACATATCAAGATTTCCATAAGGATTCTTCTCAATTTCTTCTCTTCCAAATTTATCCCAGTAGTTTCAAATTCTAGAGATATCTGCTGCTTTCAGAGTGTTAGCAGACATCCTTTTTTTTTCATTCCTGGATTCTAATATTTTTTGGAGAATGCTGGAATTGCCCTATTGGCCACAGTCTGAGGTTCTATTGTTGCTTTGTGTTTTTTTCTACATCAAACAGGCACTCATATACATTGAGAAAACACTACAAAAGGGAGAGTTTATATGTTCATAGCTATCAAAACATATTTTCCAGCCTGTTTTACCAAGTGTAGACACATATAAAAGTGGACATTGTAGGACAATCAGGCAATCTTACTGCAATCAGAGGAATATTGTTCTTTTACAAAGTTTTTGCAATGTACATGTATTAGAATATATAGTACATGGAAGTTCTGGTCCATCTTCTGGAAGCACTAGCTGATGTACATTACAGAAAAGCAACATTGTAGAATAGTGGCCAGTCAATGCTTGAGACCAGGATGTGTAAATAACTATATCAGGTATAAATAATTACCCTTAGTCTGTGAGCAAGTTCAGACTATTTATTACTGTCATCCTGTTCTATATTCGTAGGCTGTGAAACCAAATGCAGCCAGTTTTTAATTAAATCTTGCTTATTGATTGCAAACAGATTTAAGGAGAAAATGAAGTACATCAACAAAAGGATAAAAATGGCAATATTACTGTCTTATTAAGAAGATATTTCCCTTCACTGCAACACTGAGCTTACAGATGCTGGCTGTACTTAGGCGACCTAACTGAAGATCCTTATCCATGGAGAAATATGTACTTCCATGCAATCTTAAATAGCTCACCTGCAACCAAAAAGATGAGCAAGAGACTACCATTGACCTAATTGTGGCATTTGCCCAGCATATTTTTAACTCTGTCCATCATCCAGTGAAGCGTATTGTGTGAATACTGCATTAGAAATTGAGAATATGAGATTTGGAAAATTCCATGGCAAGTCTTCTCTTCCCTTCCCCAGTCACTGCTTCCAATAATTTATTTCAGATCATGAGAATTTCCTTAATGAAATTTTCAGAAGAGCCAACATGATGCATTAGTGCAATGTGTTGATTGTAGTTGATTGTTGTATTGAATGTGTGTTTTTATTGACTTTTTAGATAGCTTTGTTTGGGTTTTTTATATTGTACTTTTTTGTTGTTTATATGTTGTTAGCCAGAAAGGAGCGGCATACAAACCCAAATAAAATAAATAAATAAAATAAAACTCAGGGGTCCTGCATTCAGTGTTTATGGTGTTAAGGTTGATTCATCTTCTAAAGCTAAGCCAAGATTTCTTTTCAGCTATGGGTTATTGAAACATGACTTGCTTCACAAAGAGCACAGGTAAGTGCAGAACTTTCAGATGGCCATTTGCCCTCTCTCAGGACTTCTCCTATGGAATAATCTCTCCTGTGCAATATCCCACCACAGATGGGTGAATTCATGAATGAATTCACATTTGGCTTTCCTCAACTTGTTATCTTCTCCTAAAACCTATCCAGTTCACGGATTGTTTTAGTCTCTTTAATTTTGAAATATCAATGATCACTCAAACCACTTCAGGGTTACTTGTAATTAGAAGCGGTATACAGATCTCCTAATCAACATCCTAATAACGTTCTAAAGAAAAATGCAGGGATAAGTCCAGACTGTTGCTCAGGAGTCAAGGGGACAAAATGATTACATAAAAATACCTGAGATAAAGAAAGCATGGGATTCTCATATTGAATAAATCCTGATAGAAACAAGCTACATAATGATTGAGTGCAGTGCATTGGAGGCTCAAAAGGCCAACAGAGACAATTCTGGAGAGAATCTGTCAATTTGTTCACAAAACGTTGATACCATTTAAAGGCATTTAATGAATGGATCAATCAATGGATCAATCAATGAAGAGTAAATTCAATATCTCCCCAATTTCCATTGAACTACACAGTTTTCTTCAGACTAGATATACATGATAGTTACAGTGACCATATTTTCTAGGGGGAAAAAAATAAAGGCCATATGTGACTGTTCTGTCTGGCCCCTCTCAGCTCATTAAAATCCACATAAATATGTCTTTAAGAGGTTTATATAACACATTTCAAAAGAATTCACTTCAAAGCACGCTGCTGGCATTTTGCTGGCAGAAACAGCCAAGTCTCATGTATTTACATTTAGATTAACACATGCTCCTTCCACACCTTCCAATTAACTCACTCTTTCTTTATCACATTGTCCAAGGCCTCATTATTCTCCCGTAGATTTCCAAAACATCAGAAGACTGAAGTCAAACGCACGGCTACTCCTTGATTAACGTTGCTCGTGACAAAGGCGTAGTCTCTCTGTCCCCTTCTAATATAGTGTCAGATACGTCACTTCCCCTCATTACTTCCTTTTTCCACTTAACTGACACCGTCGCTTATCAAACCTTCGGAATCTCGGATCAAGCCATCTATCTTCTTGATCCAAATCTGACCCCTCACTTTGTGAATCTGATCCAGACTGCCTGTAAATCTCCTCCCTGTCTGGCTCAGCTGCCGGGAGGGGAAAATACCCAGAGGGGCCTGGCTGCTCATCCTCATACTCTGACACTTCCCAAGCTGGTCTAGGGACACTCACAACAGTGACAAAGGGACATATATGAAAGAGATTCATAAAGATAAAAAGAATAATAATTTAGATCCATCAATCTAAATTAAACACTGCTCCTCATAGTCGTCTATGAATGGAAGAGTAAAGACATATTTTCAGTAACATATATCAGACACTGCATTATTCATCTGAAAAGTGAACCCAAATACTTTCTCAAATTGCAGGCATATACTAAGGTGGACAATTTATAGTTTTTATTTTACGCTAGAACAGAGTTGCATACCCATCTCCAGTCTCCAAGGACTTTAAAAAAAAAGCTTTTAAAAGGCAAAAGACTTGCATCAGCTATAGTCAGTATTCAAGAGGACTGCAGCATCCAATGATGATAATAATTGTCAACCATCTCCTTCAATGCTACCATTAGTGGAGAAGTGTAATTTGGCATAGTTTAATCTTTGAGGTCAGGATGGCTAAAGAAGCTCAGTTTTCTTTGTCACTGCAGTGATCCGCTGATTTACCCTCATGAATATTGTGATGAGTGATTAGCTAAATAACATCTGCACAATTATAGGTCGATAAACACGCACAGATTTGTCATTAGATAGCAGAATGGAGAAAGGGGAGGAGGAAGCATCCAGCAAGAGAGCCGGCATGGAATAGAATGCTGATGAAAAACTTCTCAGTTACTGAAATTTCTGGAACAGAACAGGAAAATAAAATATCATATATATATGTATGTATGTATGTATGTATGTATGTATGTATGTATATGTATATGTATATGTATATGTATATGTATATGTATATGTATATGTATATGTATATGTATATGTATATGTATATGTATATGTATATGTATATGTATATGTATATGTATATGTATATGTATATGTATATGTATATGTATATGTATATGTATATGTATATGTATATGTATATGTATATGTATATGTATATATATATATATAGAGAGAGAGAGAGAGATGATAGCAAGATAGAGAGAGAGAGATGATAGATAGATAGACGATAGATGATAGATAGATATAGATATAGTTAGATAGACAGACAGACAGATAGATAGATAGATAGATAGATAGATGATAGATAGATAGATAGATAGATAGATAGATAGAGAGAGAGAGAGAGAGAGAGAGAGAGAGACGAGACAGAGCGATAGAAAGATAGAGACAGAGACAGAGAGAGAGAGAGAGAGAAGATAGAGAGAGAGAGAGAGAGAGGAGAGAGAGAGAGAGATAGATTAGATATAGATAGATAGATAGATAGATAGATAGATAGATAGATAGATAGATAGATAGATAGATAGATAGATAGATAGATAGATAGATAGATAGATAGATAGATAGATTTCCCTTTTGTTTTGTTTGGTGTATGTCTGCAGGTCCATATCTGCAAGAGCTGTAGTTTCTTTTGTTTCCGGCTAGGCATTCTTTTAAAGAATGAGCTGACCTTTTCTCCAAGGTTGCCATGGAAGCTTTCTACTAATGAACTCTTCAAACCTAGACCTTTTGTGGTAGAAATTTACTATTAATCAGCAAGAGTTTTTGTTCCATGACTTTATGCCAGTAATATTTTTGCTACAATCTTTTCAAACTTTCTAGCTTGAACACATTAAGAATTTGGAAATAACATTGGGGATATATTCAGTTTAAAATTGGAATAAGTTCATCCCTCCAGCATAGTCCTAGATCATTGCCTCAGGAGTCTTGTGAATATTTAACCCAATAGGAAATAGGAACTATGTTAGAAGTTTCTGGCTAATGGAAATATGATCACATTATTCACTTTTTCCCCCATGGATGTTGATAATTCCTTCTTCAAAAACAGGATGTCAAGACAGAACAGTCATCACTAGCTTCAGCTATAACTTTGGATGTGAGATGGGCAACTTGAAATTACAGGTCTCCATGTAGTTTCTGAACTCCCTTTGGTGTGGTTGATAAAGATCCTTGTGACCACAGCTACTGAAAACTGGTGACCCTTTTCTCCTGTTTCGTGTTAAGGAATACTTTAAAACTACATTGTAAGTCTTAAAATTGAGACTATTTCCCACCCCCTAAAGTTCTTCAGATTCATCCCTGGCATTAGTTTTTGAAATATTGTTTTATTTATGTTGTAAGCCGCTCCGAGTCTTCGGAGAAAAGCAGCATATAAGTCCGAAAAATTAAATTAAATTAAATTAAATTTCATAAGATCCTGGACTACCCATTTTACATTATTATGCCTACTATAGCCTCTAAGATCTCACTAAAATTGGAGATGCAGCCTCAGCTATTGAACGTTTGTTCTCTCTTGCTTTCCAATTGAAGTTTGGGGATAGTGTTGTCATCTTAGTTCCTGGCCAGCAGCTGCTTGATCATTTGACAGGATTAGGGAGACTGTATAACAGATATGACACTGTTGACTAATGATAGATGATTGCACCAGTGCTGTGGAGACCAGAAGTAAGAGGATGAAACCTGAAGGGGCCATGGCATTGCTCTTTGAATAAAACAAAGGAAAGAGAGATTCTCATTTAAATGGGGGGCAAAACATTCATTAAATGTAGGATGCACCAGAGCCAGTGCCTGCCAAATATTTGACATCAATAAAGAAAAGGCTTATGAAATGCTACAGGAGAACAATGCAAGGTAAAGATCAAGTTTTGTCTGGCACTTTTCAGAATTATTTTAGACTTTTGCTTCTCCTCTTCCCTTTCTTCTCCTTCTGTTTCTGATCAGTTCCCAGAGACTGCTGTCTCTATACATTTACTTTTCACACAGTTTGTTATTTTACCTACCCCGAGTTCTTCCTCAATCTTGTTTGCATATAATTTCCACATTAAAAAGGCTTAAATAAAGCTTCAGACACATTACTGTGTCCATTTCCCCCATATTTTCTAGGTATTGTATTTTTTTCATGGGTCTTTCAGCTCGATGCAATGTTATTTATTTTGTGTGTGTTTTTCAACTAAGATTCATTTTGCTCTCCATAACAGCAATTTCCTGGAATCCCTACTTGGCACAGCCAATTCCATTGGTCCTCTCAGCATTTTTTTTGCCTCTAAAAGGAGCTCCCTAACTCTCCTTTTATATGGAGGTGCTATCTAATTGAGGCTGAAGCATAAGGCAGACTCTGGGACTATTTATGAAAATAAAGCAGTTGGAAGCAGAAGTTGCAGTTCAGTTGAAAGAAAGCAGTGGGATTCTTCTGCCTTCTCTGTAGTGTCTTAATAGGTGAGCACAATAGATAGGAAAGATCAATGAGAAATTACATTCCTGCAGGGAGGAAAGCATTGAAGGAAGTCAAGACAAAGACGGGTGGTAGTGGATAGATTAAAAAGCTCTGTTAAAGCCAAATATGACTCTATTCTAGGAGAGATTACAATAAGCCAATGGGTCAATGTCACAGTCCAGGATTATACAATGTGTCTCACGTTAAAGTCAGCAGGTTGAGGCAAATGTGTCAGGGACCATAATTCAAAGGCTTAGTTAGATCAGGTCAAAGACTAGGCTTGGACTAGAGTAGAGATTGAAATGTATTGACATTAAGTAAATACATTTGACTGGGTTTCCGCCATTTAATACATTGACATTGCAGTGTAATGACAACTTTTGAATAGGTTCTAGGGACCTTTGTGAAGATGCCCAATGCCCTGGGATTAGGCAGAGGGATGCCAGATGTCCACAATAAAATGACAGGTGCATCGTGATGCCCTCCAACGGCATCACAAACTCACACTATCTGATGCAAGTGGAATCATGTGTGATGAACCCCTGCCTTCCCATACCTGCGCCCACCCATGATTACCAATACAGAGGTTTCTCCAGTTTCTGGGATTCTCTGAAGATGAAGAGCAGAAGTTGATTTAGAATTACAGTAGACTTGGAATTAATTAACATACTATGCTCCCTTTCTCTTATGCACTTGGACTACTGCCAAGATCTCTTTAGAAGTTTCATCACGTCTATTGTAGAGTCAAGATGTCTTTGTCTTCCTTTTTTTTTTTAAAGCTAGTCTAGTTTATTGCCTCCGAGACTGGTTTAACCAGACAGTTCTGCTTTGAGATTTTTTCCCCCATTCTATTTAATGGGAAATGAACCACTGCCATTTCATTTCTCTGAAAACTTTCCAGCAGCCCCATCTGTCACTCAGAGGCATATTACAATGGTGAAAGTTGTTCTCTGGGAAGCTTGCTACAGGCAAAATAAACTAAAGCTAGGGTTTGCTTAGCAGTCCAACAGGACAGGTTGAAGCTACCATAGCCCACCTGGACTACATCAAAAGAAGTGCAGCTTCGCAAATGCTTCTGTAGTTATTTGTTCGTTCATCCATCGAATTTGATGAGGACCTTGACATCTTATGGGTTATGGGCCATCAACGATGTGTCCGTAGGTGGCTGATAAGACCGATGTTAGCATGGAATGTTCTGCCACATATTGAACAAAGAAATGTAGACACTATTACTTTGGCATTTACAGCTCTGGCTTTGTGAAGTGCACGCTTCTCTTGTGCCAAGATTGTCCTTCTATGTTCATATGTCTGGCAACCATGGTACACCAGAGTACGCCATGTCGATCGATCATGTGCCAGAGGTTCCCAGGAGGTGGTGTTAATATCCAGGGACTTGAGAGAGGCTTTCAGCGTATCTTTATATCGCTTATTTTGTCCCCCGTGTGATCGTTTTCCTTGAGACAGTTCACCATAAAAGAGCTGTTTAGGGATGCGATGATCTGGCATCCTTACAACATGGCCTGCCCAGCGCATCTGTAGTTATACAAGTATGCTCTTGAATATGCAAAAGCATGCTCTTGAATATGCAAAGGGGTGACAAAGCCATGGTTTGCTTCAACTCCTGAACAGTTAAGAGTTGCTATAGATATGATAGGGCGAGGAAGGAAAACAAAACAAAACAAAACAACAAGCAGCGGACAGCCCATTATTTACAAAGAAGATGCTATATTTCTTTTTGAGACGACTGTCACTTCTGTTTGGGCGGTAACCTAGGTAAGCAAAGGACAGGACTCCCTACTTTTTGCAAATGCTGCAGCCATTTTCACGCATGGAATATTTATGGCCAGGATTTGGCATTCAGTGCATGCACCAGAGCTGTGATGTTTCTCAAGGGCCGTCTCATAATTCACAATGGATGGAAACATTCCCCGCAGACACCGTTCAGGTGCTTTTAAAAAGCCTTTTTGTGTTACGTGAGGAATTAAGGTCAGAACTGTGAAGATGGGAGAGCATGGCTTTCAAGGTTAAGATGCCAGACTGAAAATCCCATACATTCAGTTCAAAGTCTGCTGAATAATTTTGCTTGAGGTCTTGGCATTAAAAGATAATGCTAGGCTTGGAATGTAGAAAGCTTGTCTTAAAGTATTTGCTGTTTGCCCACCAAGAGTCATCTGATGTGATTGGAGTAGCTCTCCAAGATCTCCAAGTAAAGCACTTCTCCATCAACGGACACCTGACCTCCTTAAGTTAAGATGTCATGGACTGAATTAGGGACATTCAGCATGCAAACTATGTGGTTGAGCTACAGCCTTCCTCTTAACTGTAAACCCTATTTTTCTGTGCTTGAATACACTTATTCAGACTCAGGACTAAGCTTGCTCACATGGAAGATCTTCTATGAAAATTTCAGACCTTCAAAAACACAATTTAGAAACTGTTCTTAGATTTCAAGCCGCTATAGTGGGAGGTTTGTTTTAGACATCGGAGGGCATCGGAGATGAGCATCCCTGTAGTATAGGCTAAGGCTAAAGTTGAATCTGTAAAATAAAATTATGTTTTTGAGATATGTTCCTTCATACTGCATACAGTGAAATCCCATTGATAATGCTCCAGTGGATAAATAGTACTAATACAATGAATCACACCTATTCGTTCAAAACAGATCATCCACAGATTGCTTTATGTCCCATAATTAGCATTGGACTCAAAGGTCTGTGTAAGGAATGAATTTGACAAGACAAGCACTAGTAATTCCTAGGAAAAGGGAAGCAATATATCACCATAGGAAAAAATAACTACTGAGGGCACGAAAAAAAAACCACTCAAGTATCCATTGACTCACAAAGAACAGTAGAAACAAGTCTAGAATTTAAACGTTGGAGCAAAATCTGTATAAAGACTTTGACTTCCATTCACCCTCTTGAGAAGCGAGCTCCATTTCTTTCTGAAACAAGACAGCTAATCTTGCCCAGCTATACCAGTGAGACTTCTGCCAAAAAAGCCAATTGTTGAATAGGGAACTAAATGTTTAGAGAGCTAAGCCTGCTGTGAAAGAATGAAGTATTTGACTCTACCAGTTTTGTTTTGGCAGTTAGTAGAGAGGGAGGCTGGGGAATTGCAAAGAGAGCCTTAAAAGCTGGTTTTGAGATGAGAAATAGCTCGCTGTTAAGAGAGATACTGACAGAAAGAGAGAGCAGAGAGATGAGAACATGGTAGCAAAAAGAGGATGGTTTAATTCTGGCTACAGTCAACATGTCATCCCCACAATGTTTATGCAAAATTTGACAATGTTCTGATCATAGTTTGTTTGAAGGCTGGAGCAATAGTTGCCTCAGTATATTCTGGATTCTTCAAAACATGTCCTCCTAAAGCTTGGAGGTTGATGAAAGCTTCGTTAGACTCACAACGACTCTTATAAAAGTAATCAAGTTGAACTCAAGACTTGTTGATTTCATGAATTCAGCCATATGTGTGTGTGTGTGTCTGTGTGTGTATTTTTTGCATTTTTAACATATATACATGTTCTGTCTGGCCCCTCTCAGCTCATTAAAATCCACATAAATATGTCTTTAAGAGGTTTATTTAACACATTTCAAAAGGATTCACTTCAAAGCACGCTGCTGGCATTTTGCTGGCAGGAACGGCCAAGTCTCATTTATTTACATTTAGATTAAAACATGCTCTTCCCACACCTTCCAATGAACTCACTCTTTCTTTATCACATTGTCCAAGACCTCATTATTCTTCCGTAGATTTCCAAAACATCAGAAGACTGAATTCCAACGCACTGCTCCAGATATCAGGCTACTCCTTGATTAACGTTGCTCGTGACAAAGGCGGAGTCTCTCTTACCCCTTCTAATATAGTTTCCGATATGTCACTTCCCCCCATTACTTCCTTTTTCCACTTAACTGACACCTTCGCTTATCAAACCTTCGGAATCTCGGATCAAGCCATCTATCTTCTTGATCCAAATCTGACCCCTCACTTTGCGAATCTGACCCAGACTGCCTGTAAATCTCCTCCCTGTCTGTCTCAGCTGCCGGGAGGGGAAATACCCAGAGGGGCCTGGCTGCTCTTCCTCGGCTGCCGGGAGGGGAAAACACCCAGAGGGGCCTGGCTGCTCTTCCTCGGCTGCCGGGAGGGGAAAACACCCAGAGGGGCCTGGCTGCTCATCCTCATCCTCTGACACTTCCCAAGCTGGTCTAGGGACACTCACAACAATACATATATATACATGTGTGTGTGTGTGTGTGTGTGTGTGTGTGTGTGTGTGTGTGTGTGTGTGTGTTTTCGTAGATTTTCACGGGTACAGGTATGCAGGTCTTGGCGTATTCGGGTCTTTTCCCGTGTAAGATTGAGAGTATCTTGACGACATTTCGACGTTTCATCACCTTCACTCCATACACCCCCACCAATATTTATAGAGAGATGGCAGCTCCGATCACACTTTGCTCGCACAAGCACGAAGCCAAAGACCCCAGCCTGAAGATGATGAGTGGGACCTCATCAAAACGTCACCAAGATACTCTCAATCTTACACGGAAAAAGACCCGAATACGCCAAGACCTGCATTTTGGATATTTTTAGACCTTCTCTCTTAGACTGTTGCTCTTTTTTCATAGCAGCTCTATCAGCTTAGCTTTGATTCTACACATATACCAATAAATCCCTTTTTAAAAACTGTGTAACTGTCTTCTCCAACATTGCCTAAGCAAATTCTGGGTTGTTTCCTTTTGCTGTGGACAATGAAACAAACAAATACTGGCATAACTGGTCTATTTTCAAACTAGCACTCTTCCTTCAGTGAAGAGAGTGGGGGGGAGTCAAAATAAGCACAAAATAAGTTTTCTTTGCCTTTTTGCATGAGTGCCTTTCTTACTGCAATCCATCTTGTAAAGCCCATCCTCTTCCAAAGAAACCCAAGGGTTCTTTATCGGTGATTGAAAGAGATTCAATTTGGGTCCTATCTAATTCCTTATCTAATTATTTGATGTGCTGTGCAGCTTGAAAACTAATTGACACTGTGCCATTTTTTTTTCTTTCTTAAGGCGGACCCAGAGACAAAACTACCTTCCCATTTGGCATCTTGCTTGAGTCACTTTGCAGAAGAAATAAGTAATTTAAATTTAATTGAGTGCATTCTTGCTAGGACAATGAGACCTTTGCACACTATTAGTGCCGACACTAAGACAAGAAATCCTTCTCTCTCCTGAGGATTTGAAGGGGGCACAAGAGGAATGGAGTTATTTGCAGTACAGTAAATCCCTTCCTTTCCTCAAAAAGAAATTAATATCTGTTTGGAATATCCGCTAAGCTGTAGCACATAATGGGGAATTTGAATTCCTAACCTGACATCGCCTTGAAGACTTATGGCTGGTTATAATACTTCAGAACACTTCATTGAAACAAAAACAAAAGTATTCTCTGAAATAGAGCAGCTGTTCAAAAGGACAGATTTTGCAAACTTTTTTTGTCATATGAAAAGGTCTTCCATGAGGGATGTTTCTCAGGGACTCTGATCTGAAATCTAGGCCATCTATAGAACTCTGGAATTTGAACATCAAGGAGAGCACTGAAGAATCAGTCTTACATTTTAGAGAATGGATTAGCATCTCTATTACATTTCAGTTTGGGAACTGCCCAGAAGACACTTTGTCATATATAATTGGCTGACTATCTGGTAATGAAGGTATCTTTAGAACGACTCTCTTACTGATTTAATTATTTAGACAGGTTTATAGTGGGACACTATAGTGTTCTCCCAGATGGTAAGACCATAGGAGATATATATATATATATATTGTTTAAAATTGTTGACAAAGAAATAAGGGAATTTCTGATATCAGAAATTCCCTTATTTCTTTGTCAACAATTTTAAACAACATATATATATTTGTGCTTGCAAGATGGCTCTGGGTTGAGCTGAAACAAGCAAAAGGAAAGAATGATTCCTTCCTCCCATATTTGGGTTTACAGGGTGCAATCTAAAAAATAAACACTTGACACATATCCTTACTCCCT
>JARGCV010000173.1:22500-105000 GCA_034064705.1 Bothrops alternatus | reverse complement strand
TAAAGGGAAAATATTCAGTGTCCAACAGTGAACTTGGGATGGAGAAGATTCCAGTTTTGCTCTCCAGTGATGATGAGAGGATTGTTCTTTAATATGGATTCTCTTTATTGGGCTAACCACTTGGGGTCAAAATATATAGGCTCCATTCCAGCAATCTTGGTAGCTTGGATATACAGAGATAATGGAAAAAGAGTATCCAGCAACCTTCTACTCTTATGTTTATGATGGCCAGGGGTTTCGTCCTCTCTATGAGCCAGCAGCAATACAGGTTGCCCATGTTGAGAACACATGGTGTCCAGTCATGGTATGCTTGCTATAATTCTTGAATATAGCACAAAAGTCGAGTTCACAGAACATTCTAAACTCAAAAGACATGAGTTAAGGTCTCCAAAGTTGATAAGTAACCTCCAAACATCTTGGGAGCAGCCCACAAATCCTCACTCACAAATTGTTACCAGTGTGTAATTGTACAGGCCATTGTACAGTCAAAATAACCCTTACAACTGTCATCTCCTCCTCCTCTTCCTTCATTTCTGCATTCCAGAAAATCCCCCCCTTTTATGGAAATAGATTACGGCCCCCAGCAACAATCAATACCATCTTCCAAATTTTTGCAGTCTCTTATTTGCTTGGTGTTGCAAGTCTTGGTGTTTTGTCCTCTTTTCCCACTACAAAATATGAATAATTAATAGCCATAGTAATTTAGACTTCCTTTCTACCCTAGCGAGAATAATAAACCCCCTACAACTATCTTCTTTTTTTCGCCTTCCTCAGTAGCATCAGGAAACTACCTTAACAACCAAGTCATTTTCTAAAATACACCTCTGTGGAAATTGCACTTTTGTGTTATTTTAAGTTTTTATTTTAAATGCAGGGATTAGAGTTCACGTCAGATGGAAAGTAGATCCCATTAATGCCAAACCGGTTCACGGAAGCAGAAAAGTAATTTGTTGGAGCCACATATGGAGGGCAAATCATTGTTAAGGTGCCATGGCAACACAGTCCAGCTGGGTTTCCACATCATCATATTTTGTTGTGCCAAGAGGACCTGACCAAGTAACAAACAGCTGGGTTGGCCCCGTAGAGATAGTCTTTTCTTAACAACCATACAGCACTGAAAGATGGGGCTTACAACCCATGTTATGGCTACTGCAATGTCCTGATGGTCATATGATTGTCATCTGGATGCTTGGCAACCCATCTGCATTTTCAACTGGTTGCCAGGTGTCCTGCAATTGCGTCATCGTATTTGCAATCTTTCCTGCAGGCTTCCCCAGAAAGTCAATGGGAAAACCGGCAGGGAATGTTGCAAGTCGCAACCAAGAGGAATCCCGCTGGTTTCTGGAGACTGGCTGAAAAAGGTCTGTCCCAAAATCCAAGCAGGATTTGGATCTGGTGCTTTTGCAGTCAGCACTCAGAAACCAAAGAGAGTCCTTTACTTTACCTTTAACTCAGCGCAAGACTGTTTAGGGCTAGTTCATTACATTAGGTTTAAGAGTTTGCAAAAGTTTTTCCTGCTCCTCGTGACCCACTTAAGTATGTTGTGTGAACAGGGCAGAAGCATCCTGCTTTGATCTGGCAAGTGTTGCAAGATGTTTCCTCTTTGTATTAAAAAAAAAAAAAGCACAATAGCTATCTTTCTGTATGACCAGAAACCCCTTATGCACTATTTATGTAAAAAAATAAATGAACTTGTGATTTGTGGTTTGGATAAAGTATAGAAAGATAGAATAAATTATAGAAAAAGAGAGTCATGATGGAAGGCCCAGCTGCCTCCTGAAGTAATGCAATGACCTCAAAAGCATTTATTTCCACCTCTGCATGCAGTGTTCTGGAGAACCAAGAACATACAGTCAATTCTCTGACATCATTCCTTATTTCTCAAGTCCTTCAGTAGATTATGACAGCCTTGGAGTCGTCCACCACCTTCAAAATACACTACTTAAAATGGAAACGTCACTGACAAATCAGGTAAGCTGTCCTCATTTTCACAATCTCTTCCATGAAGCAAAGAACACAATGCAAAACTACCGCAATCCTGAACAGAATCGTTCCTGCAATTGGGCAGAGTGAAATGGCTACCTAGGACAATGGATCTGGAGTATCTTTTTGCTGCCAGAATGCAGAGAGTCTTTGTTAAATATTTTGACCACATAAATTGGCCATGTCCAATTTAACATCTGGTTTTTGAGCAAGAAACAAACGTGATTTGGGAAGGAGGATGCTATGCCCCATCCCAAAATTAATTACATTAAAGCTCCACATCTCTCCAAAGTTATCTTCCTGCAACAGACTTTGCAGCAATTAGTTGGTTTCTAATAAGGAATTTCAGGTACCACCATTTAAGTCTTTCCACCTCTCAGCAAATGCATCTGAAACTCGGCATTTAACAAGGGCAGGGTTTTGATTATCAGGAAAAAAAAAAAACACTCATCACAATTCTTCCCACTCTCAATCAACAATCACCCCATGTCCCCAAAAGCTTGTCTGAACTAAGAAAGAAAACCTTTGTCATCAGTCATTGCCATGTGTAACATTTATGATGCATCCAATCTCCCTCTGCTGGGTCTGCTGTAAGCTACACGTGGCATGACACAAACTCCATTCTTCCCCATTGCAAAAATTTCCTTGCAGAGATTGGCAACGCCACACAGGGCGTTGTTTCTAGGGATGATGAGGCAAGGGGTGATGACTGATCACCCTTCTCTGGTGAAAGAGAATGCATCAAAGGTAGAGTTTCAACTCTGACATACCAGATGGATCAATAACTTTCCAGCCAAGGCACTAAAACTAATCAGGGAACACATAGTAAACCCAAGTGTTATTTCAGTATTTTGAATTACTTCACATGCTCATATTGACGGTGCCATTAACTTCAACAGACAAATTGCAATGGAGAAGAATAGTGTTGCCACCGAATACAGGAAAGGGAGGGAGGGAAGGAAGGAAGAGAGAGGGGAGAGGAGAGGAGAGGAGAGAAAGGAAAAGAGGAAAGGAAAGGAAGGAAAGGAAAAGGGGAAAGAAAGGAAAGGAGGAAAGGAAAGGAAAGGAAAGGAAAGGAAAGGAAAGGAAAGGAAAGGAAAGGAAAGGAAAGGAAAGGAAAGGAAAAGGGGAAAGAAAGGAAAGGAAAGGAAAGGAAAAGGGGAAAGAAAGGAAAAAAGGAAAGGAAAGGAAAGGAAAAGGGGAAAGAAAGGAAAAGAGGAAAAGAAAGGAAAGGAAAAGGGGAAAGAAAGGAAAAGGGGAAAGAAAGGAAAAGAGGAAAGGAAAGGAAAGGAAAGGAAAGGAAAGGAAAAGGGGAAAGAAAGGAAAAGAGGAAAAGAAAGGAAAGGAAAAGGGGAAAGAAAGGAAAGGAGGAAAGGAAAGGAAAGGAAAAGGGGAAAGAAAGGAAAAAAGGAAAGGAAAGGAAAGGAAAAGGGGAAAGAAAGGAAAAGAGGAAAAGAAAGGAAAGGAAAAGGGGAAAGAAAGGAAAGGAGGAAGGGAAAGGAAAGGAAAAGGGGAAAGAAATGAAAAAAGGAAAGGAAAGGAAAAGGGGAAAGAAAGGAAAAGAGGAAAAGAAAGGAAAGGAAAAGGGGAAAGAAAGGAAAAGGGAAAAGAAAGGAAAGGAGGAAAGGAAAGGAAAGGAAAGGAAAGGAAAGGAAAGGAAAGGAAAGGAAAGGGGGAAAGAAAGGAAAGGAAAGGAAAGGAAAGGAAAGGAAAAGGGGAAAGAAAGGAAAAAAGGAAAAGAAAGGAAAGGAAAAGGGGAAAGAAAGGAAAAAAGGAAAGGAAAGGAAAAGGGGAAAGAAAGGAAAAGAGGAAAAGAAAGGAAAGGAAAAGGGGAAAGAAAGGAAAAGGGGAAAGGAAGGAAAGGAAAAGGGGAAAGAAAGGAAAGGAGGAAAGGAAAGGAAAGGAAAGGAAAGGAAAGGAAAGGAAAGGAAAGGAAAGGAAAGGAAAGGAAAGGAAAGGAAAGGGGGAAAGAAAGGAAAGGAGGAAAGGAAAGGAAAGGAAAGGAAAGGAAAGGAAAGGAAAGGAAAGGAAAGGAAAGGAAAAGGGGAAAGAAAGGAAAGGAGGAAAGGAAAGGAAAGGAAAGGAAAGGAAAGGAAAGGAAAGGAAAGGAAAGGAAAAGGGGAAAGAAAGGAAAGGAGGAAAGGAAAGGAAAGGAAAGGAAAGGAAAGGAAAGGAAAGGAAAAGGGGAAAGAAAGGAAAGGAGGAAAGGAAAGGAAAGGAAAAGGGGAAAGAAAGGAAAAAAGGAAAGGAAAGGAAAGGAAAAGGGGAAAGAAAGGAAAAGAGGAAAAGAAAGGAAAGGAAAAGGGGAAAGAAAGGAAAGGAGGAAGGGAAAGGAAAGGAAAAGGGGAAAGAAATGAAAAAAGGAAAGGAAAGGAAAAGGGGAAAGAAAGGAAAAGAGGAAAAGAAAGGAAAGGAAAAGGGGAAAGAAAGGAAAGGGAAAGAAAGAAAGGAGGAAAGGAAAGGAAAGGAAAGGAAGGAAAGGAAAGGAAAGGAAAGGAAAGGGGGAAAGAAAGGAAAGGAAGGAAAGGAAAGGAAAAGGGGAAAGAAAGGAAAAAGGAAAAGAAAGGAAAGGAAAAGGGGAAAGAAAGGAAAAAGGAAAGGAAAGGAAAAGGGGAAAGAAAGGAAAAGAGGAAAAGAAAGGAAAGGAAAAGGGGAAAGAAAGGAAAGGAGGAAAGGAAGGAAAGGAAAGGAAGGAAAGGAAAGAAAGGAAAGGAAAGGAAGGAAGAAAGGAAGAAGGAAAGGGGGAACGAAGAGAAAAAAGGAAAGGAAAGGAAAGGAAAAGGGAAGAAAGGAAAAGAGGAAAGGAAAGGAAAGGACAAGGGGGAAAGAAAGGAAAGGAGGAAAGGAAAGGAAAGGAAAGGAAAGGAAAGGAAAGGAAAGGGGGGAAAGAAAGAAAGGAAAGGAAAGGAAAGAAAGGAAAGGAAAAGGGGAGAGAAAGGAAAGAAAGGAAAAGGGGAAAGAAAGGAAAAAGGAAAGGAAAGGAAAAGGGGAGAGAAAGGAAAGGAAAGGAAAAGGGGAAGAAAGGAAAAAGGAAAGGAAAGGAAAGGAAAAGGGGAAGAAAGGAAAAGAGGAAAGGAAAGGAAGAAAAGGAGGATAAGAACGGAAAGGAGGAAAGGAAGGAAAGGAACAGGAAAGGAAGGAAAGGAAAGGGAAAGAAAGGAAAGGAGGAAAGGAAAGGAAAGGAAAAGGGGAAAGAAAGAAAAGAGGAAAGGAAAGGAAAGGAAAAGGGGAAAGAAGGAAGGAGGAAAGGAAAGGAAAGGAAAAAGGGGAAAGAAGGAAAAAAGAAAGGAAAGGAAAGGAAAAGGGAGAAAGAAAGGAAAAGAGGAAAGGAAAGGAACGGAACAAGGGGAAAGAAGGAAAAAAGGAAAGGAAAGAAAGGAAAAGGGGAAAGAAAGGAAAGAGGAAAGGAAAGGAAAGGAAAAGGGGAAAGAAAGGAAGAGGACAGGAAAGGAAAGGAAAAGGGGGAAAGAAAGGAAAGGAGGAAAGGAAAGGAAAGGAAAAGGGGAAGAAAGGAAAGGAAGGAAAGGAAAGGAAAGGAAAAGGGGAAAGAAAGGAAAAGAGGAAAAGAAAGGAAAGAAAAGGGGAAGAAAGGAAAGGAGGAAGGGAAAGGAAAGAAAAGGGGAAAGAAATGAAAAAGGAAGGAAGAAAAGGGAAGAAAGGAAAAGAGGAAAAGAAAGGAAAGGAAATAGGGGGAATGAAAGGAAAGGGAAAAGAAAGGAAGGAGGAAAAGAAAAGGAAAGGAAAGGAAAAGGAAAGCGAAAGGAAAGGACAAGGGGGAAAGAAAGGACAAGAAAGGAAAGGAAAGGAAAGAAAGGAAAGGAAAGGAAAGGAAAGGAAAGGAAAAGGAAAGGGGGAAGAAAGAGAAGGAAAGGAAAGGAAGAAGGAAAAGGGGAAAGAAAGGAAAAAGAGGAAAAGAAAGGAAAGGAAAAGGGGAAAGAAGGAAAGAGAGGAAGGAAAGGAAAGGAAAAGGGGAAAGAAAGGAACAAAAGGAAAGGAAAGGAAAAGGGGAAGAAGGAAAAGAGGAAAAGAAAGGAAGAAAAAGGGGAAAGAAAGGCAAAAGGGAGAAAGGAAAGGAAAGGAAAGGGGGAAAGAAAGGAAAGGAGGAAGGAAAGGAAGAAAGGAAAGGAAGGAAAGGAAAGGGGAAAGAAAGGAAAGGAAAGGAAAGGAAAGGACAATCGGGGAAAGAAAGGAAAAGAGGAAAAGAAAGGAAAGGAAAAGGGGAAAGAAAGGAAAGGAGGGAAGGGAAAGGAAAGGAAAAGGGGAAAGAAAGGGAAAAAGGAAAGGAAAGGGAATAAGGGGAAAGAAAGCGAAAAGAGGAAAAGAAAGGAAAGGAAAAGGGGGAAAGAAAGGAAAAGGGGAAAGGAAGGAAAGGAAAAGGGAAAGAAAGGAAAGGAGGAAAGGAAGGAAAGTGAAAGAAAGGAAAGGAAAGGGTATAGGAAAGGAAAGGAAAGAAGGAAAGGACAAGGAAAGGAAAGGAAGAAAGGGGGAAAAGAAAGGAAAGGAAGGAAAAGGAAAGGAAAGGAAAGGAAAGGAAAGGAAGGAAAGGAAAGGAAAGGAAAGGAAAGGAAAGGAAGGAAAGGGAAAGGAAAGGAAAGGAAAGGAAAGGAAAGTAAAAAGAAGGCTCAAATGAACAGACTTTCTTTAGTTTCTCTATCCAGCTGAAACTGTAGCCTTCCTTTCTAATTCCATTGGTTTTCCTTTTATCAACAGGCTGGGCAAAACAATCACTTTAGTGTCACATGGACAAAGAAATTCAAAGTCTATGGAGAAATCCTCCAGCTTCCAAACTCCCCTTGTCTCTTTTGCTTCTCTGCAGCTAACAGCACCAGGAGCTAACTTCTCCATCCAACCTCACCAGGCTTAGCTTGTTGACCGATTGCTCCATCAGCTTTATTATATAACAATTCTGATTTTTACATTGGTTATAATGCTTTGAGCGGATGTTTGATTTGCTTGAGTAGAATATTATTTACTCCAGGTCTTTCAGCTACAGTATTTCTGACTGTGAAGGTCCTACGTTAGGATACAACAATATCCAAATGCAATAAACAAATAACATCTATCAAAAAAAATAACTGTTTGCTTTCTTCACAAAAATGGCGGGCGGGTGTACCCAGATTTCTGAGGCTGGAATCAATTTTTCTTTGCAAGCATTCTATGACATGACAGCAGCTTGTTGGGGGTTTGGCCCATAAGCAAGCAAAGTGAAATGCTGATATAGGTACCGTGTTTCCCCGAAAGTTACGAATGTTGCGACATTGTAATTGTGAGCCAGTTGCCAAGCATCCAGATAGTTAGCACACAACCACAGGGATGTTGCAATGGCCGCAACTTCAAAGGCCGGTTGTAAGACTCCTTCTTCAGCACTATTGTAACTTCAGACAGTCACAGTTTATATGAGTGGTTGGTAAGCCTGAAATAATTTTGGGTCATGATATAGATGGGATTCAAAGATTTCGAAGGGGGAGGGGGTTACCCAAGAATGAGGAGCAGCATCCAACTAAAGATCTTGTTATGGCGAATATTCTGGCAGCCTAAACACAATCATGTTTATATGGAGAAAAGTGTCCATGAGAGTTGGGTTCTTTTCCATTGAATAACATTTTTATTGTATTTAATATATACTGTAAGTCCTGTGGGAAACTAGCTTGTCACGAGATTTCCATCAGGAAATCCACGAGGTCTCTGTTGTCACACCGAGAGTAAATACGTTTTATTTTGTAGTCTGCCAAAAGTGGGGTAGAATCCGCAGGGTTGGTAGTGGTCCGTTTCAATCGTCAGGCATAATTTTGTCTTCTATCATCTGATCAGTTTCATGATTGTATATCACGAGGGGAAAACGGAAGCCAACATTTCCAAATTCAACAGCAGCACCATTCATACGCAATGCCCTGGGAAGCTGAAGACTGAAATACGTTTCTTCTCACAGTACTAAATTCCAGCTTACAGATAAGTAATATGGAGCTTAAAGGCATCAATATGCCAAGTGGCAGGTTTTCTCCAAACCAAACTTTTTTCTTTTTGTACTGAAGGTTCTTTTTACTTTTGTAAAATACAAGAAGCTGGGTGGCTGCAGATCAAAATACTGGTTTCTGAGCACATTTTTATATTGCTTCCGGGATGTACAGCTATTCTTGGACAATAAAAATGGCGGGTCATGGCACCACTCTTTGGGTGCCATATAAACCCTATCCAGAAAATAGTAAAAGAGGGAAGAGGAAGATAAAATCCACCATGTTGAATGTTTTCCCCGTGGCAGTCATTTGGTGAAAATGATTACAACTTCCCTCCAAAGCAGCGGTTCTCAACCTTTTCCGGGGCTTGACCCCGGTCCGCGCCGTGACCCCGGCCCGCATCGCGCATGCGCGGCGCGACGGGGCACAATAGAAAAAAAATGGCCGACCCAAAAAAAAATGGCCGACCAAAAAAAATGGCGGGCCCGCACCGCACATGCGTGGCACAACAAGGCGCATCACGCATGCACGGCGCGATGGCCCGCATTTCAATAGGGAAAAAAATGGCCGACCCAAAAAAATGGCCAACCCCAAAAAAATGGCGGACTGCGGTGCTTGGCGACCCCTGTGAAATGGTCATTCGACCCCAAATGGGGTCGCGACCCACAGGTTGAGAACCGCTGCTCCAAAGGACATTCCTAGGATACAACAGTTTGCCTAGTCCTCTTCCAATGGGGAAAATGCATATTCAGAGTTCTCTTCTTTGTTCAGAGCTCTCCTTATTTTTAATATCCCAGGGTTGAACTCCTACATCCAAAGGAAAAATGCCAGGATGAACCCAGATCAGGCCAAATGAGCAAGACCAGTGATGGCAAACCTTTAAAAAAACTGAGTGCCCCAAAACCGCCTCACCCGCCACCGCTCTGCCCCCTGCTCTGCCCCCACCCTGCCTGCCCACAGGGCCAACCACCACCTCCACAGATTGCCCAGGCAGCCCTGCAGTGCCATGGCAGCCACGCCCTTCACCTGCACCCTGCAGCAACATCTCTGCACGATGGAGCGTGAGGGCGGAGTCTTGTCCTTGCTGCCCAGCTGCCATGTCCTTGGCTGCGCTGCTCCGCACAGGCTGCACCCGAGGGTGACTCTCCTCTGGGGGGGCTGCTGATGAGGAGGGGGCTGCGGGGGGAGGTGGGCTCGGGCGAGGGTGCAAGTGCCTACAGAGAGGGCTCTGAGTGCCGACTCTGGAATGCGTGCCATAGGTTCACTACACTGACCTAGCCCCATAGGTGTTTTTCTAACGAGGTGTGATGGAATCTGCACCTAGAGAAGCAGTGGAGGAGAGTTTTCCCAGAGAGAGGACCAAGACAGAGACTGCAGTGTCCAAAGCTGGATGGAGGGGTGGAGAAGAAGGTCAGGATAGCCACACCCTACCAATCTCTTGGCAAGATTCTGTCCACTGAGTGTAAGCAAATAAATGATTGGACTCAATTGGATCCTGCTGTCTCATCTCTGGGCTTGGGCCTGACCCCAGAAAACAAGAAGAGACAAATTAATAAACTGCTTACTTTAGTCATTTCCCCAGATCAGAAATGTTCCTTGGCAGACCGATAATCAATGAAAGGATCGTTAGGGAGAATTCAGCACTGAGTTTTCTTCTGGTTTTAAATAACCCAGCAGGCTGGGTGCTCCATCCCATTCCTTAAATCTGACCCAGGGATTCCAAAAATTCTTCTACATTTTTCTTTCCTGTCAGTTTTCGCTTGTGTTTACAAAAAAGCTTTTATGAATTTGTTTCTCAAATATCATTCCAAAGAGAAAAGGACACTTTCTAGCCAGTGGAGGTGGCATCCTTGTACTGATCTAATGGGAAACTTTCTTTCATTGTACAATTTTCTCCCCAGCAACCTGCAGCCTCCTTGGCTTCTCCAGTCAATTCCAATGGATGGGACTGCTACGTAGATTCCCCCAGGGACCTTTTGTTAAACTGGGAAGTGTGGGCAACCAAAGAGGCTGAAAAGGGAAAGAAAGATGTGGAAGAGACAGCAACCCTACAGAGCACCATCTGCCATCAAAGTCTACTGAAGATCCCTAACTGGAAGAAACACCAAATATATTCTCAAACACCCTGAGAATAGGGTAGCAAAACAGAAGCTTCCTTTTGCAGTGGAAGAATTGTCTGAGAAACTGCAAGACAGATTTTGACCCACCATTTTGTATCAATGAAACGAGGCAGAATGATGGTTTCCCAAGAATAATAGTTTTAAAACCCTGGGCCCATCTCCACAATTCTGAGAGTGGGGTTCTCCTGTAGGTGTCCTGAATGCCCAAAATGCATTTTTGACTTCCCACAGTCAATTAATTAACTCCCATAATTGCATAAATTAACTTAGCCATATACAAACCACGTAGACACATCACGCTAAACCATAGCTCTCTTAACCGTAGTTTGCTAAATCAAATATAATTAGCTGTTTTGCACCTCATGCTCACTGAAAACCAAACAAACCACTTTGTGGCACAGTGTTCTATATGCATCAGTCCATAACAAATGGTAATGTTCAAACAGACAATTTGTATCAGGTGATGGTACAAGCAAATATATAGATGTACACATTGCTGGAAAAATCCAGCATAGATTTCCCATTAAAGTATCGATTCTTTTTTTTCCCTCTTGCTTGCAATCAGGCATAGACATAACATTTCAGCTCTAATAACTCATAAAATCTGACGGATGTGTTGAACTTCAACTCCCACAATCCCTACATTGTATGATCATTTACGTGTCATTAAAAGTAAGTCTATGATCATGTTAACCTGATCCTGAGTTATCTGTGTCTTTTAATTTCCATTCAAGATTACAGTCTGGTAGCAGGATACAGTACCTGGCTGATTCTACCTGGGTTTGAAAGCTTTGCAAGACTTGAGCAGTCAAAAACCACTCCAGAAAAAAAGAAAGCCAATTAATTTCTATACTCTTATTGAGAAACCTACACAGCTGGGTCCATGGAATTGATCACGAGCTGAGCTGGATTTGAGGGCATCTGTACTTTTTGGCAACATCTGGGTGTCTTCGTTCTCTCTCATCTACAATCAACCCATCATTAGGGAGCTTAGACATCAGTGTTCCCACGACTCATGACACCCAACCAATATGTTGGATTTCAACTACCATCCTCCTCATGCATAGTCACTGTCCGACTGAATTTCCCTCTCTTAATCTCAATCAGACGTGAATTGCATGCAGCCATGTAGGAGTTTTGAATTAGATGCTATAAAATGACCTCAATTCCATTGAAGGCAGGAGACAGGAACCACTTGCCAGAAAATGGGCTAAGATTAGACTCCACATTTTCATTATCTTGTTCATTTTGGAGCAGTCACCAAGAACATCATATTCCAAGAGCATTATGCAACGATTAAAAGACTCAGAACCATTTGATCTTTCCGTCTAGCACTTATGGCTACAAGCCATCTTCTTTCCCCTCTTGACCTAGAAGGAAGAACTATCTGCAAGGCTTTGGGTTGTTGTTTTTTTCAGCAACCGCTACTAAGAAAAAAAAAGTAATAAAGACCGAGCGAGACAGAAAGAAGAGTAGGGGGGACGTAAAGCTACACTTGACACAGACAACTGCAAGACTACAGGGCAAAGACAAATGTTATCATTTCAAAACCATCATTTCCCTAATAGATCTGCCAGCCGATCTACGGTTCTCTTAGCCTGCATATCTCTAGCCACGATGATAGGGAGAAGATGCCAGAGGGGATTTAGCTTAATAGAATTTCATATACCTGATTTAGGGTGAGTTAATGCAATTCACCAATACTGCGATTGTAAAATTGGCCCTGTGGCAGACCCCTGCCATTACAGAGACAGCGGATAAACAGATCTCTCAGGAGAACAAAGAAGATTTTTTCCATCCAATCTCTCCCATGACCAATGCCGGTTAGGCATTACTCTCTCCTGCAAACCCAACAGGGAACCATCCCATTTCCAATGACGAATCTCAACACGAGAAGCTTTACAAACAGCTGTTGGGGAGTTTTTTATTAGGTGAGGAAACTGGGGTCCTTTTTTCACTTTTTGCGGCTGCCTCCCCCATTGTCTGCAACCCTGGGCCTTGAGCCAAGTTTCCAGAATTCCACATTAAACAGAGAATTAATTTCAGGCTGAGTAATAATCACTTGTCTAGCTGACAGAAGCTATTAGTTTGCTCCAGATTGCAGGTTGTTTTAAAAATGCTATCAGGACAAGGCTGGCAAGCCCTCTGTTTACACCAAAAGCAATTTCCCCACCAAACACACCAGTGGCATTGCCTCTTTGGATTGGGTTGGGGGGGGATTGAGGGGGGGTCACAAGCAGTTTAAAATGATAACTGGGTGGTACGAGAATGAGAAGGGGCGTTGGTCTTACCTGAACTCCTTTTCTCAGCATGAAGACGTATAATCCACTCGTGGGTTGCTTTAGCCAATCAGCTTGGGACTAGGACATCTAATTTCCAAAATTCTTGCTCCGCCTCTTCCGGTGTTACCTTCCTGTCCCCAGTTTTGACCAAGGCGAAAGCTTCCATGACTAAAATCCGGCTTAATTTCAAACAATAACAGTTATCTTTTCTGCAACATGATTCTGCCTAGACTAGACAGAGGAGGGTGTGGATTATACATCTTCATGCTGAGAAAAGGCGTTCAGGTAAGACCAACGCCCCTTCTCCAGCATGAAAAGACGTATAATCCACTTGTGGGACATACCTAAGCCCTCATGTCCCTACGGGTGGGAGTCTAGGCTAGTGATTCTGGAGTATCAACAACCTGCTGCAGTACCCTCCTACCGAAGGAGGCCTCTGATGCAGCAAACTTGTCAATCTTGTAGTGTCTAATGAAAGAAGAAGGAGAAGACCAGGTCGCCACCCTACATATTTCTTCCGATGACGCCTGAGTAAGACAGGCCGCCGAGGTAGCCGCACACCTTCTGACCCATGGACGACGGCTGGAAAGAGACGAACAACGCCTCAGATTTACGGGTAGCCGAAGTCCGCTTGACATAATGCAGAAGCGCCCTGCGAACATCTAAGGTGTGCCAGCGTCTCTCAAGACGGTGTGAGGGTCGCGGGCAAAAATCTGGTAGCACCAGCTCCTGCGACCTATGAAAATGAGAATCCACCTTAGGCACAAAGGATGGATCCAAGCATAGAGTGACCCTATTTTTAGAAAAGGTGATGAGGTCCTTTCGAACCGAAAGAGCTACCAGCTCCGAGATTCGTCTCGCAGAGGTAATGGCCACCAAGAAGGCTACCTTCAGTGAGAGGTGCCGTAGGGCGCAGGACCCGATAGGTTCAAAGGGTGAGATGGTTAACGCCTGCAGAACCTTGGGAAGATCCCAGGATGGGAAGCGGTGAACGACCGGGGGCCTAACTGAGGCCGCTCCCTTCAGGAAGGCACCCACCGCTGGGTGTTGTGATAAGGGAGCCAGGTTATCGCAGGATAGGACAGTCTGCAGGGCTGCCACCTGTCTGCGAATAGTACTGAGCGCTAGGCCCTTATTCATGCCTTCCAACAGGTACTCTAGTATGTTTGGAATAGTGACTGAAAGGGGGTCTAATCTGTGCTTTCTGCACCACGTGGAAAAGTTCTTCCACGTGGCATTGTATATCCTATTGGTGGACAGGCGGCGAGAGGCTTGCATGATAGCAATTACTCCATCCGAGAAGTCCTGCCTAATCAACCCCTCCTGCTCAAGTGCCAAGCGGCTAGTTGTAGCCACTGCGGGTCCGGATGTTGGAGGTGTCCCTGACTGAGTGACATCCGATGCAGAGGGAACCTCCAGGCTGGCGATAGCGACAGGTCCACAAGGTCTGCAAACCATGGACGCCTTGGCCAGAACGGAGCAATTAAGATCACCTCCGCCTCTTCCCTGATCAGCTTGCGGATCGTTGCTTGCAGTAGCGGGAGTGGAGGGAAGGCATACAGCAGGTCCTGTGGCCATCTGCTCCTGAGAGCGTCCGTCCCCTCCGCTCCTTCCATAGGGAACCTGGAGAAGAACAGGGGAAGTTGAGTGTTTGCCTGGGATGGGAAGAGGTCTAGGAGAGGGCGGCCGAACCTGTCCGATATCTCTCTGAATAGGTCCGGGCTTAGACGCCACTCCCCATGGTCCACCGTGGCTCTGCTGAGTGAATCCGCCTGGCGGTTCGCCTCCCCTGAAATGTGTTCCGCCACGATGGACCCTAGGTGAGACTCCGCCCACAGCCCCAGGGCCCTTGCCTCCTGCATGAGGGCCCTTGATTGGTTCCTCCCTGTTTGTTCACGTGTGCCTTTGCTGTGACGTTGTCTGTCAGGACCAGCACGTGCCGTCCAGACAGTTGAGGAGCGAAGTGAAGAAGGGCTAGGTGGATGGCCCTGAGTTCGAGCCAATTTATGTTGTGGGCCAGGTCCCATGGGGACCACCTGCCCTGGGCCAGATAGGTTTGGAGATGCGCCCCCCAGCCAAACTGGCTGGCATTGGTGGTCACCGTGAGTCTGTCTGGCTCTCTGAAGAGTGTTCCCCTGGCCATTGCGGGTGAGGCCCACCACCGCAGGGAGGATAGTACCTGCTGCGGTACCTTGACTTTCCTTAGCGAAGCGCTCTGGTTGAGCCTTTGGAAAGGGAGGAGGAACCATTGGAGGTCCCTTGAATGGAGCCTGGCCCAGGGAACGATCCGCATGCACGAAACCATCTTCCCCAGGAGCTGGGGTAGTTGAGCTAGTGTGGCCAATCTTTGTCTTTGAATCAGACATGTGAGCTTTTGAATGCTCAATCGCCGTTCCTGGGAGAGATAGACCATGCCCTTGTCTGAGTCTATTATTGCTCCTAGGTGTAAAAGCCGTGGTGAGGGGATCAGGTGACTCTTTTTGTGGTTGACTGAGAACCCATGCGCCTGAAAAGTGTGTAATGTTACCTCTAGGTCTGCCTGTGCGGACTGATGGGAGTTTGACAGTATCAAGATGTCGTCCAGATAAAACTGGACGCGTACTGGTACCGTGCGAAGGTGCGCCCCTAGTACTGCAAGTACCTTTGTGAATACCCGTGGCGCCGATGACAGGCCGAACGGGAGTGCTCTGTACTGGAAATGCCGCTCTGCGTGGTAGAACCGGAGGAACCTTCGATACTCCTGCCTGATAGGGATGTGCAGGTAAGCCTCCGTCAGGTCTATTGACGAGAGCAGGTCCCCTTTTCGGACGCTGGCCAGAATGGATCTGAGGGACTGCATTTTGAACCATCTGTATACTATGAAGTGGTTGAGACATTTGAGGTCGAGGATTGCTCTCCAACCTCCCGATGTCTTGGGAACTACGAACAGGATGGAGTAAAACCCCTGTCCCTCCTGGCCAGGGGGAACCGGTTCTATGGCTCTTATCTCTACGAGGTGGTCTATGGCTTGCCTGATCAGCTGCGCTTTTGATGTGCAGCGCGAGATGGGGCACCTTATGAACTGACTTGGTGGGGTGGAGTAGAACTCCAGCGATAGCCCGTGGGCTACCGTCTTTCTGACCCAGGCGTCGGTTGTGGTCTCCTGCCACGCACTGCTGAACAGTGCCAACCGACCGCCTATGGGACAATCCCTGATGTCACTTTGACCTTCTGAAGGGACGGCCCCCCACCCCTCTATAAGGACGCTTTGAGGTGAACTGGCCCCTGTTGGAGGAGGGGCGATCCTGGAAGCGCTCCTGCCTGGAGTGAGTGGGACGTGCGCTTCTGGGCCAATCCCAGGTCTGCCCCCCTCGAAAGGGTTGCCTCATTTCCCAGGAGCCGCCCTGGCGGGCCCCCTGTTTCTGAGGCCGACCCTCCGGCTTTTTGGAGGGGTGGACCAGAACCTTCCTCTTGTTCTTGTCCTCTATGATGTAAGGGTCCAGAATTGGACCAAACAACTTCTTACCTTCGTACTTGGAGGTGGCCAGTCACCACTTAGGTCTCAGGTCCGTCCTCCACTGCTTGAGCCACAGGAGTCTTCGAGAGACTACGGTTGCGCCAATTGCTCTGGCCGAATATTGTGTTGCGGACAAGGTGGAGTCGGCCACAAACTCTGTAGCTGCCAGCAATTTTGATAAGGTCTGTTGAATACATACCTGGTCTGAAGGTACACTCGCTTGCAGTTCCCGGAGCCACACAATGCAGGCCCTGGTGAAAAAGGAAGCTGAGGACGCCACTCTTATGGCCCAGGCCGAAGCTTGATGATTCCGCCTGAAAGAGAACTCAAATTTCTTGTCCTCCGCCTTCATGGCTTCGGCCATGTCCCCTGGTATGGCAGAATTGGAGAACAGGGAAATCAGAGGTTCATCCACAGGCGGAACCTCCAAGAGCGAGGCGAAGGCTGAATCAACATTGAACAGAGTTTTCTCCAAATTGTTTGGAGAAGGAACAGTTGCCAGGGATGCCCACTGGGACTGCACCGTGGTGCGGAAAGATTTGGGGCATGGCATCCGCACCTCCTCCGACACTGGAGAACCAAGAAGAGGGTTAGAGTCCTCCTCCTCGTCTGAGGAGTCGGACTTGACTACCTTAGCCTTAGCCGACCGGTTCAAGGCAGAGCAAGCCTTGAGCAGAATGGAACGATACGAAGCCGAGTCGAATAAACCTTTGGAAGATGGTTGTTCGGGTGCCACCTCCTCATCCTCTGACATCGGGTACCCAGTGGCCTCCGGGTCCTCTGGATCCTCCTCAACTACCTGCAAAGAAGTCTCCGAAACCCCTGAAGCCAGGGTTGTTGTTCTCTCCCACCGTGGTGGTAATGCCGCTTCCCATGATGAACCTGGAGGATGAGAAGAGTCCCTGGAGGGGGGTAAGTAATGCTCCAGGGCCTGTTTCACCAAGGAATAGATCTGTTCAGGCAACTGACCTGGTTGATCCTTGGTGCTAGGCCCCTCCTTGGCCTGACTGGCTGCAGAAGCCAGCTGTTCAGGCGAGGATACACTGGAATGGGGAGAACTAACCTGTTCTGTCTCCTGCGAAGAAGGCCACTGTTGAGGACGCTGCCCAGAATCCAGAGAAGGCTCAAATGGACTGGGGGTTTCACGTGGGCTGAGTCTCGCCCCTTCTGCCTCGCTGGTTCTGATCCTCTGGGCCTTGGCAAATTCTCTTTCGAGAACCTGATGCCTTCTCGAGGCCTGCCTTTTGGCTGCCTTCGTCGGTTCCCTTTCCAGGTGCTTCATTTTGGGCTTCTTTTTGCCTCCCCCCGGATCCGCATCAACCGGCCTGCGCTTATGCGAGGGAGGTGGGGGAGGGAGGGCCCCTGAGCCCTGGTATCCTTGAGGTGAGGTATTCTCCGCCATTGCTGCCGCGTAAGCCCCAATCGGGGTGTTCCAGCCTTCGGAAGATAAGTCTCCCGAGGGCTCAACTCACAGGCAGTTAAGGAGTTCACCTCCTTTCCCCGCACAGGAGCTACGGTCGTCCCCCCCGACCGTCTCAATTCTGCGATCGCAAGACCGGCCCATTCCTCGAGCGCTCCCTGCAATCAGCTGCCGGTGATAAGTCGTGCGCTCTCAGCAGTCGGTTGCTGGAATAAATCAGCCGCCGGTGCTAAATCGTGCGCTCCCGGCGATTAGCTGCCGGTGATAAAAGGTGCCTAGGTACCTACAATCAACGGCTGCTTACGGGGTAAGGTCTAGGCCTCACTTCCCCCAAAATGGCCGCCGTCTCCCTCCGGAAGGCCCAAGCCACTCCTAAAATGGCCGCCGCCCTTACAAGAGAAGGCCCAAGCCACACCTAAAATGGCCACCACCCTTGCAAGAAAACGCTCCGCCCAAAATGGCGATCGTTCCTGCTGGAAGGCCCGGCTGACCTTCTCAAAATGGCCACCATGAGCCACGCGTTCCAGGCGCCTCCCCCAACAAATGGCGATTTGCGCCGAATCTAGCTCCCCGGCATGCGGCCCTCAAAGACTGTCGCGGCTAGGCGCACTCACACCGTCACTCACACCGTCGCGATCCGAACGAGGCTCCTCGTTCACCGGGTCGCTTCCCCCCCCCCACGCCGCTCCCCCAAACTTGCGGTTTGTTGATCTCCGACGTTGTCCAGGGAAGTCGCTCTGCGCCTGGGAGTTCGCTGGAGGGATCCCGCAGGGGAATCAACCGCTCCGGATGAGAGGCGAGGAAGGGAGGCTGGTTTGTCTGCGACTGGAAGCTCGGGGAATCTCCCCTTTAAGTTCCAGTGGCCCCAGCCACGAGGCTTGTCTAAGTCCTCTCCCCTCCGCCTACTCTCCTTCGCAGTCTTCGGCGAAAAAAAAAACTTTAAGTAAAATAAAAGGAAACCAAATTTCGGATATCCAATTGGTTAGAACTAAAAACTAAACTTTTCCTATCAATTTTCGTCCAAGGGTAGCTTCAGCCAAGGAGCTACCTAAAATCGATGCTCTCAAGCTGGAGACTAGGACAAAACTGGGGACAGGAAGGTAACACCGAAAGAGGTGGAGCAAGAATTTTGGAAATTAGATGTCCTAGTCTCAAACTGATTGGCTAAAGCAACCCACGAGTGGATTATACATCTTTTCATGCTGGAGAAAAGTCGAAGAGCTTTGCATTAACATTCAGGGCATGGATCTTGCTCCAAATGCTGTCTCTTCTAGTTCTGCTTTTAGAACTGTGAAGCAACTCTATTTTAATCTTCAACATCACTTGTCCCCCCCCCCTCAAAGAAGCATAACTATGTCAGAACAAATGTAGTGATGAAACAATCACTGTTCAGTTCTGGCAGGAAGCCTCATCACCAACATTTGGTAGTGTCATCTTGAAGGGTCTTCAAGGGCTATTTGAGATTGAAATTCAGAATCTTTTTTTTTCCCTAGTACATCTTTCTCTATGCCTGCTTCAGCCATGACATTCCATTGCATTCTGAAATGTACCAGCAAAGTAGCTATTGTATTGAGCCATTTGTTTGGCACTAACAAATATATTTATTTCTTGCTGACAGACAAGAGAGGGTACGGGTGGGAAGCCTCCCAACATGGGCTCTCATGAGAGACAGGAATCTGCACACATCAGAAAAATAGTGATGGGTAAAAGATGAATTGTGAACACCAGCTGCTATCCCAGAGCATGGCCAAAATAGCTATTAACTGTGGTCAGAAACTGCCTGGAGACAATCATGAAGAATTGCAGAGACTCCAAGGGAGAAAATAAAATAAAATTGGAGTCTTTGGGGGGAGGGGAACGCAAAACCAAAAACAGTCTGTTCACCTCCTGGGCCTTGACCCAACGTTTTGGAAGGTCATACCTTCAAAGCTAAAAGAGGTAAGACCTTCAACAGCGAAACAGACCTGCCTTTGTTGTTGTCTGAATTCATATAAGAAGTTTTGGTCAATCGGAGATGTAGAAAGAGAGGGTCCAGACTGTCTTTTAAGCACTTCACCTGAAGCCTAGAAAAATACTTGGGAAGTATGATAAGCCAAGGAGAAAATAGCTTCACTATTCCAGCAAGGGGTCAAAACGTCTCTGTCTCTACAGTAGTCTTCAACTTTCAACAGTTCAAAGGTTAAACGGCACTGAATAAAGTGACCTATGACCAGTTTTCACAGTTATGACAATGGGGCTACCTCTGCAGGCCCTCTGCCAGGAATCTAGTGGGTTTCCTTGTAGGATCGGTTGTCCAATCTGGTTGGGCTAGATGGGACAGGAACTGCTTCCGTTCTTATGAATGGAAGACCAACAGCTCCTACACCAGCTCTTTTGATTCAGGAGAACGAAAGTTAAGCTGAGCGAAGCAAACCTATTAATCCATGCATGACAAGAAGAACCGGGGAGGGGTTGGAGAAATCAAGAACACCTTCTGGCTATTTTTAAAACCAACGTTCATCTTCTTTCTTTTTTTTGAAGCTTTAAAAAGCATATTTACCCCGAGACCCAAATTGGCATCTGTGCACCACACAGCAATAAAAGACAGTCGGAATGAAGCAAAGAAAGATGTGCTAATTGGGGAAATGACCTGTTCATGCAGGTCTCATTCACTGCAAAACTGGAAAAATAGTAATGAGATACGGTGACCTCACCCCCTCATAAGAAAAACAGATTTGTCAGAATCTTGTGCAATGTTAAGACTCCCAACAAGCTGCACAGCACTGCTGAGCATGATTTAATTACTAAGTATGAACTCTAAAAGCAAACCAGGAACACGGCTCCTCTATGAACAATGATGCTTCTGCCTACTACAAGAGTAAATAGGATCTAAAGAGAGAGTAAAGGACTTTGCTGTTGAACAAGAGAAGTCTGTTTCTTGTCTATAGAGATTCTATCCATAGTCGTAGTCGTCCCAAAGTTGTCACAGTCCATCTGGATTTAAAAGACCAAGACCACTCTTTAAAGACAGCAAAGTCCACATTTTGGACAGAGAGGACCACTGGTTTGAAAAAGGGGTCAAAGAGGCCATCTAGGTCAAAATTCAACAGCCCTCTCTCAACAGAGAGGGGAGGGATACAATACCATCTATCTCCAGTCTACAACACGGTCCTTTCAGCAGTTCCAAGAAGGCTCCACATCCATTTGCACTACTCAGGTGACCCTGAGGACACAAATAAACCCCCAAGTGGCCTGAACAGCTCTCTAAAAGAATGTAAATGACCAGCTGTCTGCAAGGAATATGAATGTTTCCATTCCCCACCATCCGGTCAGAGCTGAAGCATTAACAGAGGGATGGAATCAAGATCACGTGAAGTATTAATACCACTTTACAATGCCTTGGTAAGGCCACACTTGGAATACTGCATCCAGTTTTGGTCACCACGATGTAAAAAAGATGTTGAGACTCTAGAAAGAGTACAGAGAAGAACAACAAAGATGATTAGGGGACTGGAGGCCAAAGCATATAAGGAACGGCTGCTGGAATTGGGTATGTCTAGTTTAATGAAGAGAAGGACGAGGGGGGATATGATAGCAGTATTCCAATATCTCAGGGGCTGCCCCAAAGAAAAGGGGGTCAAGCTATTTGCCAAAGCACCTGAAGGAAGGACAAGAAGAAACGGATGGAAACTCATCAAGGAGAGAAGCAACCTAGAACTAAGGAGAAACTTCCTGACAGTTAGAACAATTAACCAGTGGAACAACCTGCCTCCAGAAGCTGCAAATGCTCCAACACTGGAAGTTTTTAAGAAGAGACTGGACAGCCATTTGTCTGAAATGGTATAGGGTTTCCTGCCTGAGCAGGGGGGTTGGACTAGATGACCTCCAAGGTCCCTTCCAACATCATCATCATCATCATTATTATTATTATTATTATTATCTTGTTGGATGAAAAGCAAAACCTCTTCAAAGGAAAAACAAGAATATCCAGTTGCCTTCTGAAAAAGCATCTTTGGGACAAGTCAGTTTCTTGTTTTCTCTTTCTGGGAACTACAGCTAATCGTCAATTTACAACGCTGTGTTTCAACTTCACATGGTCTTGATTCTATCCCTCTGTTAATGCAGCCTAGGACTGCATTGGCTTTTTTGGTGGCTGCAGCCCCGCTGTTCCCTCCATTCATCTACAACAGCCAACTGGAGTGAGCCAGCCTTAAAATAAGATCTATTTTGATAGCACAGTACACTGAAAACTGTCTGATTTGGAGGATTTTTAAGTTCTACAGACAGCATTACTCATCGCCAACCTCCTTCCAGTTCTCCTTCATAATTTGCCTGGTATTCTTTGGCCCCTGCTATGCTTTTAAATGGCGCAATTTGTTACCGTTATTTCAGTGTTCCCATGCCAGATGCAAGCCGACTTCCACAAACGGAGTATATTAGAGGAAGAACACTCACCAGAGTTGAAATACACACCTCCTTCTTCTCTCTCTCTCTCTCTCTCTTACACACACACACACCGAAATGAAACACTTTGACCATTTTATTTCCCCCCTGAAGACAGACAATGAACAAGAGAACAAAGAGGAGGCCACGTTGAAGGGAGAGAAAGTAAGACAACTTTCTTTGATTCTGCTTTTCCAGTACTTCGCGATTCTTCCTTCACAAGCTGCACAAATGTTCACAAAACCAGGAAGACGTCACTGGATATGGATGCTGGATGGCTGGAGGAAAACGGGCATTCATTTTGCCTTGAAGGACGTAAGCAAGTTCGTAGAAATTTGCCTATAATTAATTATTAAAGAAAAATAGCCCAAAGGATTCTAAGGTGCACCCATGTTAACGATCTATTCAGGAGCTTAACCAATAAAAAAATAATAATTCCTGCATCACAGACATGAGACGGAATATATTTAGAAAGACTTGAAAATCTTTGCCCAGAGAAACTGAAATGTGCAAAAGCATAGAGTGGGATTCCATAGCCTTCAGAATTTCCCCCCACCAATAACTATCAGCCCAATTGCAATGTTGTGGTTTTTTTCTACCAGAATTAGTGGATTAAGCCTCTACCCCCTTTTTTTTCTTTAAAAAAAAATCAATTTCTATGTCCCCTTTAAAAAACTTTTTTTGGAAAAAAAAACTAGCCCTGTTGTCTCTAGAGCAGGGGTGTCAAACTCAATTTCATTAAGGGCCGCATCAGCATTGCGGTTGCCCTCGGGGGGGGAGCGGGGGGATGCGGCCAGGGTGGGTATGGCCTACGGGGTGGGTGTGGATGGAGTGGGTGTGATCTACTGGGCGGGCATTGCCAGCTCTACATCATTTACGTCAAGGGTGCCTGTGGGGGCCTGGGCAGGCGTGGGACAGGACTCTGGCAGAAGGGGGTAGAACCGGAGCAAGCGCCAAGGCATGGTCCATTTCTTCATTCCTCACAAAGGGTGACACCTCCCCAGCATGCACCCAGGGGCTGACATGGCAGGGGCTGGTTCCTCACTGTTTCTGGACAGCCTTGTGGAGCTAAGACTGAATGTGTTTCAGCATAGATGGCCACCACAAAATTGTACATTGGCTCCCAGCCAGCCTGGGCCAGGGCCAAGGCAGTGGGGGCCGTTCCCTCACTGTTTCCAGGATGGCTTCGCGGGCCACATGAAACCACTTCGCGGGCCGCATCCGGACTAGAAGACCTCCAAGGTCCCTTCCTGCTCTATTTTATTCTATTCTAAGGTTGGAGAAGTAACCTTGATAATAAATTAAACCATGAAACCCAGCGACCCGTTAGGGCCCACAGAGTCGGCCTTCTCCAGGTCCCATCAGCCAGACAGTGTCGCCTGACGGGGCCTAGGGGAAGAGCCTTCTCTGTTGCGGCCCCGGCTCTCTGGAATCAACTCCCCCCGGAGATCCGTATCGCCCCCACCCTCTCCGCCTTTCGCAAATTATTGAAGACACATCTTTGCCGACAGGCCTGGGGCAGTTAACACCTGGCCCCAGCCAGTGTATGTTTGTTTGCATGTCTGTCTTTGGATGATTGGTTTTTTTTTTGATTTTATGATTGTAGTTTTATTTTATGCCTCCCTCCCTTCCCCTCCGCCCACCCCCCCCCCACACCGGATTGCAAGCTGCTGGGTGGCTCATACAGGGAAATGCAGTATCTACACATTTTAAAAATAAAACAGTATGGATAACGCTGCAGCGTCTGGCCGCTTTCAGCCATTTCAAATTCCTGATTGATGTTCCCGCTGAGGAGAGTTGCAAGTTTGGCGGTGGCCCATCGTCCTCAACGTACCGGCTACATTTAGTGGCCCTTCGAAGTTACAATGGCCCGGAAAATAGCCACTGGGGACCGCTTTTCACACTTAACAACCGTCGCAGACTCCCCCTGGGGTCCCCTGATCAAAATTCAGACGCTTGGCAACCGACTTGAACTTATGACGGTTGCCGCATCCCGGGGTCACGTGATCCCCTTTTGTGACCTTCTGACAAGTGAAGTCAGTGGGGGAGGCAAGGATGATTGGTTTTTAATTAAGGGGTTTTACAATGTATTTTAATGTCAGATTTCTTCATGTGAGTATCCATGTTGTAAGCCGCCCTGAGTTCTTGGAATAGGGCGGCATAGAAATCTAAATAAATAAATAAATAAATAAATAAATAAATAAATAAATAAATAAATAAATAAACAAACAAACAAACAAACAAACAAACAAATAAATAAATAAATTCCACCACCATTTTGATTAGTTTGTTTGCTAATGCGGTTACTGTTAAAAAGAACAAAACAAAATCTAGGTACACCCCAGAGAGACCAGAAACCTTGTGTAGAAAATCAGGGAGAAGACCTTGAGGGACCCAGGCAAGACCCCTTAGGTCTTACTTGCTGATGAGATGGGACAGCCACATACATTGGGTTAAATAAATAAACAACCAACCCGTCAACGAACAAGAGATGAAATATATGCCTTAAGTCCTTGGGAACACAAGGTAGTACGGGTAATCCTCAACTTACGAACACAGTCGAGCCCAAAATTTCTGTTGCTAAGTGAAACATGTGCTAAGTGAATTTTGCTCCATTTTCTTGCCATGGTCATTAAGGAAATCACTGGAGTTGGTAAGTTAGTAACAAGGGTTGTTGAAAGTAAATTTCCACCTTGACCTTGCTTGTCACAAAAGGGGATTTACGTGACCCCGGGATGGGGGAAGCGTCATAAATAGTTGCCAAGTGTCCTGAATTTTGATCACGTGACCCTGGGGATGCTGCAACGGTCGTTAAGCATGAAAAATGGTCATAAGTCACTTTTTTCCGTGTCATTGTAGCTTTGGACTGTCACTAAATGTGAACTGTTGTAAGTCGAGGATCTCCTGTATTTGGGGCTCCTCGATTTATTGATTGGGAAGGTAAAGCACAATCCGCTTGGCAAGAGTTCATTTTATATCCCATCTCAACCCAGTAGAGTTCTACTCTTCCAATGAAGTCTATTTCCTGATCTGGTCTACCCTCAAGGGCTGACACCTTGCTGGAAGCTGAAGCTGTCTCCTACATGATGATGTGTCACTCTTAATTTGGGCTACATCCGCAGAAAGGCTGCAAGAAAATGGAAAAATATGCTGACAATCTCCTCAAAAAGGAGGCTGAAAATAGAGCATGGATCCAGGGTATGTTTTGACTTTTGGGAGGGGGGAGTACAAACACCAAGGGAGGCAAGGTGATCTGGTTTATCGATCTCCTGACATTGGGTGGATCATCTGGAACACCACTTAGAGAGGAGCTGTAGAAAGCAAATAGCCTATCTACTGTCACCCTCTGAGCAAACAATTATTCAAAGAGGGCCACAACTATATACTTAGGGGACTGGCAGCTAAAACATACAAAGAAAGGTTGCAGGAATTGGGTATGTCTAATCTAATGAAAAGAAGGACTAGGGGTGATATGATAGTCTTCCAATATCTCAGGGGCTGCCAGGAAAGCATCCTGCAGCCAAGAAGGCTCCATGCCCATTTGCAGTACTCAGGTGACTCTGAGGACACAGGTAAAGCTTAAAATGGCCTCTAGGACTCTCTAAGAGAATGCAAATGACCAGCTGAAGAGGGAGTCAAGCTGTTCTCCAAAGCACCTCAAGGCAGGACAAGAAGCAACAGATGGAAACTCATCAAGGAGAGAAGCAACCTAGAACTAAGGAGAGATTTCCTGACAGTTAGAACAATTAACCAGTGGAACAACCTGCCTCCAGAAGTTGTGGGTGCTTGTCTTAAAAACCTCCAGTGATGGAGCACCTACAACTCCATCACTGGAGGTTTTTAAGACGACACTGGGCAGCCATTTGTCTGAAATGGTGTAAGTTTCCTAGAAGACCTACAAGGTGCCTTGCTACTTTGTTATTCTGTTATATATCACTTTGTTCTGAATCCATAAAAATAGCATTGCATGCATCATATTATCAGCATGGGTTTTAGCATTTTCACTGAAGCTGCAGCACTTAAATCGATGAATCAAACTGAGTGGTTCTTAAAGGGTTTTGTTTTTTTCCCCCACTCTACAAACCACTTAAAAATTGCAAGGAGTCTCCAGAGACCCCTTAATAAACTTTTTTTGTTGCTATTGCTCTATAAATCAGAGCATATGCATTACTTATGTTTTGATAATTTTTCACGATATTTTCCATCCATCCAATGTGACTGTCAAAACCAAAACAAATAGGAAAAAAAAGCAGAAGCTTAGATCAGATCATTGGAAAGGAGCTTTTTAATTGTTCATCTGAACAAAATCAAACGGCACAGTTTGGTTCCTGGACCAGCATCCTGCCTACCTGTTAAACACTCCAGGGCTCACCAAAATAACTACAATCCATAGTAACATAGAAATTAATACCGATCCAAATGCCAATAAACTAGTCTGCAATAAAAAATGAATCTTCTGAACAAAGTAATCATTTATACCTTCACTTTTTAAAAAAAATGTAAAAAAACAAAAAATGTCACCGGTTTGTATTAAAACTGCATATGCTCAATTTTATGAGCAAATTTCCAAATTGTGACAGTTATTCGCAATAGAAATATAATATATTTCACTATAGTGGGAAAGACTAAGACCAGACGCCAACTCAATCTACTCTCCAGATGTTGTCCAGCTGGCCAGTTGCCATCTGGATTTTTAAAATGCACCTGAACTGTCCTACATAATATGGGACAAACAGCTCTCCTATAACCGAACAGCAGAAACCTCCAATAATTTTTATTAATATTTTTCACCAACTTCAAAAAATAGTTTTGATCAACGGGCTGAGTTAGCACTTTGTGTGTTTGTATGTGTCTATGTGTATGTATACATGCACGCACGCGCGCACACACACACACACACTCATCCATATGCCTACGCAAATTGCAGATGGCAAGTCCCATCTTTAAAAATAAATTTCTATTACAAGGACATGCTGTTCCTTTCACATAAAAAAACCCCCAAACTTGTTTATTTAACCCAAAGCTTTAATTTTACACTTTGGGGAGACCCGGGAAATCAACTGCATTGCAATGTGAATGAGGCAAATACCCTTTCAAGTATTGTTCTTAATTAACACAAACTCACTTCTACATTTCAATTAAAGGAGGATGCAATGTTCAGGGTTGTTAGTTTTTTTTTTAACCTTGGGGTGAGGTTTAAGGTTTAAACTTTTACAAGAGGTACTTGGCAAAATGGACCAATTGGGGAAGAATTGAGCATTTTCTGTTTGAAGGATCATAAGAGTGTATCTCAGACCAAAGACCACTTTTCAAATCAACCCAGGCCAGAGACGATGCTTTTCTAGCATTTTTGCAAATAGGATACCCATGCAGAAGTAGACCATGATCCACTCAGCTAAACAATATCTCAAAGGTAACCCACCAGTTTTTGAGATCTTTTTTTCCCTCGAATTCTACCAGGTGATTCTAAGAAAGGCAAAGCTACAGACCTTTTATGAAGATCTGGCTAGAAGTCAGAAAACGAAGACAATACTTTTTTTCTCACTGTTTTCCTCAATAATCCCAATGTTTAAGATAAGACTTCCACACTAAAAGCATCTTGAATGATGGGATGAATCAGACCACCCAAAATAAGGCTGAGTTCATACATAATGCTAAGCCATTGTCTGCATGAACCTGATTCATTAAAATAGTCACAGAGGCTCGGTTCACACATCACCATAAGCCTTCATTTGGGAGACTGAGTTCAGACAATGCAGTCAAGTTCTACATGTGGCATCACTGGAGTGAGTGATCTGAAATGATTGTCAAGCTGAAGGAATTATACAGATGTAAAAAGAGGGGTGGAATGCCACCAAAACCAGGTATTTTGCCACCAAAATTCCACAGCATGATCCTGCTAGGATAGGACTGTAGCCCAGGGATTTCCTGCAGGAAACCAAGTTCAACCTAGGAAAATGAGTTCTGACATACATAACCCTGTCCAAAATGCTTACAAACAGACTTATTGGGAAAACGCCTTTTCTCCATCGTGAGTTGCTTGAATTCATCCTGAGAACAGGAAATGAAAAACCAAAAGCACGTCCTTCCAGCAACATTTGTTTATTGCTGTCCAAAAGCTGGTTTTCACCGTTCTGATCTACAATCCCCAACTACAAGCTAAGCCAGAAAACCCCCTGCTATTCCGAGGAATCTTACACTGGAGTAACATGGCCTGGTGCTATCTCATTACTTCTCTGAGCTACAGCAGGGAGTCTACATTAAAAGGGCCTGACTGGCATTTCACCAATATCTCATACAAATTTCAACTCCTTTTGGAAACAAGTAAAAGCTCAAAAAAAAAAAAAGAACCATTACTACATATGTAGGCAAAGTTACTCTGGTCGTGTGCTACACACTGTGACTTTGTGAACTCATCTGGAGCCACGTTGTGTTGCTCCAGAATTCCTGCTTTCCTCTGTTGCCAACTTCAACCTCCAATGTCTGACACTGTAATTAAGAAAAAAAAATCAGATCTGATCATCAGTGCTAGTGATATCTCTTGGAACACAAAGGAAGAACTGCTTGATATTCAGAAAAATAAAAGAGCAGATATTGAATGGAATGGGTGGCCTATCCCTAGCACTGATGATGTTACCTAGTTTGGATAATGAAACATCTGCAAGAAAACCACCAAGCTCAGAGAGTACCAAGGACCCCACAATCCTCCTCCTCTCCACAAACCCCACTCCCTTCTAGCATTGATGATGTTACCTAGTTGGGTCATGAAACATCTGCAAGAAAACATCCAAGTTCAGAGAGCACCAAGGACCCCACAGTCTTCCTCTTCCTCCTCCTCCTCCTCTCCACAAACTCCACTCCTTTCTAGCACTGATAATGTTACCTAGTTTGGGTCATGAAACATCTGCAAGAAAACCACCAAGCTCAGAGAGCACCAAGGACCCCACAGTCGTCGTCCTCCTCCTCCTCCTCTTCCCCCTCCCCCTTCCTCCTCCTCCTATCCACAAACCCCACTCCCTTCTAGCATTGATGATGTTACCTAGTTGGGTCATGAAACATCTGCAAGAAAACAACCAAGTTCAGAGAGTACCAAGGACCCCATAGTCTTCCTCTTCCTCTTCCTCCTCCTCTTCCTCTTCCCCCTCCCCCTCCTCCTCCTATCCACAAACCCCACTCCCTTCTAGCACTGATGATGTTACCTAGTTAGGGTCATGAAACATCTGCAAGAAAGCCACCAAGCTCAGAGAGTACCAAGGACCCCTCATTTCAACCCTGAACTACCAATATTCTCCTTTATTAAAATCAGATCTTTCCCAAAATGCATGTTCCTGGAAAACTGGGCAAAACCTGAATAAAGTTGCCAGTGAAGAAACCAGAGCTTCTTCAAGGCTACCCTTTTTAGAACAAAACCTGGTGAATTGGAGAATCAGATGCACTTCCTTTATGTAACATTCTGGCCTTGATATTTAGCTGTTCTTCAGCATGGACTTTGAGTTACAGTGGTTCAGAATTTGGAGAGCTCCCTTTTAGAACAAAAACTAGACCTCGCCTGTATTATAAAGAAGTTTTAGAGTATATAATTCCATATCTTAGCCAGATTTGGGGGGGGGGAGGAAGGTAGAAGAAAGCCTGCTTTATAGAACAAGAAATAAGCTTTACTAACACCTATTCTGTGGGGACTGTTTTTTTTTTTTTTTACTTCAAGGTTCTTAACTGCTACAATAAAAAGGAGCCTTGAGATTTAAAAGACCAGTTGCCTAACAACTCAAGTCTTAGCCTTTCTCTGGCTAAAAAGACAGAGAGATGTTCTATTATGTACTTTTCTCTTTCTCGCTTCCCTTAAAGATACCCACTCACTGCCAAGATACAAAGAAGAATCTCACAGTAAGTGGCATATAAAGCTCATGAGGTTTCATAACTTGCCCCAAGCAGCATTTTGCCTATGGATCCTAGCAATAAGAGAAAAGCCACATGTCCACCAGAAGTTTTAGGGAAAAAAACCTCCCTGTAACTCAAAACTATAAGTCTCTTAGTGGTTAAGGTGCTGAGCCAATTACCGGAAATCTAAGTACTGGTCCCGCCTTAGGCATGAAAATTACCTTTGAGCCAATTGCCAGACAACTATGAGTTCTAGTTCCACTATAGGCATGAAAGCCAGCTGGGTGAGTTTGGGCCAATCACCAGGAGACTGTGAGTTCTAGTCCCACCTTAGGCATGAAAGCCGGCTGGGTGAGTTTGGGCCAATCACCAGGAGACTGTGAGTTCTAGTCCCACCTTAGGCATGAAAGCCGGCTGGGTGATTTTGGGACAATCATCAGGAGACTGTGAGTTCTAGTCCCACCTTAGGCATGAAAGCCGGCTGGGTGATTTTGGGCCAATCACCAGGAGACTAGAGTTCTAGTCCCACCTTAGGCATGAAAGCCGGCTGGGTGAGTTTGGGCCAATCACCAGGAGACTGTGAGTTCTAGTCCCATCTTAGGCATGAAAGCCGGCTGGGTGATTTTGGGCCAATCACCAGGAGACTGTGAGTTCTAGTCCCACCTTAGGCATGAAAGCCGGCTGGGTGAGTTTGGGCCAATCACCAGGAGACTGTGAGTTCTAGTCCCACCTTAGGCATGAAAGCCGGCTGGGTGTGTTTGGGCCAATCACCAGGAGACTGTGAGTTCTAGTCCCACCTTAGGCATGAAAGCCGGCTGGGTGAGTTTGGGCCAATCACCAGGAGACTGTGAGTTCTAGTCCCACCTTAGGCATGAAAGCCGGTTGGGTGATTTTGGGCCAATCACCAGGAGACTGTGAGTTCTAGTCCCACCTTAGGCATGAAAGCCGGCTGGGTGATTTTGGGCCAATCACCAGGAGACTAGAGTTCTAGTCCCACCTTAGGCATGAAAGCCGGCTGGGTGATTTTGGGCCAATCACCAGGAGACTGTGAGTTCTAGTCCCACCTTAGGCATGAAAGCCGGCTGGGTGAGTTTGGGCCAATCACCAGGAGACTGTGAGTTCTAGTCCCACCTTAGGCATGAAAGCCGGCTGGGTGACTTGGCCAGTCACACTCAGCCCAACCCACCTCACAGGGTTGTGCTGTGAACAAAATAGGAGGAAGGAATATTATATAGGCTCACTGCGTTGTGTTACTTACAGAGTAATTAGAGTGGGATAGAAATCTAATAAATAATAAATAATAAATCCAAAATAGACAAAGCCCAAGAAAACACACCAGGGGGGAAACAAACAGGGTGAAACCAAGCAGTCCTCTCTCCTGTGTGTTATCTTTAGCAGTTTCCACTCAAACTTTCAACATTCTTTGCTAAAAAGTACTAGCAATTAGCTCAATCCTTTCCGTGCAATGAGGGTTGGCAATCACTTGCTTTGTAAGTAGGTAGGTAACTGCTTGTGAATTATTATCCTCATTTTTGTCATCGTTGTCTTCGTCGTCATTATAAAGAGTGCTGATGTCGAGGAAAAGACAGCTCAGCTCTCTACAATGAATGCCAGGCTCACAAATAAGAGGACGAAAACATCTGTGCAAATCTGCCTCTCTTTAGGAAACGCCAGTTGTACAAAGTGCCATTCAGTTACTCTGACCGCTTCCAAATTTAGCCCACCGTTCACGCCACACGTAATTCTGTAAAGTGCTTAAATGTTATTGTTGGCATTGCTCTAAAGGCCAACCCAAGCTGCCATTTTCTCAAACTTCTTGAACCATTATAGGTTTTTTATTGTTAATTATTTGCATCATATAACTCAGAGGCAGATGTAAGACACAGGCTATACAGATCCCCCAAAAAGCACATGGTGTTTGCTCAAAGTAGAGTGGACCATGCACCCTACACAAAAATGGTCTTCTTTTTTTTTTCTCTACCCATTCTTACCTTAACCGATGAGAATTTGCTTTTGACATTTCTTGCTAAAGAAAATTTTAATGCCATTCACACGGATGCAATATAGTGCCCCCTACACTTACTGCTCATATTCATAAAATACCTTTCTTCATTTATTTTTCTGAAGTCACACAAAGCATCAACTATTACTGTATTCATACAGCACAATAATCCAAATGACCCAAAACAAATCAAAGTTCAAACTAACCAAGTTTTGCAAATGCAAATACTGGGCCTCCAATTGATTTTGCCAAGCCTGTTCTGCAAACACAGACATTCTGTTATAAAATGGCAAAGGGATGTGATATACCCTGTCTTACACTATACTATCACCTCTCCAGCTGGACTCTGATCGGCACCATCCGTAGACTGGCTGCTAGAGCTGCCAGGATCTTGGTGAAGACCCTCGGGGCGGAGGACAGGCCGAATGGGAGCGCCCTGTACTGGAAGTGGCGCCCCCTGTAGGCGAACCGGAGGAACCGTCGGTGGGCCAGAGAGATTGGGATGTGGAGGTACGCCTCCGTGAGATCGACAGATGTCAGGAGGTCTCCCTTTCTGATGCTTCCCAAGATTGATCGGAGTGTTTGCATCTTGAATTTGTGGTATGCCAAGTGATAATTTAGTCCCTTGAGGTCTAGTATGGCTCTCCATCCCCCTGATGCCTTTTGGACTACGAAAAGGATGGAGTAGAATCCCTGACCTCTCTGGTCCAGCGGAACCGGTTCCACGGCCCGTATGTGGAGTAAATGGTCTACTGCCTCGTCCATTAACCTCCTTCTTATTCGGTTGCGAGGGTTTGGACAAGGGAGGAACCTGTTTGGGGGGGTGGAGACGAATTCTAGGAAGAGGCCTTGGCGGATGATGTTGAGAACCCATGCGTCTGTGGTGGTGACCTCCCACTGGTGGGCGAACAGGGAGAGTCTGCCCCCGATGGGAGGTCCTGATGAGGTGTCATTTTGATCGTCGGAAGGGCCTGTTGGAGCCTCGAAAGGGCCGCTTGCCCTGTGGCTGTTGTCTTGGTCTGGGGCTTTGCCTGTCTGCCTGTCTGTCCTGCCTGTCCTGCCTGTCCTGCCTGGCCGGGAAGGCCTGAGATGTCTGGTACTGGTTGTACCTGGCTCCGGCCCGAAAGGGCTGCCGCCGTGGGTAGGCTCCAGGGCGTCTGTCCACTCTCCTAAAAACGTGCTTTAGGACCCTGCGTTTGTCCTTGTTCTCTGTTGTATAGGGGTTCAGGGCGTCCCCGAACAACTTTCCCCCTTGGTATGGTGCTGCTGCGAGTTTCCACTTGGACCTAACGTCTGCCTGCCAATGTTTCAGCCAGAGCAAACGTCTGCCAGTGATGTTGGAAGCCATAGCTCTGGATGAGAACCGGGCGGCCTGGAGAGTTGCGTCTGCCGCGTACTCTGCGGCCGCCACCATCTTACTGAGGTCCTGTTGTGTGCGGAAGTCCTCTGCAGGGATCTTACCCTGAAGCTCCTGGAGCCAACCGTGGGCGGCCCTGATGAAGAATGAGGCGGAGGTGGACGCTCTGATCGCCCAAGCGGTCGCTTGGTGCGTTCTGCGGAACGTGGCCTCGCCCTTGCGGTCCTCACCTTTGAGGGCTTCAGCGAGGTCTCCTGAAAAGGTGGTGGACGACACTAGGGGTGCTAGGGGCTCGTCCACTGTAGGTACCTCCAGGGCCTCCTCCAATTTTGGTGCCACCCCGAACAGCTTTTTGTCGGTACTGCTTGGTGTGGGAAGAGAGGCCGGTGATTTCCACTGTGCCTTGATTGCTTTTAGGAACATGGCGGGACAGGGGATGTGATGCTTGGTCGTGACCGGCTCCACGAAGCTAGGGTGTGCCTCTGCATCAGTTTCCTGTGGGTCGGAAACCGTTGCCGCTGGGGTTTCGGGCCCCAGGTGTGCCGTGGATGCGGCCTTGCGTAGCAAGGTCAGGAAGGAAGAGGGGTTGAATAACCCTTTGGAGGCGGGTACCTCCGGTGGGTCCTCCTCTTCGTCAGACATTGGCACCCCCTGTTCCGCCATTTCCTCCTCTATGTATGATTCCTCCGAGGCCTGAGAGGTTGAGGGGGATGTAGGGTTATCGAGCGCCCTCGACTCTCGGTGTGGACTGCGCTTGCGAGTCGCAGGAACCTGCGTTCTGGCCTCTAGGGCGCGCTCCACCGCCTGGGCGATAAGCAGAGCCAGCCGGTCCTCGTTTGGGAGGGCCGCTTGCTCGCTGCCCGTGGGTTGGGGGTCGTCTGTGGACGTTCCCAAGGCCGATTCCAGCGCTAATTTTGCTTTTTTCTGCGCCTTGGAAAACTCCCTTTCCAATGCCTGGTGTCTCCTCTTGTCCTGTCTGTCTGCTCTCTTAGAGGTCATAGTGGCAGATCTAACGCTAGATTTGGCTGCCGACCTGCTATTGCCTTCCAGACCAGGTTGACCTGATGAGGACGGCGGGGCTCCTGAAGAAGGCGAGGTAGCCTCTTCCATGCTCCGATATCGCCGGGGCGCGATAGGGGGGTCCCGGGTATCTAGGAGCTATAGCCCCCTGGGTTGTCGCAGGTGCGCGGGAGGGGCCCCTGGAACCCAGGGGCAGCCTAAGAATGGGTAAGGGCGACACACTGCCCGCACAGTTGGGGACCCACTACGGCTGTGCACGGATGGGGCAGGCACACTATGAGGGGCGCCTGCAGTCCGGTAGAGGAACCCTTGGATGCCACAGGCCCACTGTGGGGGGGGCGCCTGGGATCCACGTGGGGTTGCTCGTATAACGCCAGGCACGCTAATGTTGGTGCCTGGACTCGGGTGGAGCCAAGATCTAAGGGTCCGGCCAGATGCTCGGATAACGACAGGCACGCTGATGGGGGTGCCTGGACTCCGAGAGGACCTAAGATCCAGAGGGGCCAAAGGCCAGGAAGCTAAGAACGGACAATGGGAGACACCAGGTTTGGGATGGGAGTTTGAGGTGGCCTAGCTAGTGTGGAACTCCCTAGGTAGGGCTTGGACTGTGGTAGAGCTTGAACTGTGGCCGGGGTTGGCTTTGATCCCGCTGCGACCGCGCGATCCGCGGCCGCACAGCTGATCGGCGCTGTCTTTGTTCCAGCCGCCAACCACATGCTGCAAGGCCGCGGGTCACCCCAGCGCCGCGCAGCTGGCCGCCACCGGCTTTGTTCGGCCGGTCACCCAGCACCGCACAGCTGATCGGCGCCGGCTTAGCTCCAGTCGCCGGCCGCCTAGCGCCGCCCAGCTGATCGGCACCGGCGATCGGCGCCGGCTTTGTTCCGGTCGCCGGCCACGTGGGCAATGGCCGCGGCTGCCCCAGCGCCGATCAGCTGCCCAGCCCCGGCTTTCTGGAGGCCGCGCGGTAGCGGCCGCAGCTCCGGCGCCGATCAGCTGGTCCGCGCCGGCCTCTTTTAAAAAATTCGGTCCTCGCGGTCGCGAACAGCTGGTCGGCGCGCAAACGGCCGCGCCGGCCACCCGAAAACGCCGGCGCGCTAGCCGCCTCTCAGCTCTCCGGCGCCGATCAGCTGGTCGGCGCCGGCTTCTTTTAAAAGGTTCGGGCCCCGCGGCCGCCGAACAGCTGGTCGGCGCGCAAACGGCCGCGCCGGCCACCGAGTGAAAACGCCGGCGCGCTGCCGCCTCTCAGCTCTCCGGCGCCGATCAGCTGGTCGGCGCCGGCCCTGTTTTGCTCGGCCCGCGTGGTCGCCGAGGCTGGTCGGCTTCTCCTTGGGCGCTCCGCGTTTGGAGCCGATCCCAAGGCCCACGCGGTGCCCGGGGCGCCGATCAGCTGATCGGCGCCGAACTTAGCCCCCCGCGATCTTGTACGGAGGGGGGGACTGCGAATGGCGAAGGGTGAGGGGACCCCCCTCCCCTTCGCCCCCCCTTCCGCCCTCCCCCGCGCCCACCGAAGGGTACTTACGTTTTGTGTGTTCCCTTCAGCCGGCTGCCTGATGAATGAAGGAGGGAGGAAGAGGGGAAGAGAGGAAAAAGATCCTTAATGGGTAAGAATGTTAGTGGAGAGGCTAGGAGAGCACGCTCCCAGCCTCTGCTTAACCTAGTTATCTTCTAAATAAGCTCTTCTAAACTGGTAAGAATCCACCCATGAGTGAAAACCTGTATCTGCCTAGGAGCCACGCTTCATGTCCTTCCAGGGCGAAATCAAGTCAAATCTGGGGATAAGGTCCAGGAAGGGGGCGTGGCAGCTTTGGATGACTTGATTTGATAGGGCAGGAATACAGTCATAACCCATGGGTGGATTCTCCATCTCCCAGTGCTGGAGAATGGCAAAGGGATGTGATATACCCTGTCTTACACTATACTATCACCTCTCCAGCACTTAGTAGTCTCTTCGGCTTCCTACACTTGGATTAAATGCCAAAGAGGAGAAGAACAGGAAAGAGCTTCCTATGGGACTTTTCCAGTCTTGGAAAATGTAGGCAGCCAAGGAACATTCAGTCACATCGGAAGACACAACAGTAAATAGTGCTCTTAACAGCCACACATCCTTCACCATGTCCAGTAAGAAAGCAAACTCAAAAACACCACCAAAAGAAAATTTGAAAGAAATTCTTAAGCATCCTGAGAACATTCATCACCAATTCCTGGGATAAACTTAGGAGTAAAAATAGCTGGATCAGATTCTGAGTTCCTAGATTGCACCATTGGTCCAGAGACCCTGCCTCAAAGGCTTGACTTTATAAGCATAATTTTGCTTCAGCTCCATTACTTAAAGAACCCTGTGAAACTCAAAGGTTGGTCATCTTCCATCTCATCGCAGTTGTCAAATAATAACCCAAGTACTGTACAAGACTATAAGAGCAACTACCTTTGGAATACCTGGGTGATTATTCACAGGTCAATGCCATTCAATTGCAGTGGAGAAACTTGATTATACATCCCGTATCAACACTGGAGGTTTAATTCTCTGGAACGGTATCATATTACATCTGCTGCATGCCCTTAATTGCATTTTATATATATACACGTATATTCTCCCTCACTGCTAACCGCTACAGTCTGTTGAGTTCACTATTTGCTCCAAGTACTTCTGCAGCGATTCAGAAGTTGCCTTGGTGCTGACTTGGTGCAGGTAATCTTTTTTTTTTTTTCAAAACAACTTGTTTATTCTGACATAAGGAATAGTTTAAGTAGCTTTTGAAAGATGTGAATTTCTTGCATGTGATGATTTATTCCCTGACCATTCTTCAGCTGATTATAGGTAGATCCTTCTATTCCATCAGTTCTTTAAATCTATGTGCTACCTAGCATGCAGATGATTTTGCCAGCCATTTGCATTGCACCAGAATAAAAATAAAAAGTAATGAAGAAAATTATATTTAAACAGTCTAAGAGGCAATGTAGGATCATCATGCCAACAGAAGGTCATGCTTAGGGTTAGATCAGCAATCATACCTACTGAGACACAAACATGAGCTATTTGTTTCTGCAGTGTCAAGATGATCATTCTTTTTCGTCATTAAATCTTAACAACAGCAAGCTAGTAAAATAGAACTCAAGACCACAGTGAAAATTACCTTTCTCAGTAAAACAAAATGCATAGATCCTATTCATCAAGCACTTTTTAATCACAGAATAAACAATAATATAAAATGATGATAATTCAGGGGATTTCCAAAGCCCAAGTCCTAACGACACTTCCCTATTTTCCATCTCCTTTGACGTACCGTTGAATAAAAGGCAAGTGGGGGCAGGAGACCCATCCAGTCCTTCTGAGACAGCCACTGCTTCCCAGCACTTTCACGCAAGATTGAGGTTCGTCTGGGATATCACTTTTCTTCTCAAAACGTGGGTACGTTCACAACTTATCTTTATGGGACAATCAGCAACAAACACTGGTCATCCCTATCTATAACCCTATTGCTGAAAACTACTCGTTTGGTGCAGGTAATCTTAAAGAGGCCAAGTACTGGGCTTGGCATGTGAAATTCTTGGGTGTGATATGATGCAATCCGAAAAGGGAAAACACACAGGAAAATACAGCCAGAGGAGGCTAGGGAGGAGAAAAGGCAAGGTCTATTAGAAGACATTTGGTTGATTGGTTATGTGGATGGATGGATGGATGGATGGATGGATGGATGGATGGATGGATGGATGGATGGATACCAACAAAGCAGACATAGTCCCCATATTTCTCACAAAACACAAAGGGAATGGAGACAGAAAAGGGTTGCATAGTATTCCTCTTGACCAACTTTCCATCTTAATTTCTGCTGGCTGGGAAAATTAACCTATTGCCTATCTTCTCCCCCCCCCCCGCCGCCTTAAGTAAGAAACCATCATCTTCATTATAATACTGCAGATGGAGAGACTGAGGTCAACAGACCAACTGATCTACAAACATCTATTAAGTCCTTTGCAGAAATAAACGTCAGACTTGTACAAGCAGCTGTTATATTTTTTTCAGATTTCCAAACGGTGGCATGAAGCCAAGCTAAAAATAAGCCCCATCAACCATCTTTTTCACCCTGGTATTTACTTCAAACCAATGAAGAGATGCCAAGGATTGCCTCTATTTAAACTGTTACGCCAAAACCAAAACATACTACACTTACTGCTCGCTGAGCAGGGGATGATAGTTGTAATTGATCGGCTCATTCAGTCATCAGTGATCATTATTCCACCGTGGCAGCTTTCTGAGAACCCGTTTGGTGTAGTATTTAAGGCACTAGGCTACAAACCAGAAGACTGTGAGTTCTAGACGCACCTTAGGGACAAAACCAGGTGGGTGACTTTGGACCAGTCCCTTTCTCTCAGCCCTAGGAAGGAGACAATGGCAAAGACTGTGATGTTTCCCTGTGTCATATATATATATGTGTCTGTGGGTATGTGCATAATGGGTTGGTTTTTTTTAGAACTGAATGCAATGTAATTTTTTTTAATGTATGCTGATTACTGTACATTTAAAGTGACAATATTCCCTTCTTCACTTGGGGACTCTGGGCTGGAACAGCAGATTTCAGCTGCTTCTATGAACAAATTATTTTCTTTTAGTGTGAAAGTGTTACATATTCTTTCACTTATATGTACAGAGAGGTTTTCCTGAATATTTATTTTAAAGGGTTAAATCACTTTTGCTTGTGTTTTATTACTGCTTGAAGTTGAGCCTTTTTGAGTATTTACAAGAAAACAAAACTGTACTCTCCCAAGGAAAATATTGCCATCATTTGTAGATTGTGTAACTTTTAAGTATGTGCTACATTTTTGTCCCAGTTATCAAATCAAAATCGGGAACTGTACTTTTTGAACAGTTTTGCTTTGAAAACTTGAAATCTTGGAAAACAAAATGGTGTGATGCAATGACTGCTGTTCTAGCCCCCAAAGACATTTGTGGAAAAGCATTAGAATCAATAAAGATGGAAGGGAGAGCTTGGAATGTTTAAAAAAAATAAAAAATAAAGTGACAATATTCTATTCTATTCCATTCCATTTCGTATTTTCTATTCTACTCTACTCTACTCTATTCTATTCCTGAGAAAACTGCAGGGATTTATCCAAGTAGTCACCAGGAATCAAAAACTGACTCAAAGAAACACTCGCTAAAAGAAATAAAAATTGTGAATCCTCTGCACCAGTTCAACATTCTGGTTCCCACATCATATTAATCCAATACCAGGTTGCCAGTCTCAGCTTCAAACAAAGTAACAGATTGTGTTTGTCCAACACACATATCTTAGTTAAAGTTTATTTAAAACATAGTTCTGCCTCACACATATCTGAGTTACTAAAAAGATCCCTTTTCCACATTCACTCAATACACAGGAGGATAAATTAGTGAATGGATGTGTGCAAAACTCTACCAAAAACTAAATAATCAGGATAAAGCTAAGCTGTCATAGAAAGTTGTGCAAGTATAGCTTCCAAATCTCTTGCGTGGATCCAGACATAGTTAGTATTTGCTTTTGCAAAGAAATAAGCTTGGAATCCATGTATTTAGCCAGGAACCCAAAATGAAATAAAAACAAGAAGTAGTATGGAACAAGTCATCAATATTTCACCAACTTCTTAGCTTTGGTATTCTAAGTAAAATAAGAAATATGACAATGCCATTATAAAAACACTACTTGATATTTACTTAATGCCAAGTAATTCAAAGAGAAGCAAATCCGTGTTAATCAAAAATATCCAACAGGATTGGGTACATACTATAGCTGAATGAGTATTTTCAACTCCCAGCAGTGAGAAAAAAGAGCTTGTCTTCTAATAAAAAGCTTTGATATATCGTAGCATGTTTCTCCAACCATCTCAAACCCAAGGAGATGGGGTAAACTAGGTATTTGTAAGGATGTTGGTGGGCCCAACAGTATTTCCACTTCAAAATTGAAAAGAATGAATGGATGAAGGAAGAGTATCCTTGGATTAGTGGCTTCATTTCAAGGAAATCTGCAGTGGTGTCAGTCAAATAATCCATCCTGCATCTCCTTAAGCACATAGCAGCCAAATCTCCTTGTTAGAAGTTCAAAATCTCTATGGATCTTGCACCAGACCATGCAATTAATCCAGGAATTTCTATACTTTTTACTCTGATGAATAGCTAATCCCAAAAGTTCAAAGAGAAAAGAACATCTCCCCGTCATTTGTTACCTCCCAGTTGAGGAACTGAGTACTCATCAGTATAGTCAATAAGGGATGCTTCAAATCTTGGTTCATCAAAAGACACAAGAGTCCCTGATCTTGAGGATGCTAGAAGCTGAACATGGAACCTCCTGCATGCAAGATGACTGTCTCACCACTTGACTAGAGCTGTGTCCCTAAGCTTCCTCCATTTCAGAACATCCCACCTCGCTCATGACAAGGCACAGAGAAAGCTTCATCTCATTTTGTAGTTAGATATAAGCACCGTCATCTATTGAGCAATCCTGTAATCCAGGTAGAAGACCATCATTGTCACTGTGAGAAAGATGGTGAGAAGTCTGGGAAAGGAATAGAAGGAAGAGGAACCATCAAGAGACCCTAGGCAACGGGTCTTCAAACTTGGCCCTTTTATGACTTGTGAACTTCAACTCCCAGAATTCCTCAGCCAGGCACGATGGCTGAGGAATTCTGGGAGTTGGTCCACAAGTCATAAAAGGGCCAAGTTTGAACACCCCTGCCCTAGGCCAATCCTTGGCATCTCATCTCATAAATTGCAACTCAACCCATTAGAGAGAAACCCCAAAAGAAGCATTTCAGATCATTTAAATCAGTGTTTATGCTGGTTGGGGAATTCTGGGAGTTTGAAATCCAAGTTGCCAAGCTTGAAAAACTCTACTTTAAAGAGGCTCCAGCTTAATGGACTCATGATAAATGAGGGTTGGAAACTGCTTTTGCTCTTTCAAAGGTTTTGTATTTAACCCAAGACTGGATTTAAGATACCTTGTTGGTGTCTCTTTAATTCTTGCTCGCCTAGCAGATTTAACAAACCCCAGATCTGAATAGAAAACAGATTTACCTTTTATTTATTCACTGGATTCAGGCACTTGTTTCCAAAGACTTTGGGGACAAACCAAGTTCTTCCCTCATCACATTATACAATGAAGCAGAAACAAACATGAGAACATTTGATTGAGAACTCTGATCTTTTGGACATTTGTCTTCTCCCATGAATTCCCCAATTAAGCTTTGCAACGTAAATCTATCTCCTACCGAAGTCATCACATGTCACTAGGCTATGCTCACAACATACTGTATGTAATTAGTTCAGGTATAGTGTACACTCAGCAGCTGCATTCATGCAAGCTGCTGTGTGTTACCCTTGCTTGTTTTTTGAGGGTTAGTGTATTTTGAAAATGTAGCCAGTGTGGTTAGTTTAAGACTGAATCCTCAGCAAATACTCAGAAAGTGGTTGACCGTGTGGCCTGAATTTAACGTACCACAATCATATCTACTGTCTGCTATTAAAACTAGCCTCGCCTGAAAAGAAGCTCTTTTAATAAGAACCGACATGCATTTATCTAATCATGTTCCAATCAGCCCTTCAGCCAGAATCCCCATTCCAGGACTTTTCTCTTGACCCAAAAGTATTAATGAGTATTCTATGCCTGTTGGCTATAGCTACCGTAATCTTCATTGGACAGTCCATTCTTGGAACACACACACACAATTCATTTAGTGACCAAAGTTACAACTCAGAAAAAGAGACTTATGACCATTTTTCATGGTTATGAGCATTGTAGCATCCCCATGGTCACATGATTAAAATTTGGATGCCTGGCCACTGAAGGCCACATACGTCAAGGACTACCTATGCAAAGTTAACCTCATTACTCATTCAGGCATAGGTGACATCGTTTTGGCCTCATAAAGGTTAAAAGCCCAAACCTCAGAAAGAGCAGGGGTAATCCTATGGCAATTACCAAACTCTGGAAGCTAATACTGCCATCTCTGACCAAGTTATTAAGGGTCCTTCTCTGAATTTTGTGAGCTTTAGAGTTAAGAGAAGAGCCTGCTACCCTTAGACGCCCGTAACTGGAGCAGTAAGAATTGATCCTTCTTACAAAGATAGATGAGGTCATAATGAAGAGTTTGCTATGTTTGGTGAATAAACAACAGCACTTCAATCTTCTAGGTCCCTTTCCTTCACTGGTCTACACAGGTTCAACCTGCTACCATCAACACAACACTGACATGGAGTAAATGCTGATACATTATTTAGTCTACCTTTACAACTCTGCTAAACCACAACAGATGGAGGAAAACCCCGAGAAAGCCACAATAATGCAAGGGATACAATGGTCCTCCACAAAACACACTCGAGTCAAATCAAATCCGTGCATTTGACTCTAAGGAAGTCCAGAATAAGTATCAAAGATAAACAAGCTCTGTGTTAACTCAGGTCAGGAGTCATTAAGCCTGTTTCCCAGAGCGGCCATTCAGGTGTACTAGAAAAGTGTTTAGAGACAGCCATACGCTCCAACGTTCTACACTCAAGAATTTGCATGGATTCAGGAGGAACCCAGACATAAAAAGCCTGCATTGTTATCCTAGCTAACAGTCACTTTCAGACGTCTCTTCGATGGATCCATCACACCCAACTTGGCGTTCTCCAAATATTCTGGACTACCATTCTCATCGTAAAGATGATGTGAACAGGAGTTCAGCTCATCTGGAGAAGGTTACCTTTGGGGAAGCTGGTCCAATTTTTAAAGTCACCCAAGATGGCAGCCAACATCAACTCAAAAAAAAGCTCTTTTTTTCCCTATTTAGCCCCAAGCTGCCAGTTCCAACTAAAGCTCGTTCATGGTTGCCTTTGGGGGGTGGGGGTTGGACTTTCCACCAGGTAGGGAAAAGCCCTCTTTGATCCGAGAGAAGAGCTCACCTCTGGGAGAGGCATCCCATTGATAATGAGATCCGGCTGCTGGGGTCCCTGGCCCGTGAAGGTGTGGTGGTAGTTGTGGTTAGAGCCGGCGTTCCGGTTGTTTTGATTCTCCACGTTGAGAAAGGTGCTTTCCGATCGGCGGCAACCCAGAGGCAGAGTCTGTTGGTGATAGTCAAAGTAGTTGAGGGAAGAGGTCAAGGAGGAGCAGCTGACAACGTTCATTTTGTCCGTCTCCTCTACATCCCGGGGCACCAAGCGGATGTCATTCTTGCTGATTTTTTTCTTCTTGGAGGATTTCTTTTGGTGCCCGTAGGAGTACTCTGCAATTCTGCAGGACACAAGAAAGCAAAGTGAGAACCTTACGTCATCCACACACGGCACGCTAGTCAAGAGGGCATCCCAGAGAGACCGATTTCCCATCCACATGCAGAGTGACCGACGGCTCGTCTCTTTTTTTTTTTTTTGACAGCGAAGGGTCTTGGGGTGTGTCTCTCATAAGCGTAACAAGTTTGTGGATCCGACACACAAGGACAACCATTGAGGAATAAAAGAGAGGGAGAAAAATATTCCTCTTGTTTTTGGGGGTTTTGGTTTGTTTGTTTTTTTTCTGCTGCTGAGAACGGTCGATATCTAGTTACCCGAGATATAGTTCAGCCTGCAGAAAATGGGGGGAAAAAAATAATGATGTGAAAATCCATGAACTGAAAAAAGAGTATGCAAATGCATTTCCTTTGGTAATAAGGATCAGAAAAATTATTTAAATGGATTCGCGGAAATAGGAAAAGCAGGGAGGAAAATGGGCAGAGAGATTGTTCCGTGCCATTTCCCAGAGCAATAAACCAGGGTATGTTCCTTCAGCCTGCCCAAAGGTGTTCTATCTAGATAATACATGCTTATAAACAGCCACTGGAGTCAATTACCTCGCACCGACTTGTTCCCCAGCAGCCAGGATTTCTGCAGGCCAATTATCTCATGAACTCAATTTGCCAGATTAATACAATATTCAAAAAGATCCATCTGGTAGGTTTTGTTCCTCAGTGGTGATTCTTCCTCATGATATCTCACAGCTTGAAACATCCCACCTGATACTACATCCCAAGTCGTTCCTGTTTTCTGTCCTGGCCTCTCCCCTCCAGTTGCGTGGACCACATGTTCCCCAGGATTCTCAGCAAGGCTCTGAAGGTCAGGAATTCTGGGAGATGCAGTCCACCCATCTGGCAGGATCAAACACCCTTCCTGCAAGACCATTCAGCGGTGAGAGCAGTGTGTTTTGAAAGGAATGCATAACACACACGCACACGCATTTCTTGACCTTTAACTGGTTAACCGAAATACGCAGTTATCTCTCACCCGGGAAAGAAAAATGAAAAAAAGAGGAAAGAGCAGGAGGAGAAAAGTTATCAGTAAACAACAGCCAGAAAAATAATTAGAGACAAGAATGCAATCAGTTGTTATCTTGATGAGTTAGACTAAAGTAACTGTGACTCAGTATTACCACTGGGGACTGTGTCTTGTTATCAGTGCCACACAGACGTAGATATTAAAGGAAGATGTGAAGGCACTGTGGCCAGGCTTTAAAAGTCAGAAATAGATCTCACTTGTACCAAAGGCTGGAAAATGTTCATTTCCCAAAGTCAAGCCTGCTGAGCTTAAAAAAAAAATTAAAAAAATACCACCATTAAAGTTCATTCCCTGTGCTAGCTTTGCAACAAAACTACAAGACAAATGACCCAAACTGAATGCATTCCAAAATATGGGGACTTTCTCTCCCACAATCCCCCCCCAGTCAGCATCCCCATTGTGCAGAATTCTGGGAGTTCAAGTGCACACCCTGGGATGATGCCCCATTTCTGGAAGGCTAACTACGAGAATCTTCACCTGACAGATAAAGGCAAGGTGAGACTTTTGCTGAAGGGAAAAAGTCGAGGAGAAAATCCCAAAAGATCTTTCTCTTGGACTCCAAAGAATAAAAAAAAAAATCCACTTTCTTTAAAAATGGCACGTCCTATTGCAGGTTAATAACTAGGCTGTGTCACTGCAGCATGCGATTCTTCGGAAAGGAATGCAAGACAGAAAGCTTTGTTTTGCCACTGATGCAGGACTGTGTGGATTTCATAAGGAGCAACACAGAAAAAGAACAAATGGAAAGTGCTTCCCATTTGTTTTATTTGAGGCTCTTGCTTAACCCCCAAGAGGTAAAATTAATGCACACCAGAGAAAGAAGGAGCCTAGAACAGGTTGACCGTTTAGCAACAGGTAGAGATGGAGATTATCTAAATGCCTACATTGGATGCTTAGAGTTTGGATCCAGAAGGCTTATGCAAATTATCAGCACCTGAGAGGAAGCATCAACTAACCTGTCCATATATGTGACATCTCTGCCCCTGGTTTGGTAGACAAAGGACGGGGCCTCCCTACCACACATTAAGGGGGATTTACATTCCCCTAACCCTGATTTCAACAGGCACAATGGACAAATAACAAGATATATTCTTCACAGCATGCCTCTTGGCGTATTTTAGAAAACCACAGGGTACTTCTGGGGAGGAAAACCTCAGCACTCTTTCTCTAAGTGGCTAATATTGTAAACACATTTCCCCCCCCCCCAAGGAAATCCTGCAGAACTGGATGAAGTTCACTTCTGGAAGGACTCCTATAGACCTGCCCTGTTCAACATCTCGTGGGTTGAAACGCTTCCAGCAAGGACTCTGAAATCTTGCCTACTCGGGCATTCGTTTGTGCCTTATTTGTGTGTTTTTCTCTTCTACTGGCCAATTATTTAATTAAGGTGCACTTCATTAATCCCCAAGCCATCATGCTAAACCAACTAGTTTACACCAAAGCGGAAATCTGTGAGGGGCGTTGACTCAACTGAAGTCTTGTTTTCCTTCAGCACCTATTCTTGCTTAATGGGCTGAGCTGGTAAAAAAAAAAAAAATTCAGCATATTAGATCTTGTTTAAAAGCTGAACCCCTGGAAACGCAGTGGACTTATTTGCAGAGGGTAGCCTACATACTTTCACGTCCTGAAACTGTATAGCTGGGAGGTATTCAGGGTTTTTCAAAAAAGCAGGACAACACTCAATTCCATCCCCTTCTTTCTGAAATGGCCAAGAACTGAAGGAATGGAGAAGTTATGGCTATTTCATTCGTAACAGGATTAAACCATTTATAGGCAGTTGCAGCTGTTCCTTTATGGCACCCAATTGATATTCATGTGTGGTTAGCGTTTGTCTACTAACTTGTGCGACACAGAGAATAGCAAAAGACAGACAATGATCACACAGCCGTTACATATTGAAGGGGACCCAAATCCATGTCTTAAGATTTCAAAAGCAGGCATGGGGGGGAGGGGGCAAGGCTGCATGTAACCCTCCGTCTCGGGCAAACACATCCCTGAATGCTGCCAACGTTTATAATATAAAAAAAATAAATCCAGGCATCATTCAAATACTATTGGGAAGAAAAACAAAACAGGGAAAAGCAACTTAAAAAGCAACCCTGATTTTTTTTTAAGCAGAGAATGGATAAAGTTGGAACAGGGGAAGAGGGTTAAACGGAAAGCTAGCTTTGCTATCCTTTTCTCCTTGCAAGAACAGCAGCAGACAAGAACCAAAATTTTCTGGATTTTTTTTTTCCTGTCCCCCCCACCATTCCCCCAAACAGACAATTGAAAGGAGGCCTGTCTTTCCCTTCCCAACCAAAAAAAAAACAAAAAAACCTTTGTATCTTTCTAGCAAAACCTTACGTTCCTTTTATCGTCTCTTCCACCAGCTTTCACATTCCTGGTTTTTTTGTTTTGTTTTTTTTTTTACAACCAACTCCTTCTTGGAGAAAACAAACTGGCTTCTTTAAAAAAACAGCCACAGTGACCTCATCTGGCGGGGACAGGATAGCAGTGGGACTGCAGCCACTGTGAAAAAGCATCGCTAGAAGGGAGCTGACTCCCAAACTGATCCAGAGAGGTCTCTTTTTTTGAGCCTTCCCTCCTTCAAAAAAAGAGAAGAAACAAAGGAAAGCCATCCAAACCAGGACACAGAGATACATTATGTGGCCCGTTCAAGATTGCACCTCAAAAGCCTGCTGTACCACTATTATTACAATGCCTTGTATTTACCCTCTTTTGCTACACTGATGCCATGGCCAGGGGACTTGTGTGTGTGTGTGTGTGTGTGTGTGTGTGTGTGTATGTGTGTGGTTGTTTTTTGTTTTAAACAATCCTGGATAGGCAAAGAATATAAATTACCCTAATATATCCACTTGACCCCAACTGGAATCTGCAGTTGACCTTTCTATAGGGCCTTATCTGGAAAGCAGGTAAAGTCTTTGCTGGGTTAGAAAGGGACACAGTTATTTAGTGACACATTTAAAGGGTTGATGTTAAGCAGTCACATAAGGCTAGTGTCAAAGATGTCGGTACTTTACCTGCAGTTGTAAGTCCTGATTTCTTTGTTATCCCGTTTACACTTGACTGCTACGAAGATCATGGTGACAAACAGGATGGCAGCAATTGAACCCAGAGCAATAATAAAAATCAGCGACAAATTTACAGATCCTATGGATTCTTGGGCATCCAGAGCCGGAGAAAGATATATCAAAATCAAGGCAGATGCTGAAAGCGATGTTTTCCCGTGATCGTGGGCCACGACAATCAGCTCGTACGTTGTCTTGGAATTTTCCCCGAATGCTCTGGTGGTCCTTATCTCACCATTGACCTGGTCAATCTCAAAAAAACCTCGATCCCCTTCAGCCATTTCATAGGAAAGTCTCCCATTCTCCCCTTCGTCATAGTCATCTGCCTTGACCACGGTCACCAAGTAGCCAACCCCAGCATTCCTGGGGATATAGACTTCTGCAGTCCCGTTGACTAAAGGAGGAGCTGTTATCACTGGAGTATTGTCATTGACGTCCAGGACAATTACTCGGATGGTGGCGTTACTTTGCAAGGAAGGGTTGCCTCCATCTTTGGCCAAGACCTTGAACTCAAAAGACTTGGTCTGCTCATGGTTGAATGATCTCAAAGCATAGATGTCCCCCGAGTTGGGATTGATGGAGACATAGGTGAAAACAGGCATATCCCTTACTTGGGATGGGACAATCTGATAGGAGACACTGCCGTTTAGACCAAGATCAGGATCCCTGGCAGAAACAGAAAGGAGGTAGGCCCCAGGGGTATTGTTCTCCTGCACAATGACCTGGTAATAAGGTTTGGAGAAGTGAGGGTGGTTATCATTCTCATCTGTGATCTTGACGGTAAAGGACTTGGTGGCCTGCAAAGATGGGATTCCATTGTCCTTTGCTTGGATGGTGAGATTGTACTGGTCCCTCTGCTCTCTGTCTAAACGTCCATCCACAAGGATGGTGGAGAAACTCTCATATTCCTGCAAGCGAAAGGGTACGTTGCCCAACAGTTTACACTGCACTCGGCCATTAGCCCCAGCATCCCTGTCAGAAACTCTCACCAAGGCAATGACATAGCCTGGAGGTGCATTCTCACTGACTTCCACCAGCTCGCTATTCACAGAGAGCAAGTTAATGAGAGGGGGGTTGTCATTGGCATCCTGAATAGTGACAGTCACTTTGCAGTGTGCTGGGATGGAGTTGGGACCCAGATCTTTAGCCTGTACGTCCAGTTCATAGGCATGACCTTCTTCATAGTCAATCGCACCAGTGACTGTGATCAGGCCTGTCTGAGGGTTGATCTGGAAGAGGTCCCTGGCCTTCTCAGAGACATAGCTGTGGATGGAATACAAGACTTGCCCGTTGGTGCCCTCATCAGGGTCGGTGGCATTGAGGCGGATCACTGGTGTGCCTGGAGGAACGTTCTCCAGCACGCTAACGGTGTAAGATGGTTCTTCAAAGAGAGGATTGTTGTCATTGGAATCAATGACTCTGATAGTTAACTCCACCGTTCCAAAGTTGGGTGGGTCACCACCATCCAAAGCTGTTATCATATAACTGTAATGAGATTGGGTCTCTCGATCCAGGCTCTTCTCCACCACCAGCTCGGCAAAGCGAGAACCATCCCCTCGGGTTTTGGTTTCCAAGCCAAAGAGATCATTGGGGGTGATCTCATAACTCTGCACCCCAAAGCTGCCCGAGTCCGGATCATAAGCACTTTCAAGTGGTACCCTGGTCCCCGGACTGGCTGTCTCGGAGATCTCCAGCGCAATTTGATCTGTGGGAAAACTGGGAGCATTATCATTGAGGTCTTTGATCTCCAGCTTGATCACGCAGATCTCCATGGAGCTCGACATGACCTCTAAAGAGATCACACACTTGGGGCTTTGTCTGCAAAGTAAGTCCCGGTCAATCTTCTGCTTGGTCACTAGTAACCCCGATCCAGGGTTGATGTCCACCAGGTGCGGTGCTGAGTTGGACACCACTCGGAAAGCCATGGGTTGGCGAGGATCCAGCACAAATCCTGCGTCTCGGGCATCTCTGGCAATGTTTGCAATTACAGTGCCAGCTCTTTGCTCTTCTTCCACCGAATACTTCAAGTTGATCAGAGCCCCTACACCAGTCCACCAGACAGCGAGCAGAAATTGGAGCAGGGGGCAGAGAATATCCATAGCTCTCACCCCTCCGTGCCACCCCCTCCTCCTCCTCCTCCTCCTCCCTGTCTCTCCGGGTGCCTGTTGATTTCCTGTTGATCTGGTGTCTGGGAAAGGAGGGGAAGTCGGAAGGCTTGACTGGATGGGGTTGTGGAAGAGACAGAAGGAGTGAATCAGAGGGGAAAGGAAGGAAAGAAAAGCAGCCTTTCTCTCTGGGCTCACTTTACAAGCCGGTCTCTTCACTGCATCTCTCCCAGGTGCAGCGGAGCCTTATTCAGCAACCTCCCTAGCCCTAAGGAAGATAAACCGCTTCCCTTCCACTCACCAGATCGGGAGGAGTTACACAATTGGCAAATCTATTCCCAATTTTTTTAAAAAAAAAACACGCGCACACACACAATCGTGAATCGGGGAGGAGGGACCTCAGCTGACTTACACCTGGCATGCGCAAATCTTAAAATAAAAAAAAAACCAACCCACTCCTTTACCCCTTGCTCTGTCTCCGCCGCCACTCCCCCTCCCCAATTGGCACAGACCCTTAGTGAAGAAACTGGAGTACCTGGGAGGAGGAGGAAGAGGAGGAAGAGGAGAAAGTAGAAGAAGAAAAGGGGGGGAGAGAGAGAAGGGAATCCAACCTCCGGCGGACCAAGGCAGCGAATGAAAGAGAGGGAGGGGGAGGGGGGACCACGGCAGTGGAAGATGGGAATGGAAAGAAATCGAGAGGGGGGAAACTGAGGCTAAGAGGCACCCAAAGAGCCGGGGAGGAGGGAGAGGGAGTCACGCAGGAGGAGGCTGGGAAAGGGGGGGGGAGGAAGGAAGGAGGGAGGGAGGCAGGCCGGCGAGACGGCAACCTTTCCGGAGAGTTCCTAGCCCTGGAAGTCCATGGAAGGGCAGGCGAGGCGGCGGTGGCGGTCCCAAATCGCCGGGGGAGGCATCGGGGAGGCAGGGGCGGGGGGCGAGGAGACACGCCGGACCCCCCTCACCCCCTTCGCTCGCTCGCGCTCTCTCTTGCTCGCTCGCTCGCTCTTTCTCCGCGGGCAGCTGCCGGAGGCGCCGGAGTGGAATCCCCGGCTCGCCGACGGGAGGAAGGGAAGGCGAGGCGGCGCGCCGCGAAGCTTCTCGGCCGGGCAGCGCGAGGCAAGGTGGCAGCAGGGCAGGCGGGTGGGTGGGGGGGCGCTCAGGAGCACCGCCGGGCCCCAGCTTCTCCCGGGCGCCTCTCGGCTCCTCTCGGGGCCCCCATCGATTATCTGGCGTTCGGCATCCTCCCAGCCGCCCAGCGCCGCAGGGAACGAAGCAGCAGCCCGGAAAGTTTGCTGGCGCCGCTCATCGTCCACGGGGCGGCCAACGGGAGCAACTCCGCGCCTCGGCCGCAAGCGGCGGGCAGCCAAAAGAATAACAATAAAAATAATAATAATAATAATTTTTAAAAAAAACCAGCAGCCTCTCCGAGGCAGCTGCAAGGAGCGCCGGATCGCCCCGCGCTGGAGTTTAGTTTTGTTTTGTTTTTTTTGCCCCTTCCACCTTCTTTACGTTGCCCACGGGAAGTATCTCGCTTCTCCGGACGCCGTTCCGAGGCGGCTCCGGCGCACGCCTTTGCGGGGAGGCCAGCCGCGCACCCGCAGTGCCTCGCAAGGTCGCTGGCCGCCGGCTCCGACTCCTGGCCGGCTGCCTTCCTTCGCCTCCTTCTCCTTTCTTCCCTCTCGCGGCTCTCAGCCCCTTCGCTCCGCAAGCTCCGCTCTGCTCTGCTCTGCTCTGCTCTGCCCGCCTGCCGCCCCTTGCGCGCCGCGGCTTCTACTGCTGCTGCTGCTGCTGCTGCTGCAAAACTGCCGGCCGTCCGCGAGCAGGAGCGGTACAGCGGCTCGGGTCCCGAGCTACGGCAGGGCTTCAGCCAATCGGAGCGCGGGGAAGCGCGTTCCAAGCCGAAGGGGCGGGGCCGGCGAGGAGGAAAAGGGCGGGGGGGGCGCGGTGGCGGCGGGTGAAGTGGACAAGCGCGGCACCCGAAGGAATCAAAAGCAGTAGCGTTTGGTGTGTGTTAATTGTGTGTTGTGTGTCTCCGCGTGTTGGTGTTGGCGTCTGTGCAAGAGGAGGGGAAAAAAGAGGGGGGGGGGTTTCGGGAGCAATTATTTTCCCTCTCTTCTCCTCTCCCTTTCTTTCCCCCCCCTTCCTCCCCCTTCGTCTCCTTTTTAGGCTGGCCTGGCGCTGGGGGAGGGGGAGGCCAGGCTTTGAGACGCACCAACACAGCCTCGGACGTTCCCCGCCGTGCCAGCCGAGCCTTGCAAAGAGGAGCAGCCCCAGAGGCGCCCGGGAGGCCAAGCTTGGAAGCCCGTCTCCCCCCCCCCACCACCCCGGTCACGCTCCCTGGCGTTGCTCCCGGGAGCGGAGAAAAGTCCCGCTCTGGCTTTTGTTTGGAAACGTCCCTCCGGCTTTTTTTTTGCCTCGGCTAACGCGCGCGGCGGGGCGGCTTTAATTGGCTTCCCTGGTCCTGACGCTTTTTTTCCCCCCCTAAAGCTTTGGGTGAAATGGATTTTGTTCCACGCACGGGAGGCGGTGGGCAGCTTGGCTGGGGGGAAGCGGGGGGGGGGGAAGAGGAGGAGGAGGAGAAGGAAGAGATCCCTCCAGCACTTTTCCTCTCCTTAATCCCCCCCCCAAGATGCAACTTTGTCTGGAATCTGCTTCTTAAACCAGGCTTTTGTTGAGAAAGATAGGAAGCTTTTTTTTTTTAAAAGGAGGGGGGGGATTCTGGATCTTGCCAAAAAAGAAAAAAAGTGTATTGCACTGCAGTGCTATATATGCCTTTTTCTCAGTCTGGTCCGCTTTCAGACACTGCACCAAGTCCTAGTCTACTAAATAAAACTGCTGTCACGGAACTGGGTTCTGACCGTGTTGTTAGGCCAACTCACACTTGTGGTGGTTAGTGCAATGTTTGAAACCGGTTTCATATTTAATACAGTGGGGCAGCATGCTAGGCTAAGCTGCAAGATGGCATTTAGCCATAATTTAGTTTGCCTGCTTTGGCTTAGCAAACCCAGCTGTTGGGGATCCTAAGCTGTGGTTCGTAGCTCAGGATACGGGGTGAACAGAGCCCCATTGCATTCTGTTCCACAAACCTTGAGTGCGCTTTTAACTCTGCAGCAGGTGAACTTCCATTCAATGCCCTTTGAAACAACCTGCTTATAAATTCACAATTGCTATGAAGCATTGAAAAGATAGCTGAGCAATGACCTGACTGCAGCCAGAGAAAGATCTTGTAATTCTACTAAAATAGAGTAGATTAATTCTGTTGCAATTTAAGGGCCACTTCCTTCGGTCCAGGAAGAAATCTTATTTCAAAGCCATTTTTCCCCCTTTAATCTGCAAAACCAAAACTCAATCACTAGAGGAGAAGACGTTTATCAGCAGCCCTACACATAGAGAATTTCCATACACACTTTTTTGCTTGAGAAAGTGTTCAAATAATCTATACATCTACACCTTTTATATGAACCAAAGGGTTCCAACAGATTGGTTAATTAACTAATTTTACTCTCTTCACTGCACTGAGCAAAGCACTCCTGGCATTAGTTTGCATATTTCTGTTGCCTGAACCTGCATTAATCCCAAACATGGAATGTGCCTTGAATGAGGTCAGTTCCTCTTAATGAATTTAGGGCTATAAAAAGAAAGGGGAAGACACCTCCTCCTCCTCTCCTGGTGTGTGCTTGTTAATTACAGTCACTAGATGAATAGAATGCCAAAGTTGTAAAGAGATGTTCCAGGGGTTCCTTTCAAACACACTGAATCCTTAAATCAATGAAACTAAAAAGTATGCTTATAAATCAATCCGACTGCCTTGAGAATTGATTTCCCTGAATAAGATCCTTGTCCAGGGGTCTATTCTGTTTGATTTTAGTTTAGTTAGGCTCAGTATATTGCTTTCTGTGGTTTGTATAATGCAGTCCTGACCCCTTTCGGGAAAAGTAAGTGAAGGAAAGAATGAAAGCATTTAAAAAGACAAGAGGGAGGGGTAATTACTGCCATCTGCCCCCCACAGCAGGTATTTTTCCACGCAGCAAGAAATAACTTCACAGTTATTGCTGGAATGTACCAAGTTGGTTTCTGCCTGTCTCCATAAGTTATGTTTTATCTGGCCCATCATAAAGAATGACTCATCTAAAATTTAGAGAGCGAGCAGATGATGGAGTTTAAGAGGAGACCAGCCACCATGTGCTTCCTTTAATTGACACAATACTGGGGCCAAGTAAACTAATAATTAGATCTTGAGGCAATATGGATGGAGCCATTACATTGATCGGATGGGCATCCCTAAGACCAGCGAAAGTTAAAAATAGATTCATAGTTTTTTATAGGCCACACCATCCAAAGCATCTCCTCTCAAGAGAGAAGCATCACCAGAGAACAACTCTGTCTTATACAAAAACAATGTGCCAGAGCTTCAAACAAATCCACAGCTCGGGTCCTATCTAATAAATAATCAATGGTAGTGTAGTAGAACACGGGAATATTTTCCATTTTCATAGGATAAGCAACACCAGAGTCTGAAGATGGATAAGATAAAGACCCAACATTCAGGTGGGCTGAGTCTACTTATCTCCATGACCATAGTGCAATACATGATTAAGTGCCCATTGATTTTAGTGCACTTAACTATGTGCCCATTTTAAAAGTTTTTCTTTATTACCCACTTTCCTAACAGCCAATTTCTCAAAGCAACCCATAATGGAAACCACAGTAGAAATGGTCAGTAACTCCTACAAATATTCTAAGATTGGCTTCCTAGACCTAGTGTCCTAGGAGTTAGGCCCCTAAGGGATTCAGCGGGACTTAGCAGCTAAGTAGCATTCTTAGGACCGGATTGGCTCATAAAAATGGAATGGGACAATAATGAAAACAATGAATTTCATGGAGTTTCACAATGCCCCTCCAATGACCTATAAACATAAGCATTGGCTTCATGTTCTCAGATATTCAAAGAATTCAACTGGGTGCATTTGCATAACAATGAATCACATTCTGTTTTGTTGCATTGGATAATCCTAACTTGTATGATTCGTGTTTGGTTTGTTGCGTTGGGCAAATCCAGAACTTTGGATTAAAAATTGAGTGAAAGAAAGAAAGAAAGAAAGAAAGAAAGAAAGAAAGAAAGAAAGAAAGAAAGAAAGAAAGAAAGAAAGAAAGAAAGAAAGAAAGAAAGAAAGAAAGAAAGAAAGAACAATTGGGTTAATCATAGGTTAGGTGTAAAAATAGTGGTTGTCTCATTTTGATGTTTACAACAAGCCTGTAGGATAGATTAAATATATTTAGGAGGATGAAAGAGATGGAGAAATAATTGCAAGAAAGTAGTTTTCTAACAGCTTTTGAAAGAGAGTCATGTCATGAAAGAAATGGTGTTCAAGTCTTTTCATCTGGATTTCTCCTTTCCTTTTCAGAGAGTTAACTGTGTTTGTTTGTCTCTATGAAAGCTCATGAGATACCTGTTGGTTTAGATTTTTCCAGCACCAGGCTAATCAAAAGGACATAGCATCACCTTGCAAGGTCTCACAAGCCAGGAGTAGTGCGAAAGTAGGACTAGGAGCTGACATCTGTGGAGATTCAAACATTACCACATATGGTTCATCTCTCAAGAAGTGATTCAGAAGAAAGGACACCATCTTACATAGAATCAGATTGTTAGTTTACTGAGATAACTTTGTATGGCAACCACTAGTAACATAGGAGCTTAGTGTCAGGAATGTGTGAGAAAGAAACTCATGATTGATCTGCCTTGATTCTCTCTTTGATATAATAGGAGGGAAGGAGAAACACTGTTAGGCTTTCAAGATGTTGTTATTGAGGTATAGCCTATTTTAATAAGGTAGACTTCCACTATTCCTTGTAGTGTCTGTTTCTCAGCTGGTCTGCTTTGAAGAACTGACAGAAATGATGTTATGCTAACCAGTGGCATCTCTTTAGAACACAGGTGTCAAACTCGCGGTGTTACGTGACATGTCGCGATGTATCGTGACTTTTTTTCCCATTGCCGGCAATGGAATGGGCGCGGTTTTTGGCGTGACACATCTGGCCCGCAGTTTGACACCTCTGCTTTAGAACTTTAAACTTGACCAGCATTGATGATGTTAGCTAGTTTGGGTAATGAAATATCTGCAAGAAAACAACCAAGCTCAGAGAGCACCATGGATCCCTCACTTCAGAACCTTGGACAAGGATTTTCTCCAGCTTTCTATGAAAATACCAATAGGGTTACCATATATTTACGGTAATCTCTACAACTTCACAATGGCCAATAGATGGCAGGCATGATATAACATACCCTTTTCTACTGCCATCTAGTGGTCATCCACATTTTTACAGCCCCAATCTCTTAGTACAGTATAGGTAGATCTTGTTTAGCAACTGTCTTGTTTAGCAACCGCTCACAGTAACAGCAGTGATGAAAAAGAAAGTAACTTTACAAATAATCCTCACATTTACAACTGCACAAGTCTATAAAGCAAAAGAAAACTGAACTCAGATTATAAGCACAGTTGTAGTTGTACTTAGCAACTACTTTGTGTAATGACCAAGTTGTCAAACCCAATTACGGTCACTAAATGAGGATTACCTGTACTAGAGCTTTAGTTTAGGGACCATTATAGGCAAAATGAGTGTTCCAACACACACACACACACACACACACACACACACACACACACACACACACACACACGCCATCTATTGAATTATCTGCCAAGGTTCAATTTGAATTCCAGATACATTATAACAGGAAACCCATCATGGATGGCACTAACTCCAAAGTCCTACAATCCACATCCACATCAGACATATTTCTACTGCACAAGCTGAAGCCTGCCAGATCAGTTGTTTCTGTAGTCTGGTTTGGGTCAGTCTCCTGCATTCATATGTCCATTCATACTTTTACACAAATATAAATAAGCCAAGTACATTTTGTGTGTGAGTGTGAGTGTGTGTGTGTTTAAACTAAAAAAATCACAAACAAATATGCTGCATTTATCCATCAATCATAGAAAATAGAATAGAATAGAATAGAATAGAATAGAATAGAATAGAATAGAATAGAATAGAATAGAATAGAATAGAATAGAATAGAATAGAATAGAATAGAATAGAATTACAGGATTAGAATAGAATAGAATAGAATAGAATAGAATAGAATAGAATAGAATAGAATAGAATAGAATAGAATAGAATAGAATAGAATAGAATAGAATAGAATAGAATAGAATTACAGGATTAGAATAGAATAGAATAGAATAGAATAGAATAGAATAGAATAGAATAGAATAGAATAGAATAGAATAGAATAGAATAGAATAGAATAGAATAGAATAGAATAGAATAGAATAGAATAGAATTTGTTATTGGCCAAGTGTGATGAGACACACAAGGAATTTGTCTCTAGTGCACAAGCTCACAGTATGCATACTGTATAAACAGCAAGTAATAGGTCATAGGTCATAATCATAGTTACAATCATTAATCATAAGTTGCAAGCAACTGATAAATCATAAGAAACTAAAAGAAACTCATAATGACTTTGTTATACAACATATTAAATTAAGCCAAACCCCAACCCCATTACCTTGATGGTCTGGCTCATGTAGCACATTAAAGCATCATATTCTTTGTTTTTGATGCAACTATTGTTATTCATCGTCCAACACTGATAAACACACAAAGCTAAAAAAAAATTCTTGGTTGATGTAGCAGAGCCTTTGAGTCTAACCAGTGTGATTTATAAACCATAAGGCATGCCTTAATGTGCGCTATGATCCCAAGCAAATGGTTGATGCACCCTACCGTGATTACCTAACCTGAAACATCATATTGTATGGGAACATGGCTAAGCAAAAGGTTTCTTCATTTAAAGTGCTGGTTTGGACTGATGAAGCTCTACAGGGTTCAGAATTTGGATCCTGTCCATGTTGCATTCACATTCCCTATGGATAGGTTGAGGATCCTTCTGCTGCAGGAGAATTAGAGAGAAGAATAAATACATGTTTTTCAGTAACTGGACCCATCCTTGAACAGCCTTTAGCTCAGGGGTTCTCAACCTTGGCAACTTTAAGACGTGTGGACTTCAACTCCCAGAATTCCTCAGCCAGCTGGCTGAGGAATTCTGGGAATTGAAGTCCACACGTCTTAAAGTTGCCAAGGTTGAGAACCCCTGCTTTAGCTGGAGGTCTGGATAGCATCTTCGCTCCTGAGCTTCAAGAAGGCTAAAAAAACTGAAGCTATTCAGAAGGGAGTTAACTCTGCTCCTTGGATGCCTGTTTATATTGGCTTATAATTTTTATTACTGATGTGATTTTATATCATTTATTGGTTAATTTATTAGGTTGGTTTAGTTTAATGGGTTCTGATTTTAACATACATCACCAAGCGCCTCTGGAAAATACGGCAGCATACACATTACCATGCGGTTAATAAATAAATAGGCAGGATAAATATGTATATCAAAATGCAATATTTGAACTTGAAAATGTAAAAAGGGCAGTCATGTAGCATAGCACACGAATACGTGCCTAGCTGAAGGTGTTAGAGACTTGAATCCAAGGGGATTCATATTCTGGATACTCTTTAGGTATAAAGGGAAGGGGGAAGGGCAAGTATTGTATTTTTCCGTAATAAAAATTTTGTAAAACCTTGCACATAAACATAACACCTCTCTCTCCCTATCTATCTATCTATCTATCTATCTATCTATCTATCTATCTATCTATCTATCTATCGATCTATCTCTATCTCTCCATGTGTGTGTCTGTGTATGTCTGTGTGTGTCTATATGTGTGTATGTACAGGTAGCCCCTCATCTTACGAATGTAATTAGAACTGGAAATCTGGTCACAAGTCTTTATGGTCATATGTTGAGGCACCCATATAGCCCACATAACTTTCTGGGCTTGCTAAGCAAATGCTGCAATCATTAAGAGAGTATGGTGTTTGATAAGCGAACCTATCCATTAATAGGTTCTGAGGTTCTGGCAATGGGTAAAATAAAATCACAAATCGTGGCCACATGACTGTGACACACTGCAATCAGTCACAAGAGCTGGCCTGCCCAACCTATAGTCATATGATCCTGGGGACAGCAGTGCAACCATTATTATTATTATTATTATTATTATTATTATTATTATTATTATTGATGATGATGATAATAAAGTTGGAAGGGACCTTGGAGGTCATCTAGTCCAACCCCCTGCTCATCCAACAAGATAATATAATAATGATGATGATGATGATGATGATGATGATGATGATGATGATGATGATAAAGTTGGAAGGGACCTTGGAGGTCATCTAGTCCAACCCCCTGCTCAGGCAGGAAACCCTATACCATTTCAGACAAATGGCTGTCCAGTCTCTTCTTAAAAACTTCCAGTGTTGGAGCATTCACCGCTTCTGGAGGCAGGTTGTTCCACTGGTTAATTGTTCTCACTGTCAGGAAGTTTCTCCTTAGTTCTAGGTTGCTTCCCTCCTTGATTACTTTCCATCCGTTGCTTCTTGTCCGGCCTTCAGGCGCTTTGGAGAATATGTTGGCCAAGGATACATGGCCCTCATAAATTCGAATGGTTCTAAATGTTTCTGCCAAGCATACTTAACGCAGTATACAATAAACTAACCCTTTTCTGCCTTCTTCTGCCTTCCAGGATCTCTTAGGTTGGAGCTACAGACAGGTTTGTTCCTATCAGCTAAAAGTTCATAAGTAGAGGACTGTCCCATACAGCCAATCAAAGTGGCAAGATCCCTGGCATTAGAAAATACTGATTTTTTTTTTTTAAAGTCAAATCTGATCCCTCTCCAGATTGTAGTTTTCCTGTAAGGATGTGACAATTCAGTTAAAAACATTTGGAAAGGAGATGGAGAATATTTTCATGGCTGGACCATAGTCCCCTTGTTGCTGTTTGGCAACCATTAAAAAAAATGTTCACTTGGGACATTTCAGCTAAATAATAACCTGCTAGCTTCTTCACCGCTGATTTCAGAGCCTGTGTATGGAAGCTTTTAGGAGCAATCTCTCTTTCTTTTAAAGGCCTCTGCCTCCCTCACTTTCAGAGAGTCTTTTAAAAAATAAATAAAGAACAGATGATCTTGCTGCTTGTGGCAATCCTTGTCAGGAACCCACTGATCAATAAAAGTAAAGTGGCGCCTTCAAGATTTGATTGAGCTAGAGAAAAAGTCTGAACGGGCTCTCTCCGCCATTAGCAATCCCCACCGGTTATCAGAAATGGAAGGAACACTCAGGTAAAAGAATAGTCGTGTGTGGGAGAGACAGAGGTACACGTCTTATGCTACAAACCAGGATAAACTCCAGAGCAGATATCCTAACATTGAGAAGTTCTGAAGATGAAAAAGGAGAAAAAAAAACGCAAGGAAAGGAGTCAAAGAGGCAGACAAGACCACGATCTTGCCCGTACCCAGACTGCGGTATTCCTGCCTCCCAGAAGTTTGAAAGGTTTTTCCAAGCCATTTTTTTTTCCTGGCCCTGGAAAAAGCAGACATAAACCACAGTTTACCCTGTGCATAAAAGAGAGAATTAAATTCAGCTTTTCACACCCTCGGATGAATATGTCATGTCTGCCGAGGTCCCATTTTCAACTCTGTTTCTTCTGAGCAGCTCTGCTCCTTTGGAAAACAAAACATCCCCCCCCACACACACACAACACACACACACACACACACACACACAAAAGAAATAAGATTGCCAACTTTTACAAAAGCCTGCTCCTCTGCTTTTAGAGCCCGCCCTGACGTGCAAAACAGCTGTAACCCCTTTCCCCCAAAAGCTGAGAAAGTATCTTTGCCACTTTCCCTTCACCCTGTTTATCAAGTTTCCTCTGCAGCTACAGACAAAAAAAAAAACAGGAACGGAAGCAACTCTTTGCCATCTTAAGCATCCCACTGAAGTGTCATTTACTTTAAAAGCCACAGCAGACACTCCCAAGCATCTCTTTGATTGACACACTTAATTCAATTTGGGGAACATGGTTGACAAACAAAGAAAGGGGTTCTCTTTTAAAAAAATGACCCCAAGATATTCTATCTCTTGCCTTCACCTTCTCCCTCCAAGAGGCAGCCCCAGCAGAGACCCAGCCCTGAATATCCTTGTGGATAAACCTTTGCTGGGCTCTCCTCAACTTCAGGATCCAATTGTAGAGCCAGCAAATCTGCACGTCGTTATTTTTGAGTAATTACAGCCCTTCCTCTCTCATCAGTTCCTATTATATTTTAATACCTGTATCGGCCCAACAGTCACCGAAAGCAGATCCCTGCAGCTGGAATTTATTGTGAAAAAGGAATAAACCTTTTATGCGTTTGGGGGGGGGCTAATCACTGCAGAAGCGTCTTCTTTTTCTTCCTATAGTGTCTCTATTTGCGAAAGCACGAAGCATCAGAAGAGAGAAAAATCTGGACACAGGCTTTTTTTAAAGACGCAAGGGGGACATCTAGCAGCAGCTGGTGGCACTGCCAGCTTCACCCCTGTTTTGGAGCTTTATGCGCATCGCACCCGCTTAGCTCACAAAGGTTCCCCACCCAGAGGGGATCTTGGGAATCCTAGAAGGAAATTCGCCACTAGTTGCCAGTTCAACCTGGAGAACTACTACTTGCCAGAAGCAGCTAGTTGATCATTTTATGGGTGAGCCACAGCTATCTTCAGCATCCCTTAAATGTTACACAGCACCAGATCAGATTATAAGTTTTTCCTGATTCGGTCTGGAGACAGAGAGAGAGAGAGGGAGGAAGGAAGGAAGGAAGAGAGGGAAGAAGAGAGGGATGGAGAGAGAGAGAGAGAGAGAGAGAGAGAGAGAGAGAGAGAGAGAGAGAGAGAGAGAGAGAGAGAGAGAGAGATGGGGAGGGAGGGAGGGAGGAAGGAAGGAAGGAAGGAAGGAAGAGAGGGATGAGGAAGAGAAAGAAAGAAAGGGAAGGAGGGAGGGAGGAAGAGAGGGAGGAATAGGGAGGGAGGGAGGGAGGAAGAGAGGGAAGAAGAGAGAGAAAGAGGGAGAAAGAAAGGAAGGAAGAGAAAGAAAGAAAGAAAGAAAGAAAGAAAGAGGGAAGGAGGGAGGGAGGAAGGAAGAGAGAAAGAAAGGGAGGGAGGGAGGAAGGAAGAGAGAAAGAAAGGGAGGGAGGGAGGAAGAGAAGGACGAAGAGAGAGAGAGAGAGAGGGGGAGAGAGAGAGAGAGAGAGAGAGAGAGAGAGAGAGAGAGAGAGAGAGAGAGAGAGAGAGAGAGAGGAATGTGTTACAAACAGTCCTCGACTTACAAGTTTATTTAATGAACATTTGAAGTCACAAAAGCACTGAAAATAGTTTTTCTCACGACCATTGCGGCATCCCCAGGGTCAAGTGATAAAAAATCAAACTTGACAACTGACTCACATTTAGAATGCTTGCTGTGTCCCAGGGTCACACGATCAAAATTCAAACCCTTGACCATTGACTCATATTTACGACGGTCGCAGTGTCCCCGGGGTCACGTGATCCCCTTTTGCGACCTTCTGACAAGCGAAATCAACGGGGAAGCCCGATTCGCGTAACAACCATGATTCACTTCACAACTGTGGCAAAAAAAGGTCATCAAACGGGGAAAAATCCATTTAACCACCGTTTTCTCGCTTAACAACAGAAACTTTGGGCTCAGCTGGGGTCGCCAGTCAACGGCCACCTGTGCTTCTTCTGCACGCGCATGAGGCTTAATTGGATTTCAGTCTGGAAACTGAAGAATTGTGGCACGTTTTATGCTTTTTTTAATTTTCATTTTAAAGTATCTGTTTTATTTCTAGAGCAGCGGTTCTCAACCTGTGGGTCATGACCCCATTTGGGGTCGAACGACCATTTTACGGGGGTCACCAAGCACCGCAGTCCGCCATTTTTTTTGGTCGACCATTTTTTTGGGGGGGTCGGCCATTTTTTTTCTATCGCGATGCGGGCCGTCGCGCCGTGCATGTGCGGTGCAGGCCCGCCATATTTTTTTTTTGGTCGGCCATTTATTTTTTTTATGGTTGGCCATTTTTTTCCCTATCGCGATGCGGGCCGTCGCGCCACGCATGCGCGGTGCGGGCCCGACCTTTTTTTTGCGTGATGCGGGCCGGGGTCGAGCCCCAGAAAAGGTTGAGAACCACTGTTCTAGAGCTTGCCGGACCAGTCTTCATTTTTGTGACTGAATACCATTAAATCTGCCATTTGATGGACCACAAAAACAAAGATGCCTTGTTGAAATGCTATAAAGCTTTTGTTTTGGGCGGGATCCCCCAGGTTTTCCTTAATTTAAAGAGCCATCTCCTCCCCTTCCTGGGAATTTTAAACCTAAAGGTGCACAGACAAGATCAGGGAATACTCCCCAGAATACTTGCGCCTGGACTTTAAGCATTGTGGGATATACAATAGAAAGGAAGGATCTTTGGCCCAAGAGAACTTAACCAATATATTTCTGGTCTCATCTCTGCAGCAATGCAAAAAGATGGTCTCCTCCAATGCATCCCACAGTGCTTTATTTAGACCACTTAAAGTACTTTACTTCGCATACATACAATCTCAGCAATCTTTACAAAAGTGCTGAGGCTAATATATCTTCATATTGCAATTGAGACATTGTGACTTCCCAAAGGCACTTGGTGCCAAACTGAAAAAGACAGACTTTAGCTGTGTGGAGCAGTCAGAGGGAAGCCGAGCGAACCCGAGTTGGTGGGAATGTGGGTGCAAAGGTAAGCAGGGAGCGATGTGACACTTTTATGCCCTCGCTCCCCCTCGAGGTTTGGACAAAAATGGCTCCTCAGATGTGTGCATTTCAAAGGTAATCTCTACTACAGATGTAGAAGAACATCTGGGGGTTGGACTGGAAGACCTCCATGGTCACTTCCAAGCCTATGATGGGAATTCTCTGGACTAGCACTGATAGTGTTACCTAGTTTGGGTAATGAAACGTCTGCAAGAAAACCACCAAGCTCAGAGAGCACCAAGAACTCTACAGTCTTCCTCCTCCTCCTCCTCCTCCTCCTCCTCCTCCTCCTCCTCCTCTCCACAAACTCCACTCCCTTCTAGCACTGATGATGTTACCTAGTTTGGGTCATGAAACATCTGCAAGAAAACCACCAAGCTCAGAGAGCACCAAGGACCCCACAGTTTTTGTTGTTGTCGTCGTCCTCCTCCTCCTCCTCCTCCTCCTCCTCCTCTCCACAAACCCCACTCCCTTCTAGCACTGATAATGTTACCTAGTTTGGGTCATGAAACATCTGCAAGAAAACCACCAAGCTCAGAGAGCACCAAGGACCCCACAGTTGTCGTCGTCCTCCTCCTCCTCCTCCTCTCCACAAACCCCACTCCCTTCTAGCACTGATAATGTTACCTAGTTTGGGTCATGAAACATCTGCAAGAAAACCACCAAGCTCAGAGAGCACCAAGGATCCCACAGTCCTCCTCCTCCTCCTCCTCTCCACAAACTCCACTCCCTTCTAGCACTGATAATGTTACCTAGTTTGGGTCATAAAACATCTGCAAGAAAACAACCAAGTTCAGAGAGTACCAAGGACCCCATAGTCTTCCTCTTCCTCCTCCTCTTCCTCTTCCTCCTCCCCCTCCCCCTCCTCCTCCTATCCACTAACCCCACTCCCTTCTAGCACTGATGATGTTACCTAGTTTGGATCATGAAACATCTGCAAGAAAACCACCAAGCTCAGAGAGCACCAAGGACCCCACAGTCCTCCTCCTCCTCCTCCTCCTCCTCCTCCTCCTCCTCCTCCTCCTCTCCACAAACCCCACTCCCTTCTAGCACTGATGATGTTACCTAGTTTGGGTCATGAAACATCTGCAAGAAAACCACCAAGCTCAGAGAGCACCAAGGACCCCACAGTTGTCGTCGTCGTCCTCCTCCTTCTCCTCCTCCTCTCCACAAACCCCACTCCCTTCTGCACTGATGATGTTACCTAGTTTGGGTCATGAAACATCTGCAAGAAAACCACCAAGCTCAGAGAGTACCAAGGACCCCTCATTTCAACTCTGAGCTAAAAATATTCTGCTTTATTGATAAGAATTCTGATCCAAATTGTTCTAGAAGTAGAGTTGGGGATTTCACCCTATCATATTCATTTGTGGTGTACATGCAGACTGGGTGATGTTTGTTCTTTTCTCCAAAACACTATCCAGAGAGGCTGCAAACGTAATCTCGGTTTAAAAAGAAATGTACAAAGTGATTGAAGGTTATTACTTGACAGCAATGCTGCAGGATACATGCTCGTTCTAAGAAAAGCTGGATAAGGGAATACTGGAGGTCCTTCAGCAAAGAACCCATAGGCGTGCCAGACTTTTTAAAGTTAAACAGAACTGGAAGAGATCCCCTCAACCACATCATACATTTTTTACAAGGAGGTTTATCGTTCCTCATTTGCTATGTATTTGTTTGGATTTTTTTAAACAGAAGTCTAATGAAAATAAGCCTGCCAAAGAATGGTGCTGTGCACAGAGGGATTTTTGATTTACACAATGCAACAAACATAGGTAAAGAATAATGTGCTCTCCGTGGTATTCTGCAGTTCATTAGCTTAGACCTGAATGAAACTAAGAATTTGCTACTTCGGACTGTTAAACATTTTCAACCCTGATATTCAAAGTATATCACTCATCCTACAAGGTTCTTCTCTGTGGGATAAAGTAACATTTCTGAGGGTTTAAGAAGAGGAATTAATCAAATATCCATGCACAGATTGCAACATATAGGATTTTTTTTTGGGGGGGGGTGTCTTTCTTTTATGGTAATGATTATTTAAAACAAGGCCAACGGAAGCCTCGAAACCATATCACATAAGAAGGCAGAGATCAGAATGACTGATGGTGATTTTGTCAATGCCAATAATGTTCAAGTGGTGCTCCAGTTGTTTTGGGATTGACACCTAAAATGCCTATCACTATCGGTACTCTCTTTGCTCTTTTTTTGTCCCAGTCATTCTACTTCTATTAGCTGGACTTTGTATTTTGTGAATTTCTCTACTTCTTTTCTCTTCTGTTCTGTTGTCTCCAAGTATTGCAGTGTCTACTATCCAGACTTTTTTGTCTTTCTTATGGACAGTTGTTAAGTCTGGGGTATAGTGTGGCAGATGCTTGCTTTTTTGAGTTCTTATTGTTATCATTAATAGTATACTCATTGCTCCAAAATTCTGCAGCTTTTCAAGAACCTCATATTTTCAGTAAATCCCTAGGGATGGGATGGGATGGGATGGGATGGGATGGGATGGGATGGGATGGGATGGGATGGGATGGGATGAGATGAGATGAGATGAGATGAGATGAGATGAGATGGGATGGGATGGGATGGGATGGGATGGGATGGGATGGGATGGGATGGGATGGGATGGGATGGGATGAAAGGAAATAGAATAGAATGCAATAGAACAGAACAGAACAGAACAGAACAGAACAGAACAGAACAGAACAGAATAGAATAGAATAGAATCTTTATTGAGAATAGAGTCAGATTTTTAAGGAATAGAATAGAATAGAATAGAATAGAATAGAATAGAATAGAATAGAATAGAATAGAATAGAATAGAATAGAATAGAATAGAATAGAATAGGCTTTATTTGAACAAGTGTGATTAGACACACAAGGAATTTGTCTCCAATGCAGAAGCTCTTAGTGTACATGCAAAGCAACAGGGTAATAATAATTATAATAATGATACCAATAAGAAGAGGTAGTAGAGAGGACGAGAAGGATAATAACACTACAGCCCTACTACATGGGTAAATATCCTTAGACATAAGAGCACTGTGAGAATTGGGTGCTCAGCAGAGTGAGGGCACGAGGGAAAAAACTGTCCCTGTGTCTAGTTGTTTTGGCATGTAAGGCCCTATAGTAGCATCCTAAGGAGAGGAGTTGAAACAGATCATGTCCAGGATGTGAGGGGTCTGTGGTTATTTTCTCAGCTCTCCTTGTGACAGGCACAATACGGAAGACCTGTTAGTGTTATAATAGTGTTATAAAGCATCTTTTTCAGACAGACAAGACCGGGCAGCCACGGAGGCTACAGATTAATGGGGGCAGGAGTGGGAAGAAAGAGTAATTTCCATTATCTGGCAACAATAAAGCTATGTGCATTCTAAGAGTCCTCTGGGCTTGGTTTTTCATTTGCAGACACTTGATGACACATTTGGGTAACATCTTCAACCCAAAGCAAGCTCAATGGATTTCTACAGCTCAACATTCATCATACCTATATTCTGCACAATTGCACCAAGAAACCAAACTCAACAAAGCAATGGCTTTGTGAATAGCGGGAAATACACGTGTCCCAGGATAATGTTGCAGGATCCAATCTGAGTCAGCAACCCTAACCTCTGGTGACTAACTCAGATTGGATCCTGCAAGAAGTGGCATTATCCATAGATATTCAAAGACATACTGGCAATGAATTGGATAAATGAAGTCTCCTCCGCAGGGACAGAAAACTGCCTCTGAAACCAGAGGGCAAATAGTAGCACCGTATTAATCTGAAATTTAGTTGGAAGCAGTTCCTGTTATACCAGATTTCCAGGAAGAAAACAGCTGGCAAATCACAGGAGGGGAAGGGCAGCCATGAAAGAAACAACCTTCTATTAGTGATATAACCGGAATCAGTCAGCTAATCACTACTATGTTGCAGGAAGCCTTCCTTGAAAAATTAATTCCAATCACTTGATGAGCACCCGGTGGGTTGAAGACCATCTGAAGGGTCATAAACAAAGGTAATTAGAAACAGGGGGAAGCGTTTATGGGGTGTTGTGGGGAGCTGGGTTTGGCCTGCTCTTATTTAATACGTCCATTAATGACCCTGTGAGAGAGTGTAAACAACATGTTAATGAATTTGGCAGATGACGGTAAATTGGGAAGCGTTTTGGAACACTGGAGAGTGAGAAGAATTAATACAAACAGGTCAGGAGAGATTGGAATCTAGGACAGCGACACAGATGCATTTCCAATAATGGTTCTAATACCTGGAGATGAAGCATAGGAGTTACAGGGTCCATTGGTGATGCTAACTATAACAAAAGTGGGAAGCCATCAAAGAAATCCTGCAGAAAACTGTTGAGAAGGGAGAAAACAAGAGATATATCCATTCATCTTGGGTTGTATGGTCATGAAAATGTAAATTCTCAGAAACAAGTCCATCCAGTATTCTGGATGATGTACACAACCCATGAACTATGCAAGAAAAGAGCCTTAGTTAAAACTAACACTAAAGATGCTCAAAGCTGGGTTGGACTAAATCAAACAGTCCTTGACCCATCTTATCTGCTATTTACTGACAACCCATGAACTATGCAAGAAAAGAGCCTTAGTTAAAACTAACACTAAAGATGCTCAAAGCTGGGTTGGGCTAAATCAAACAGTCCTTGACCCACCTTATCTGATATTTACTGCAGATGATAGCAGCCAGGATAAGAGAGTCTTTTTCAAAGCAGATTTCCACGGCTAAATCAAGCATCAAGTTTGGCCTTTACTGACTAACCCAGGGAAAATAACTATTTTTTTTTATGTCAAAGCCTGTATTCCATTTAAGAATAATCACTTAGTGAGTTAAAGATGATGATCAGCAATAAGTTCAATGTTTCTCAATATTGACAGCTTTAAATCTCTGGACTTCAACTTCCAGAATTCCCCAGCTAGCAAGCATATAACATGGGAGCTGAAGTCTACACATCTTAAGTTTAGTTAAGATTAACAGATAACTCCCATGTTAATACTGGCTGAGAATTCTGGGAATTGAACTTGCCAAGGTTGAGAAACATTAGGCTAGGTCAATCATGAATACAACCAAAGTCCTAAATGGATAAGAGGTCCTCTTCTTTCTCCCGCTGCCATGCTTTTTTTTTTCTTCTTCCCCTTCTCGTTTCATTTTGAAAGCCCCATAGTTTCATGTAATGATGGGCCTTGTGTTAATTACACTATCCACAACTGACCTGAATTTGTTTCTGGCAATAAAATGGCCTTCACTAAAGGGAAATGCTGCAGTATAAATGCCAAGTTTCCCAGTTCTGACGCAAAAGGACACCACTGCTATTATGAAATTGCAGGGATCAGAGTGATGTCTTTAGGAGATAACTGTTTAATCCCAGTTTTCTAGCACATTTGAGCTCCTAGATCCAGTTAGGGAGGCAAGCTGGAGTGACTTGTCAGCCAGTTCATTATCTGATGTTCTCCACCCCTAATCAGGATGGGTTTAGCTGGAGCCATTAATACCACATCCACTTTGCTACTCAAAATAGATTTAGCAGCTTTGGAACTAAGCTCGCCCCCATTATACAGCCGGCCTTATTGCATGCGTGCATGCATTGCTAGCAAAATGGATTAATAATCCCATTACTGGTCCAGATAAACTTGGGGTGAGAGAGGGAAAAAGAGGAAAAACAAACAAAGAAAACCAACACGTTTACAAACTAGCTGAAGTTGGGAGTAAAAAGAAAGACACCCAAGATGAGTAAAGATTGATGGCAACTTAGAACATGGTTTCCTTAATCGGAACCTTGACATTTGGGTTTTGATCTCTAAGTGGCCCCTTCTTCTCCCTGGGAACATAATTAGTTTTACAAAAGCCGGAAAACTTGTTTATAACAAGGACACAACTTGTAGATACTATCGTAGAGTTCATTTTCCACCAGAGGAAAAAAGTGACAGACTAAAGAAAAACTTGTTTTTCTTTCTTCTTTTTTTTCCTTTTTACACCCAGCAGGAGCATCTGGTTTCCTAGCAACCGCCCAAGGATGTTGGCTCAGCAACCCAGAAGTTGGAATCCAGTGCCAATTCTAGTCACAAGGCTAGAATTTGCACTGTCAATCCAGGGAAGTTTAGATGAACTTCATTGAACTTCTTCACAAATCATCCGCCAGCTTTTCTTTGAACTGCGTTTACTGAAAACAAATCACCGTTGAGTACATTTACTCAATACTCTCACGCGTGGTTTGTTTTTTTCAAACTTGCCAACTTTACAATAGGTGGATTCTCACAATTCTCCAGCCAGCATGCAACACGAGAGTTAGGGGCAGTGTTTTTCAACCAGTGGCAACTTTGAGACAGGTGGACTTCAACTCCTGTATTACATGCTGGCTGGGGGATAGTGGGAGTTGAGGTCCACCTTTCTTAAAGTGACCAAGTTTGAAAATCACTGCCCCTAACTTATAATCGGCAGCTGGCAAATTACAGTGGTGGGTTTTCATATATAATACACTCAACTGTCTACGGAGGTTCTCAGTCCTCCAGGTCACGATTGTCCCAAAGGTGCTGTTTTTCAGGAGGCAACTGGACTTTCTTGTTTTACTTTGAAGACATTTCACTTCTCATCCAAGACGCTTCTTCAGCTCTGACTGAACCATTTGCGCTTCAGTTGGAGATGCAGACAACACAGACTCATCTCCAACAGCCTCCGCCCGTCTTCAACCGTGAAGGGACACAGGGCAGAAAGCATCCTGCAGCCAAGAAGGCTCCACACCCATTTGCACTACTCAGGGGACCCTGAGGACAAGGGAAGCCTCCAAATGGCCCCAATGACTCTCTAAAAGAATACAAATGACCAGCTGTCTACAAGGAGTATAAATCCTCCCATTGCCCACCATCCAGGCAGAGCTGAAGAAGCTTCTTGGATGAGAAACGAAACGTCTTCAAAGAGGAAAAAAAAAAAGTCCAGTTGCTTCCTTAAAAAGCACCTTTGGAACAGTACACTCAATTCTTAGAATTTGCAAAATGTGTGAGCCACATTGATGTGTACACATCTACATATGAGAACATAGAAACATGGAATCATAACCTTGGAAAGGGTCACTGAGAGTACCTAGTTCAATTGTCTGCCGAGTACAGAACCCCCGCGCACAGCATCTCAAACCAATCGTGGTTCACTCTGTGATGGGGAGACCATCACTTCTTTGGGCAATTTGCTTTATTGTCAAACTTCTCTTTTCTGCCTGCAAGTTCTTTGTAAATTAAATTAGAATCTGCCTTCCTGTAGCTAAAGTTATTATTCCACGTCCTTCACGATAGAAGCAGGTCCAAACTTCTTCACAACGGGACTTCCCTCCCAAAATTTGAAAAGAACCGTCCTATTTCCTTCCCACTTCTTCTCTCAAAATTCAATGTCTCAACTTTGATTTCTAGCCCTCTGATCATCCCCACTGCCTTCTTTAAGCCTGTTTCACCTTGCCCAGATTTTTGCTAAAATATAGAACCGAACAGGACATTGAGATAGGCTTAATCAAGAACGGAGCTAATATTTCATACAGTTTGGAAATTATGCTTCTGTTAAGGCTATTTAATCCATTTTAATATTAATATAGATTTAATATTAATATCTAATACATTTATACGCCACCCATCTGGCTGGCTGGTTTCTAACATCGTAAAGCAGCAATGTAAGACAATTAAAATGTTAAAAAACATTAAAGACAATAAATATTAAAAGTGAATAATGTTAAAACGTTGTTTTTGCAGTCCCACCACACTGCTGACTCATTTTCAACTGGTGTTCAACAAACTTCCCAAACTTTCCAAATATTATTGCCAGGCCAGATAATCCACAGTCTGTATTTGTGAAATTGACTTCTTTCCTAAATGAAGACGATTGCATGTTTCCTTCTTCCCAGAAATTCTGCCCCAGCACAGCAGAGAAGATGAGACAAAATCAAACACATCTTTTTACACTGCAAGCTTCGTACCAATTCTCAGCTGAGACTAATTCAATTTTTATTAACTAATTTCCCAGATCATACAGACATATAGTACTGTATATTGATTATTTACTTACTGAAAGAGACTAGCAGTAACTTACTTAGCAGCAAATTTTTGCTTTTTTGCACAAGAACCCAGTAGGCTATTGTATCTCCATGGGAGTGAATAGCTGTCTTGGATATAGAAGCTGACATTTACCAAGTATATTAACACTATTATATTTTTAAGCTTTGTAATTCTATTTCTGGCCTGGACTAAGAGCATAATAAAGATGTTATTGTTGCTGTTTTTGTTTCTGTGGAATTTCTTGCTGTTATTTTCTACTCATTTCTCTCATCTGTCAAGTTGGTTTCAAATTTTATTATTGTCTTTGTAGTTATTAGCTATCCCTCCAAATAAATTTAATAAATATCCCCTCTCACCCAGATCATTAGTAAATTGAAAGGTACATGATTGGACTGCTCATATACATTTCTTTGCCATCCAATCACACTGATTATCACATTTATATCACCCTTATCTACGTATCGGTGCCTGCTAGTATCTAAATATCTTACTTTGTCACATATGTTACTGGAATTAGGCTATTTTAAATCTAGAGCACCCCAAAAGCTCCTGCAAAACTTAGACCTAACTTTAAAAAAATGAGGTAATGCTAGTCTGACAAGACTTTTTCTTCACAAAGCCCTCAGCCCATCGATCTGCAAAGCATCTTGAAAACCAACTTATGCGGGTGAAGATTCGTTTTCCAAGATTGTGGGTTTTGTGACCAAATGTTTTGTTACCAGGCTAACTAAGATCTTCAGCAGAATTTAGGGAATGTCACTGTTGGTGTTCTGACATTCCCTAAATTCTGCTGAAGATGTTGCCTAGCCTGGTAATGAAATGTTTAGAAACCAACCCACAAGCTTGGAGAACAAACCTCCACTCTCATCCTATACCCAAACTATAGATATTTACCGCTACCGCAAACAAACTTATGTCCACCTTGGAACTGTTCCAGGTATCCGTGTCAGATTAGCAAGTCTATAATTCTTTATGTCCTCCTTTGAAGAAAAGGACATGGATGGTTGTCTGGAACTTTGTCAGTTCTCTATAATTTCTCATAATACATCAAGATTCTGCCAGATTATTAGCAAGTTACTTCAGTGTCCTAGGATGCAATCTATCTGATCTGGAAATTCATTCAAAACGAATAATTATTCATTCCCCATACTTCTGTCTGCTCAAATTACATTTCTATTCCTTCATCCTCTCTTCAAAGAATGTTGCTAGTTGAAACTCATGTTGGGGAAGACCAAACCAGAGTAATTAATCCACCTTTCATACAGACAACTTGTTCTCTGAATTGCAAACTGATCAACAATACATTGTATTTTTGAGACGGATAGCTACATGATCAAGAAATTGTTTTGAATAATTTTAAATCTTCAGGGCCAAACAAATTGCATCTGGCAATGGGACTGACCATATGTTAGGAAGTCTCTAATAAACTCCAGTGATTCATTATAATATCAGCTAAAAGAAGCCCCAGTCCTTTAATTAACTCCAGCATTACAGTTGAGCTGTTTTGAGTTATTTATTTACTTATTTAGGCATACAAATACGTCTTTGTTTTCCAAACTGTGTTTTATGCTTATTTGCATCAACTATCAAAAACAAACGTCTCTCATTTGGAAATGTTCAAATTTAAGAGAGGAGCCAACCAGCGGTCAACAGATGGAACTTCTATTAAAGCATTTATTGCTTTAAAAACTGCAGTGGAGTGTGTGCAAAAAAAACCACCACCAAAATTTCTACAGGATGGGTAGACGAGACTTCCGCTGTCTAATGTCCTCCAGTTGGGTATGGGTTATGAGTCCCATCATCCCCAACCAGCACAGCTGTATCCTTCTACCCTCGGAGGATTAAAGATATCCAGTTAGCAAATAATTCTCAACAAAGATCCAATTTCTTTGGATCACTTAAGAGGCTTAAAAACTTAGAATAAAATGTATCATCTTGGTAGAAAAGAACCCCCCCCCTCAAAAAACGGTTTTGTTCCTAAAAAGAAACATTCTATGCATACAGGGTGAGCCTCATACACAGAGAAGTGGCAGCTTAAATAAAACAAGGGCAGAAAATTCTTAGTTGTTGAATTTGTCACTACTGTATTTTTATGGCTGGAAATGGGAACCAAGAAACTAGATTTTCTGCTCCAGTTCCTAAAATTACTGAGCTGATTTAGGATACCAGACACCCTGCTCACTGCAAAATTCGTTTTCAACTACTGTCACTATTGCTTGATCATGATTCAGTAAATAAACCACAAAATGCCCGGATCCCACAAAAGCTAAGGCACAAACAAGAAGACCATATTCCATTTTTCAATGCTGGCTACAGAATCCTCAAACTGCCTTACCCGGTTACACATTCTAACCTATGTCAATGTGAAATATTTATTTCTTCATCAGATTTATGACCTGTTTTTATTTCCACAGCTCAAGGCCAGTCTATAGCAAACCTTCCTTCCATTTTCCTAGGTTGGTCTAGGAAATTTGGATGGCCCGAAGTCACTCTGTGAACTTCCACAACTGAAGTGGCTGTAAATCTGAGTTCCTCAGGTCCTAACACAATGTTTCTCAAACACAGCAAGTTTAAGGTATGTGAACTTCAGTGCTGGCTAGGGAATTCTGGGAGCTGAAGTCCACACATCTTAAAGTTGCCAGAATTGGGGGGAGGGAGGGAAAACACCACCACCACAGCCCAACATCTTAACCACAGCACCAGACTATGTTGCAAGACGAAAAGATGATAACAAGGAGCACATCAGAGGTGTCATAGATTTTGCTAGATTCCTAAGGTTTGGAATGTGGCTCAAGATCCCAAAACAAACAAACTCACTTGGAATTCCAGCAACAAAGTTTTATTTTAAAAGAAGCATTTGCAAAGGCTTGGTGAGTTGAAGTCGAGCCACACTTTAAAGAGATATTAACACACTTTTATATCCTACCCCCAATGCAGATTTACTCCTCCCCTATCGCTCTCAACATCTCTTGTCTAAAACATCTGAGAAACTAACCCCGAAGCACCTTATCCATTTCCCACATCTCCAGGAAGCCCCTTTATTTCCACACTTATACTGTCTTTATCTACCACAATCTAGTTTTCTGTTAGCACAGCTCGGCTCCTACAGTTATTTCTATATTTCCTCTGCTTGCAGTTTCAGTTAGCCAGCAGCTTCTGCTTATCTTTATTTGTGTAGAGGTAACTTGTCTGAGTTTATGATTTCTAGGTGGCTTCTCCTACAGAACTTTAGACTCATTAGAAATTTCTGATTTAATAGTCTACTCCTTTCACTAATACTCAGCAATAAAATCAGTTGCCTTTTGAGAAAAGAAAGCAGAAGATAACAGAAAAGCACCCATTTCCAGCTGCAATTGCCAGCTAAGCGAGGACTTCATTGGCTCGCAGGGAAGGTGTCAGGATTAGTTGCCTTATAAAGAACAAAAGTAAAACCATCTAGGAAGGGTATGATCTATCCACCCCAAAAGGCTCATTTCCAACACAAACAAATACAGCAAGAGTTGTGGTGGCACAATGGCGAGAATGCTGGTATTGCAGGCTAATTCTGCTGACTGCCAGCAGTTCGATTCTCACCTGTTTAAGGTTGACTCAGCTTTCAGTTCTTCCAAGGTCAGTAAAGTGAGGACCCAGATTGTTGGGGGAAATATGCTGACTCTATAAACCACTTAGAAAGGGCTATAAAGCACTATGAAGCGGTATATAAGTCTAAGCGCTAGTGCTATTTGTCTGTTTCTTTGTTGTTATTTTCCTTCCTGTCCTTTTACCTTCTGATTCATGCCTTTTTTAAAAAAAAAAATATGCCTAAAAGCTTATTTTTGTGATTTTGTAAGCTGTTCTGGGAAACTTCTGCAACTGAGGACAAGATCTAAACACTCCAATCAGTCAATCAATCAAATAAAATCAATTTTCCAAGCCCACACAAGTCGCCCGGTGTGCACACAAAGGCCGCCGCCAGCCACTTACCTCATTGCTGAGGTTTTGTTGTTTTTTTCAAAGGAAGAAGAGATCAGTCAGTCAAGTTTTATCTGACTTGGGCTAAATCCTGCCCTGCTGTGGGGAGGGTGGGGTGAGTTCCTTTGGTTTTACACCAATTTCTCCTCTACTGCATGACAGATAACTCTGACATTCCTCCCTGAAAGTCAGAAAAGATCACAGTAAAGCAAAAAAGATGCAGCACACAAGCCATTTCATCTGGGAGACACTGCAGGGGTTATAAGACTCGGCTAGCAACCAATCTGTGCTGCTTTTAGCAAAAAAAAAAAAAAAAGAATGAAAAGTAAAATGGTACACTCCTGTAATAATGCTTCTTGAAATCAGGAAAGTAAAGGGACATATTGCAAAACTAGGTGCAGAAAACAGGGCTTAACTGGAAATGCCATTACATTTCAAGATGTTGTGGGTCAAAACGTGGCAACCAGCATTTGCAAAATGGCATATTTCTCTAAATACTTGTAGCAACTTAGTTTTATTATAGGTAGAGCTGTTCGGGAGGGAACAAGATTACACAGAGTGTGCAACCACTGGTTGTTTTGAGCTTCAGATTATCCCCACCCACTGTTAAGTTCCAACACTGTTTTCTCAGCCTGGAGCAGTAAGGGTACAAAACAGCTGCAGGTAACCATGTTTTGGAGAGAATCAGAAGAAGGGATGGGATATAAGCACTCCTTTCATTACACCAGTTCCCTTCTAAAGTCTGTTTTTCCAAAAACAGAGGCCAATTTTACATAGCATATCAATTGACAATGAAGTTGGATAGTTTAAGGCCCAGCCTGTTTCTCAGCCATTCTCTTAGGCTGCCACGTCCATCTATAAATTTATTTAGTTAATGTGGCATTTAGTTAATACCCTGCACCTTACAGGAACACAGCAGTTGTATTTTGTCAACTCAGTTTTATGGCTTGGTGCATCCACCAAGAATATTGAAAGATTTCAAACGCACATTGGAATATAAGCCAAGCTTAGTCCGAATTCTAACCACTTAAAATTAAAAGCCATTCTATTTCCTTTATTATTCTCCCGAATTTTGCTGTTCTTTGACCTAATAAATATTATGGATTATAATTCTAACCATAATGCTAGTCCTTGAACTGAACAGTCCTGCCTTTCACCATACCATCCATTTCCACATCCCAGGAGATATGAATGCTTAACTGAAGCACGGTTTGTATAATTGGCACAAAAATCTAACCACCTAGGCGGAATTCTCCAACTCGGAATCCAAATAATAAAATTCAAATGTGCACAGATCGTATTGCTTGATTTCTTTTCTTTCCAACTCACCTACTTATCAGATTCAAAGCCTACTTTAAAATATAGGTAGTGCAAGTCAGAATGTTTTCCCTTCAGATTTCAAAGGTGAAAATTCTGATCTGATCAGACCCTCCTGGTTTTTTTAATCTCTTCTTTCTATGATAGCTTTCTTGCTCTTTGACTCAGCTTAGTTCGGGCAGCAACCCAGAAGACTCCTGAAGATTCATTGTAGATGGAGAAATTTATCTTCCTTGCTTCTTTCTCACCAAGGAGCTATCACAAGCTACCATCAAAGCTCATCAATACGTGTACAAACTCATCCAGCTTCGCCAGGATTGGCATCAGCACCACTCGGCAGCAGTTGAGCTGGAGCCTGTTCCAAGCCAATGATTAATTGTCTGCAAGGATTGATTTTGGCTTTCCAGCAAGCATACAAGCCACATTGCTGAAAGATGCCAGGCCAATGACTTCCTCTGAGGGTTCAAGCTAACCTCGGTTTCTGGCGAGGTATGACCTCCAAGCCTTGCTAAGCCTGCAACAACAGGTGTAGGCCTGGAGGAACAAAATACTCCCAAGTTCTTGGGAGGTAGGCGATGGCTGGAGGTTGGCTGTTCGTCAAGAGCATTGAGAAGCAATCATTCTAGAACATTACACAAAAAGAGCCAAGGAGAGAATTCACAAAACATGTCCTACCTTGAGAAAGAACCGCAGACAGTGCAAAACTGCCGTCAGGAGAAGAGATAGCACTGATTGCAATTAGAAGTTTTGTTCTTGGATTTTCTGCTCAAATGGTGCCGTTTAAGGCTGGTGCAAGAAATTAAAATGGATGCCCTCCAGATATGTTAAACTACAATTCCTTCAAATGCCAGTAAGCTTAACCCATGTCTGTACCAATTTTCTCTCTCATCAGTTGACTTCTTAATGCAAAAAATAAAATTCTCTTAGGATTTCCCCCACACACAAACACACTTCTAATGGTGTGAATGAAACTACATTAGCTTCCTTACTACTGTAGATGAAATCAAGGTTAATGTTTCCTTTTGAACATTCTCCAGCAAATGACTGATCTGAGTGAGAGGTAATTCAGGCAAATTCATGTTTATGAACCTTTGTTTATGAACCTTAGTAACAGATATGAAATATATTCAGCTACAGACTGGCACAAAACATTAAGATCTGAGTCTTCCTTTTGGATGCTTCTCTAAGCAGCTGGACTCACACATGAACCAAGAAATGAGTTGCTAAAGAAACTACAGTTCATTGAGTTGGCACAACGCATTAAGCCATAAATTATGGACTGCAATTTATTGTAGCTGGGTCCAAACAATAGGATATGCCTAAACCAAATAAATCAGATTTTGGCTTAGCGCGGGAAGTGCTGTCATTCAGACACAGCAGCCTGTTTAGAGCTGAAAAACTTCCCTATATGAATTTTTAGGGCCCAGGATCAAAACATTATTTTTTAACCATGTCTTCTTTATAAAGCTAGGATGTCTTGCATTCCCATCACAGGAGGTGCTGTTCCCATGTTTAGTGCTTAGGCTTTTAGTCTAGAACAGGGGTTCTCAACCTTGGCAATTTTAAGACTTGTGGACTTCAACTCCCAGAATTCCTCAGCCAGCTTTGCTGGCTGAGGAATTCTGGGAGTTGAAGTCCATAAGTCTTAAAGTTGTCAAGGTTGAGAACCCCTGGTCTAGAACTTGACTAAAACCTCAGGTTCGAGTTCATCTCAACCATGAAAACTCGCTGAGTAACTCTGGATCGCTCCCTATCTGTGGAGGGCTACAGAGATGATCTGGAGGAAAATGTGCAGTAAACATTAATAAAACACGAGTTTAGAAAACAGGGAAGAGTGAGAAAGAAACACAAGGCTGCCTTATCATGATTGTCTTTGGTATAAAAAGGAGGAAAAGGAAACAAGATTTCAAGATTCTACTATTGCAGCCTTTATCGATTAAAGTGATTCTTGTGGTTTCTCGTTCCTCAGCTGGCCTGTCTGAAAGGGTTGGCAGTCTTCATCCCAGCCCACCATGCAGGGCTACTGTAAGGGGGGTAGGGGGTGGGGGGGTGAGAGAACAATGCCTCGGGGTTCTGTGAGAAACATAGAGTTGAAATTCAACAAATAAAATAAGTCAATCACGCCTGTCAAGGCAATCAGGGAATAATCCCAGAAGAGAACATGGCTGAGGGATCTGATCTCCCTTAAGCTACTTGGAGGACACTGAATATGTTAGGGTGGGGGGACCTGAGTGTAAAACTAATATGCTCAAGTGGGAGGGGGGGTTTACTGGCGGATAACAACATGCTGTGCGAATATGATGAGACACAGAGCCCGGACCATTGGTTGGTCTGTCCATTACTACCAGTAGAATGCACCGAAAGCACCGATGCAAAGTGTATCGGTGGTTATTAAAACGGATGTCCATGTGCCGCCTCTATGTTGGTTGAGGCAGGCAGGATTCCCTTGAGTACCATTTGTTGGGGGTCAAGGGAAAGGGAGGGTTTTGCCTTCTCCTTCTGCTCAAGATCCCCATGTACAATTGGTGGGCCACTGTGTGACACAGAATGCTGGACTCGATGGGCTTTGGCCTGATTCAGCATGGCTCTTCTTATGTTCTTATGTTCTAAGTGATTTATGTCTGGCCAACAATAAAGCCAAAAGGGTGTCCTCATTTTTTTTGATCTAAGGTTTGATCTGGATGCAAAATAAATAAATAAATAAACAAACAAACAAATAAATAAATAAATAAATAAATAAATAAATAAATAATAGTACAGAGAAGAGCAACAAAGATGATCAGGGGATTGGAGGCTAAAACATATAAGGAACGGTTGCTGGAATTGGGTATGTCTAGTTTAATGAAGAGAAGGACGAGCGGGGACATGATAGCAGTGTCCCAATATCTCAGGGGCTGCCCCAAAGATATTCTCCAAATCCGAAGGCAGGACAAGAAGCAACAGATGGAAACCAATCAAGAAGGGAAGCAACCTAGAATTAAAGAGAAACTTCCTGACAGTTAGAACAATTAACCAATGGAACAACCTGCCTCCAGAAGCGGTGAATGCTCCAACACTGGAAGTTTTTCAGAAGAGACTGGACAGCCATTTGTCTGAAATGGTATAGGGTTTCCCGACTGAGCAAGGGGTTGGACTAGATGACCTCCAAGGTCCCTTGCAACTTTATTATTATTATTATTATTATTATTATTATTATTATTATTATTATTATTAAATCATACCTGTCCTAGGACCTCAGCTGTCATAAGCTCAACCTATGAAGCTTGACATTTGGCACAGTTCTAGCTCATGAGTTCCCTGGAGATATATTATTTTAAATACTTTACATTTCACACACATGCACACCCAAAACGCTTTGGAAAGCATGGGGACGGGGACAATTAGACTCGTTACAGGCTACCTGTGCAGACTAAGCATTCGCTTCTGTTAAAAGAGAGCTTGCAAGTCCATTTCCATTCCCTTCTATTTGATGTGCCCTTTCTCTTCCCGGATTTCTCCCCAGACAGGAGAAAGGAGAATGAGCGTCAGACTTTGATCTTGAGGAATTCAAGCTGAGATGGCCACCCAGCTTTCACTAAATAAGCTCCAATTTGGCATCAATATGCATCTTGCAATACTCACAAGTGCTAGAGGGGCTTTCTCCTTTGCTGACAGCTTCATCTTTCTCCCCCAACCCAGTCAGGCTCTCTACTCCATCAAGAGTCCTTGAATTCGCTCTGGGCTCACCTAGTCCAACAAAAGAAAAAAAATAAAGGCATGGATCTGCTTCTTTGTCTTTGCTGCCTTTAGAGCTGTTGGCCTTTTTTGAAAATCTCTTTCACCCTCTTCATTCCTCTCACTCCCCTCCCTTCCCATTATCAAAGATGGGCAGAAAAATCAAGACCTCCTTCCTGCAACATCCATATTTTAATCCCCAGTTGCCACAAAAGCTTTCATTGGTGTCTTATTATTTGCCCTTCTTTTTTGGTTCTTTTGCATCTTGTCTTGGTGAAAAGTTGCCTTTATCTTTGCTCTTCAGGGATAACTTCATGGAGCGTGGCCAACTTGGAGAAGAGGTTGAAGCTCCCTGAGAGTTACAGCTAGCTCTTAGGACATTTATACCATATTGTTCTTCTAGAACAACCATGGGGAAAATTTTGGAATACTTCGAAATGATATGAGCTGTGGGGGTGCAGTGGTTAGAATGAACCATTGCTTGCTAATTCTGCTGACTGCCAGTAGTTCGATTCTCACTGGCTCAAGGTTGACTCAGCCTTCCATTCTTCTGAGGTCAGTAAAATCAGGATCCAGACTGTTGAGGGCAATATGCTGGCTTTTAAACTGCTTAGGGAGGGCTATAAAGATAAGAAGAGAAGAGGAGAGGAGAGGAGAGGAGAGGAGAGGAGAGGAGAGGAGAGGAGAGGAGAGGAGAGCAGAAGAAAGATAAGATGAGATGAGATGAGATGAGATGAGATGAGATGAGATGAGATGAGATGAGATGAGATGAGATGAGATGAGATGAGATGAGATGAGATAAGATAAGATAAGATAAGATAAGATAAGATAAGATAAGATAAGATAAGATAAGATAAGATAAGATAAGATAAGATAACCTTGTCATTTTTTTACTGTGGGAACAACGGCACATATCAAAACTGAAATTTAGTTGCCCGCTCCCAAAGTGAAACACATACATGACGCACACCTAAACATCCTATGAACAACATATGCATAGACCCACATCCCTACATATACATAGCAAACAAATATTAAATACTGCCCATCTTGAATATATAACGGAAGGAGAAAGCTTGGGAGTTCACAAGGTTAATGCTGTTCGGAATGAAACTCTGGCTGAATCTGGATGTTCTGCTTCGGATACCACGAAGCCTCCGCCCAGAAGGGAACAAGGAAAACAGGTCGTGAAGAGGATGTGTAGTGTCCCAGATAATCTTACTGTGAAGTGGTATATAAGTCTAAATGCTATTGTTTACACTACAGTTTTCATATTAAACCTATCTTAATGTCACTGAGAGTGAGTTGGGCAGCCATATAAATTTTCTTAAATAAATAAATGTGTTATGAAAAGAAGTCAAAGATTTCCAACAATTGTTAAGAATAAAAAGCCTTGGGGTAGTTTTTTTTCTGCAGCTTTTCCCGTTACATTGTATTTTTTTTTTTCCTGGACATAGATTGTATGTTTCTATTTTGTGGCTTTCTTATTTTTTAAATTGTCCAGATTCTTTGGAGTTGGGCAGTCTCTAAATTTAATAAAAGAAATGTCTCAGGGGCCACTAGTTGTCCATTCTGTTCTTAAAGGAGGAAATTCATGAAATTCGTTTCATCCCCTCAACAACAACTCTTTGAGACAGGTTTTCCGGCTGAGATTCTACCCACCCACAATGCTCAGCGGGATCTTATTACAGCCCAGGTCAAGCCACAAGTCCCCATGACCAAAACATGACAATAATAATGTTTAGAATTTCAAACTGGGCTTTCAGTCTTTCTCCTTTTCTCAAGGAGTTCATAGGCTTTCAACTCAAGAGAACTCCTTGGCTGACATAATAAAAGCTGACCTATTATATGATGAGTTAGTGATTTCGGATAGAAGTTAACAAGCCCACAAGACGAGAGCAGAGAACTGAAAGTCATGTAAAAGAGAACTCCTTGGTTTTGCTTGCTGTTTATTCCTTCCCCTCTGGCTTTTAGTTCTGCTGATTTGTCAGCACCACTTCCTAGGACATTTATAGTTTTGACATTTGAATCCCACCTTCAGTAACTTTGCCATAGTTCCCAGTACTAAATAATTCAACTATAAGGTCTAGTTTATGAGGGGAAAGAAACAGGGAAGTACCGTCTCTCAAATATTCCTGTCAGCCTGGGGTTCATCCTAGCATACCTAAGGCTTAAAGTTTTTTTCTGTCCCTGATGGGCACCCCATCACTGGAAATTTTTAAAAAGAGATTGGAGAGCCATTTGTCTCACAAGGTATATAGGGTATCCTGCTTGAGCAGGGGGTTGGACTAGAAGAACTCCAAAGTCCCTTTCAACTCTGTTATTCTGTTCTGTTAAGAGAGAGGGGGAG